>RSEF01000031.1:31384573-31407081 GCA_003993805.1 Himantopus leucocephalus
CACCAGACTGCCACAACTTCTCAAATATGATGGATAGTGGCTTCGCAACTTCATCTTCCAGTTCTCTCAGGACTTACGGATTAATCTCATTGGGTCCCATGGACTTGCGCGCCTTCATGTTCCTCAGCTGGTCTTGAACCTGGTCTTCTACAGCAGGCAGTTCCCCATTCTTCCTGTCCCTGCCTTTGCTTTCTGCAACTTGGATGGTGTGGTTAGAATTCTTCCCAGTGAAGACTGAAGCAAAGAAGTCATTGAGTACCTCAGCCTTCTCCATGTCCAGGGTGACCAGGTGTCCTGTTTCCTTCCTGAGTGGGCCCACACCCTCACAATAGGGTAGCTGACAAAAAGCTATGATGTTGTTAATTGCTGCTTTAGCTGGGTCTCAGAGATGGAAGACTGCAGGCTCCATCCCTAGCGTTCCTCAGGATCCCTGAGTATTTCAGGACCTCCGTTTCTGAGACTCTGTAAGTTGTATGGGAATTTGGCTTCAAGGGTCTGCTGGTAAGGCCTGGTTTCTTTGAGCGTCTTCCAGAGGGTGTAATCATGGCAAAACATTTCCTAACAGAGCATTAGTTTATGCCTTTATGACTTGTTCCCCGGACTATGCTGAAGTGACATGTACTGTGTGCCCACCTGAGACCAAAATCAGCATCTTTCTGATTTGCCAGCATAGCCTCTACTATACTGGAGGACAGGAGCTTGCAGCACAGGGATGTGTTGGTGGTCTGACCTTGGTGCTTTGGTCGCTGTGTCTTCCATGGGAAGAAGTCCCAGTGCTGCCACTGCGACAAAAACAGGCGGTCAAGGACTCCTGTTCCCTGATGGCTACACCCTTTCTGGATAGCAATTAGGAACATACTTGGTAGCATTGGATCAGCCTTCTCAAAGTCTTCCCTCTTCCATGTCTTTTTTGAGGCATCTAGGTAGTTCATACTGAACAAAGGTACATGACAGGCAGTGATACTACCTGGGCAGAGATCTGTGAACAACATGGAATACATGACCTTGACAGAAACACACGTCTATTTCAGGCACTCTGGCAAATCAAGATATATCATTAACCATGCTGGAAGCAAGAATGTCAGTGCTTTGTAGGAAAGCATAAATGAGCCAAAGAGTTCAGAACAAGTGTGGAAAAAGGACATTCACAACAGAAAAAAATGACGATTATGTGCATCAGTACAGAATAATATTTGTATTTTAATAAAACAGGAAATTCCCAACTTGCCCGTATAGCCCAGAAATTCACTCATCTCCTTACCTTCTACCTATTGTCCCAACAATACCTACCTACCCCCAAAGAGACTTTGCCCTGAGGCACCCTTTTGTGTTAACCCCAGGAAAGCCTACCAATGCAAGGTCCTTTGTGCTCCTGAGGAGGCCCTTCTGTCCTGAGAAAGACATGTTTGTGGCCCACTTTCTTGGTTTTGGACAAGGACTTCCTGTTGTTTCAGCTTTGGTGGGAACGGTCCAACAAAGAGGAAAGTGCCAAAGGGAAATTGATTTTTCAAATCTGAATCACACCAGCATGCCTGGAGATTTGCTGGGCTCCCTTTGACAGAGAGGCACACACAACTGGATTTCTTAGATGGTATGTGCTGGGCTTTCTGTTCCATGTTCTCCCAGAGGTCTTAGGCTGCATCGGCTGTAAACAGAGACACTCTGTGACATAGCAGGGCCTTGGTCTATGAAATGTTGTTTCAAGTTCGTGGTCTGGAAATGGAAGTCTGTGACAAAGCAGAAACACAAAATGAATGAAATACAAAGAAGTCAAGAGACTGGGTCGAATCCTTTGTTTTCATGCTGAGCTTCCAATTGAGGCAGTTCTGGTCAACCACAAAAGGTAGATGCTGTTGTCTAGAGAGGAGCAAAGTTTCTTAAGAGAGCAGTAGGGGAAGGGAAGATCCCCCTTTGAGTTATCTGCTGGGTTTCCTAGGATCTTTTTATTCCTGAGCAGGAGTCCACAGAGTCCCTATCACTTTAATAACTCGAAGTGCCTCAGCATTTGATCAAATCTGTTTCTAGAAGATGAGAGCAGAGGGTAACACAGCAGTAGATAAAAGGTGAACATAAAAGCACACTGATATCTTCAGAATAACTTCTAAAGTGCATGGATTTGAATAAGTGTCCATTTGCTTAAGAATAACCCCTTGATAAATTACTTTTTACTTCTTAAAAAATGCAAACTGCATGACAGAATTTATATTTCAAAAGCCATAGGCAGGGCCCTGTATACTTAAATGTGATCTTTTCATAGATGCATGGCTTTGAAAAGCCATCGTTGTATCGCTTCATTAGCTTCTTCACAAACATAGTGGCATGCTATGGCTGAGACTCAATTTAGATTATAGCAGTTCATACCAGGTAAATTAAAAGCAATACCCTTCTTTCACGTTCCTGTTCTAGCAGTATTCTAACAGTGCAGTGGGAGCCAAGCTAAACCCTTGGGAAGAAATTACCGTTCCATCCTTCATGTCCACATCTCTTCTAAATTGCCTTTTGGTAACCTCTCCTAATTGGATGCAAAGTTGGAAAGTTGTATCTCCTGTGACTTTCATTATCAAAATGTTCCTGCAGGTTCCTAATGGTTTCTGCTGTTCTTGACGTTCTCCCCCTGTACAGAGAGGAGAAGGAATCACTGTAGTCACTGCAGCAATTAAAGAGCAGCATTTTACAGTGTGATCTAAATATTTAGCAGTAGTCAGTTAGTCAGTAATTTTGAGTTGCATCCGCAGTAGCATGGAAATGCATGGCAAGGATCACAAAACACCCACTCAGTTTTTCGAAAAGAAAGCTATGCCCTGGAGCAATTGTCCTTTATGAATCATATCTGATGGATGTTAGTATTTTCTTTCAGTGAATATATACGTATATAAAGGCTCTTGCATTTTCTTCTCCTGACTGCCCACTCTTCATGCTAGTCATTTCAACTTTGTTATGGCTCTACAGAGCTCATAGGCCTTATTAGTACTTTACATTAATAACACTATCCAGCTGGCTGAGACCTTTTGGCAAAAGAGTTCCAAATTTTCCCTTCAGCAGGGATCTGCTTTTTACAAGGGAGGAAACTTTTCACAGCCATCCAGTTTCCAAACTTCATCAATCCTGTTGCAAGCTAAAATAGCATGGGGCATTTCTAATTTATGATGGATGATCATAAAGGCTAAACCTAGGGTGCTAAGTGGAGTGAGGCTAAGGAGTGAGCTGGAGTGCTACAGCAGTGTTTGCCCATTTCATCATTAACATGCTTTCTTGTGTCATACTGGCTCATGTCAGCTACTGTTTTTCAAGACACCTAAGCACTATGTGAAGGATTAAGTGCATCAAGACCTTTCCCAGGAGGCAATATGGGTATCACCCTACCAGTTTGGCTCCCTTCACTCTAAGCAGTCCTCCCACATCATCCCAACAGACGTTGCAACCCCCAAAACACACCCAAGTGCCTTTATACCATACCAGAGGGAATTGATCATAAAGCCATATTCATGTTATAAAAACACTGCCTGGGTGGGCTAAGACATAGCCTTCCCAAAATTTAGACACTGGGAACTGGAAAAAGCACACATGTAAATTATTTTTAACAAAGGGCAGAGCCACAGTGAAGTGGTGTGTGACATAGATGTAGCCCAGCCACGACACTTGTCTTTGGACTGTCCCCTTTGCTACTGAGCAGTGTAGGCACATTTGAGAAATCAGGCTGCCTACCCCCCCCCCCAGCCTTCAAGCCCATGGTGTACTTCTGGGGCACNCAGAGCTGTATTACACCACAGCCCTCCCAAGTTTAGTAACCACAGCCACTGCTCTTGAACAGAGAGATGAGACAACACCTACAATACTCCAGTCCCAAGCTGACAGAGGAGACAACAGTTTTTCCAGCCCTGAGCATTTGGCTTTTTTCTTTGTTCATTTGTTTCTGTTTTGTTTATTCAGCACAGAAAAACTCCTTGCTCCAGAGCCAGAAATGTTCAGAATTGGTGTTGAGTCAGGAAGAATTTGACCAGACACAGCTCTGCAACCTGAAGTTTTTGCAAACATGATGTGCCACTGAGCTTATCTTAAAGTTTAGCATGTATACATGGGTGGTAATGGCCCTTCAGAAGTTAATACAGTCGTTATCTTTCTGAGGCTTGTAAAGTGGAGTCTGAACTTTATTACTGATTTTTTTTGGTAATATTCACAATGATCTGAAATGTAATTCTTAATAACACAGTCAAGTGTCTGACAGGTATTTAGATGAGCTTTTCAAAATGTCAGCAGGTTGGCTGAGTATTACTGCAATGGTTGGTTTTTAAAAGAAAAAGATAAACCATACTCCAGGGAAGAAATATGAGGGCATTTTTTCAACAAAGTCTGTTTTACAAGCAGATATCTAGCTGTGAAAGCCACAGCTACCTACTTTGTAGAAAGCTACTCATTAGGTCTACTGCTGCCAATTGTGGTACAAATTGTCAGTGGCAGAAAGTTTTTTCTAGTCTTTTCAAATTAGAAGTGAGCTAACCACATGTGATGCTTTTATTTGTTTGAAATGTCTGGTTTTATATATAGTAACTGAAGATGTTCTTTCAGTTCCAGCTAGAACTCTGTTGTATGCTTTTAAGCACTGGCATCCAACGCCATGGGGCATTAGTTCAACAGTTTAGTTACTGTTCTGAGAGAACAGTAGGTTTAAAGGTCTGATACTTTTGCCTGATTAAATGCCACCCCCCTTGCTTTTTTCCATTCTAAGAAAGTCCCAAACAAGCATTGATTGTTTTGAATTCCTTAATACTTTATGTTATTTAAAGCAATGCAAACATGGAGTGATTCCACTGACTCCACAGGACACACAGTGAAATAGGATTGGAGTCTAATCTTGCGCTATACTTCTTATACTGTTAGTATGACTTTTTATTATTTCCCTGGAATAGCTCTTTCCTTCCATTTCCCACTGGGGAAATCTTTGGCTTAAAATAAGCTGCAGGCTACGCATAGTTCTTGAATATCTTAATGATCTACACAAAACCCATTAGCTGCCACAATGACAACTAATACATGACATATGGTAGGATAACAGTTGTCTCAGAGTCTTCGAGAGGCCAGAAGAATCTTAAACACAAATTTTGCAGGAAGGATGAAGAATTGCCTTGAGCAGCAATGCAGCTCATTCAAATGCGTGTCTGTCTGTCGCCATGCAGAACTGGTGTTTCAGTTCTCTGGTGTAAGGAGCGTCAGATAGCGTCCCTGGTTACCAGCAAGCTACACGTACAGAGTAGATGCTGGTAACTCCTTTATATATTTGTCACTTTGGAGATAGGAGGAGATTAAGATAGGTCCAGGGAAGGAATGCTCTGAATATGGATTCCGTATCTTTTTTGGTAGACTAGTAGTCAAGCCAGTGTAGCTGTGATCACTAAGAGCAGCAGATCAATCCCAAGATTCATGGGAGGTAACACAAGTCTGAAATCCTCTCCACGTGTGTTCAGCTAAGCACATTTGGGCTGTGCATTGGTGAAATGCCTTCCTGGAGGCAGTGGAGAGGAAATTAGGCATGGCTTAGGGACTGTTTACCTTAAGCTGTCCAGGTACATGTTTCTGTCAGATGCAGAGGATTCTTGGTGTTGGTGTCTTCCCCACAATGTCTGTATCCTGCACCATGTGTAAAAGTGACCTCTCATGTTGGCAGCAATGCCATGAGGGAATTACACCTCAGAGGACAGGAGCTAAATGCCAGCACCTTGCTAATTCTTCCAGCCAAATGGACACCTGGGGAGCTAATATATTGTTGTACTTACTGCTTGAGTTGTGTGTAGAAAATATGCAGTAAAACTCCAGATAATTGGATGTGGATTGCATTTGCAATTATATGTTCACTGGATAATATGCATTCATCAGAGACCTAATATTCACCCCAGCAAAAGCGCACAGTTATAGGCAGGCTGAGCAAATTGAGCTTTTCAATTTAAATGTGCAAATGAATTTTATACGCACATAGGCACTATTAGCAGATGGCCAGTAAGGAAAGCTGGGTACAGGAGAGGGATTCTTTCCTTTTAATTTGGTAAGAATCTGTTCCTCTGGATGACGTTTATTCTTGAGCAACAGCTTTTATTATCTGTAAATATCTTGTAAAATAAGAGATTGCCATTCACAACAACCCAAAAGCAGCATGTATGCTCAGTGGAGCATTTTCTCTGGATGGAGAAAAAGTAGTCAAAAAGAGTGAGCCAAATACATTGACTTTTATCAAATTTGCAGAACAAGACATGGAGTGGGTAGCTCTAGTAGAAACACATTAGCTGTAGTTGATGAACTGACACAAGATTGCTGAAAATTTTGAAATTTCTTTAATGAAAAAAGAATTCTTAAAAAAGCTGTTTAAGAAGAAATGGGCATCAGCTAACTCTTTAGAATGGGAGGCAAATGGAGAATTCGTTATTACCTGTTTAGACTTTCTGCTCTCAAGTTCATCTGCTGTATCCTAGTATTAAAGGGGTGGTGGAGTGCAGGGAAGGCTAGTCTAAGCAGAACAGAGAAGAGAGCCAGTGTGTATGAGCTGGCATTTCTGTGGAGCCTTTGTCTCAACCAGATCTCACTGCTCATTTCTTAAACGCTGCCATATTCTTGGCATCTCCCCTTTCATTATCGCAGGAAATTGTCAGCATGACAAAGTACATTATAGCATTTGTAAGAAACACTGACTAATAAGGGTCCAGTGAGTCTTTGAGGAGCTCTACATACTTTTCTGATCTCTGATCTTTTCTTCCTCAGCCCTAGTCATGATCACATCTTGGTCTTCAGTAGCTATGCAGAAAATAGTGATTCCAATTAGTTTTCAGCTCAATCTCTGCATGCAATACCACCTGTCAGAATTGAAATGTCACCGGCTCTTGAACAAGAGTCCCAGCTGTCAGCCAGTCAAACTGACCACGTGTGAAGCAGTCATGCTGCTGTACCTCCTGTACCTGGCCAGGGATAAAGGGAAGCTGACCTTCTGGGAAAACAGCATTTGCTGCAGGGCAGAATTTCTGCCACCAGCCTACGCTTACAGATGATGGGGAAGCAGACCAGCCAGAGACAGGCAACAGCAGGCAGGCTGGCCAGCCCGAGCACCCGCCAAGCCCTGTGTCCTGTCTCAGGCAGCAGGCAGCAATTGGTGCCTCAGGGACTGGTGGGGGAAAAACACAACAGAAAGATGATGCCTCAGCTAAATGATTTTCCTCCTAAGCCATGACCATGAGAGGTAACTCAACCTTTTTGACTCCTATTTTTCCTCTCATTAGATCTGTGGGGACTCTTGTCTCTTCTGTAATCTTGTTTAGTTGTTGGCTTCAGCTCCCTCTCGCTCTCCCATAGCAACCACCACCCCATTATGCCTTGGATCAGGTTCCTCAGCATGAGGCCACCAGCACCCCATGACTTCAGAAGGGGACTTCTCCCACCTTATAGACCCAGTGCAGTCAGGGATGACAGATGATTAAACCCTAAGCTACTAAGTGGAGTGTAATCTTCTCTTGGTCTGCTGCCTCCCCTCATCCCTTATCTACATCAACTAGAAAAAATTACAGCAGCAAGCCACATAATCAAATATTGTGGCTGGAGTCACATGCCATTTCAGACACCTTGAGTAGTATTGCACATGACTGATGTGGGAATACAGAGCACCAGAATATATCAGTGCTTTACTGATTACTGTCTCTAATTGTCAGCAAGGCCAAAAAGGGAGAGGAAGGTGCAAAAATATTCATGGAAAACTGTGGACTTGTTTTATTACCTAGAAAATGTCATCCTTGATGTCTTGTGATTAATGATTGACTTATACGGTAAAGTATGAGGCTTACTAGCCCTTGCAAAAGAGGCTTTTGTTAGTGCAATGTTCCTATTTTCCATGCAACTATCAAATCTTTTCTCAAAATTTCCTTAAGAACTTGACCTGAAGGGGGCCTAAGCAAGTAAGTGTTTCTCAATGGCAGATAATTTTTTTTTTAATTATTTTCTGTTACCGCATGGAAAAAAGATACGTGTCTATTCCCCATACAGCAAAATCTAATCACAGTGGGCTATAAAATCACCTGGCAGGCTGGAGGGGCACAACATGGCCTGCTTCTCGCAGCCCACAGAGGTCCCTCTCTTAGCTCAAGAGATGGAGAGGAACATCCTGACTAACAGAAGGCACTCCCTTCACTATGCTGGTAACATAAGGTCATAAACTGAGAGACCTTGGGGGTCTCATTTTGCAGTCCATGTGAACTGCTGAGAAGGATGCACATTAGTCTTTTCAAAACTTCTAACTGACCTTAAGGCTGGACACAGCTTGACCTCATTATGGTTTATTTGTCCCAGAGCAGATACAATTAATATGTATCACCCACAATTAATATGTGGGTGAACATACAAGGAAAACAATGTCTTCAGCAGGGAGCCAGCACAGGGCTTCTGTCACTGACGCTCGCCTTTGCCCTGTTGTTTCACCCACTGTGATTAGAAATTCATCAAATATGTCTGGAGAATTTGCATGCTTAGCCTGATTTGGAAAGAGGGGATTGTCTAGCTGTGAAAGGAGATTATGCAGCAATTTCCTCCTCAGCACAGCAAGGCAATGAATCTGACTCTTCATTATAGAGGAAGGATGAGTAAGAACGGTTGCATTTCCTGTGCAGTGAGAGCAACATGAGCTGTGCTCCAAGCTCCTTTGGGAATTTCCATGATCATGTCTATTTCAGACATGATGCATAACATTACTATGAGAAAATGTAGATGTTTGTTTAAGTAGGAATGTTTGTGGGGAAGGGATCAATTCATTAAATGATGTGTTTGATCTCAGCCAGAAAGACAGGTGTACAAAAGAAGACAGGCTCAAAGTTAGTTGCTTGAGTTTTGTAACTCGTGCACTAATTACTGACAGCAGCAATGTATTTCTGAGGTGACCATAGGTTTTGATAGATATTCTCACATTCTCTCACCACTTAGGAAAATATTTCCCTCCACTTATGAAAATATTTCACTGTGTTTTCGTTATGTGAGAGGCTGTAAAGAAGTCTTGCAGTTACTTTTTGCTAAATAAATAAAGGAGAGAGGTACCACAAAGCATCTGCATCTCTCTCCTGTGTTTTCACACTGCTGCTCAGGGTCAACACAACTCAGTGCTGCTGGTCAGGCATCAAATACTCTCTGTTTCCCAGAATCTGTAATAGATATGCAATACTGCTTACATTTTTCTAAATCCTTTACTTGATGGAGGTTGTACATCTGCAAATGCAGAAAGGTGTCACAGGGACTACAATCACAAGGACACATTCTTGAATGCTCAAGAAAGACAGACAATCCAGCAATTGGATGTTAGCGAGCCACTGGTCAAAGGAAAGATTTCCTGAGCAACCCTGAGCACATCCCTTAGGACTAGTATGAATGTGGGTTGCAGGCTGGGAATCCCAGACCAACACTTGGCTCCTGAGCCAACAACCCATGAACCCTGAAATGCATGTGCAGGCACCCCAGTGAATGCCCAGAGAGACTTTAGATGCCTCAAAACTAAAAATATTTCCTACTCGGTTTAGTCCAAACAATTACTAAAGGTCGTTCCACACTCATGTGCTGAATGGGGAGTGAGGCAGAAAGACAGCATATTGGAGATAGGACTAAGATGGAGCAGGAGAAGTTGTCTCCAGTTCTCCCATCTCCTAGATCCTCAACACTTCCTCAGAGGTATAAGGAGGCCAAAAAAAAAAAAAAANAAAAAAAAGGGAGGAGAGCAAGCATTAAGCCATCATCAAATAAATGCACTTAACTATTTGCCTGTAAAGAGATAGTGTTCACCATGTCTTTCCTTTGCCCACAAAGTTTTAGAAGAAAGCTTCAGTGACATTTGTTTCTCTAGTGTAGAAAATGTTTCATCCTTTTCTGCAAAGCTGGAGACTTACTTCAGCAAGAGAAACTTGGAAGTTCTCCCTAAAACAGCCTGCAGTGCCAGCATTGAACATGTGGTCTTGGGAGAGAAGGAAAACTCCCAAGGGGGACAAAAAAGGGGTCGCCATGTCAGGTTATTTTAACATAAACCCCAAATCTGCTATTAACATCTTGGGTATAGTCTACCATGATAAAAGGATCTGAAGAGCAGTCCTGGTTCATCCAGCACAATCTAGGGTAAGGAATGGAAGAGAGTCTTGAGTCATGAGCAGATGCAGGTGTGAGAAGGGAACTGAGGTGCCAAAGGGCACATGGTTGGGTGTGCCTATATACCATTACTTTTTCGCATAAAGGAAATGCAGTGACTGCACATACCTTATTAAAAGATTTGGCTGGTGGCCATAGAGGAATAATTCCTCTTACTGCTCAGTAAATAGAGGTACTGTCATTTTAAACACTCTAGCTGAATTTCTGATCAGCACATGAAAGAGTTAACTCTACCACTGTCATGTTACCACGGCATTAATAAAACAGCAAATTTGGGGAACATAAATTTTATCCTCTCTTGTAGTATGAATAGGCAAAAACCTTATAAAACTATGCACATTCTGTAAAAATCTGTCTTTTACTTGGAAAATACACAAGTAGAACTGTGGACTAGTAAAGTGCAAATAAAATATGTGCAGGAAAGCGGAGTGGTGTCTTTTGAATCTGTAGGCATTTCAAATACATTTTTTAAATTTTTAAATAGAACTTCTTCAAATGCTAAACAGCTTTTGACTTCAGGTAACACAACTTTTTTTATGTACAGTAATAATCAGGTTATCCTGGGATGGAAAGGGATATTGATTTAATATCCCTGATTACCCTGATTTAAACCCACCCAAAGTGGTGGGTTCCTTCTTTGAATGTTTGGGGGTTTTTTTTGTTGCTTTAGCAATTTAAAGCCTTTCTTTCCTAACAGGATTAGCCTGGATAATTACCAAAGGATTTCTCTGTGTCATCTGCGTACAGTTCCCCACAGCAGTATTAAAAAGCTTGTCTGCAGAAGGGGAATAGTCAATGGGCACGAGTAGCTGAAAAGGTTATAGTTAACTGTTGCCACTCAAACTAGAGAAAGTCATCTTCACAGGAAGTACTGCAGGGGTTTTTACCCTAATTCCCATCATGCCCAGCTGGTGGGAAGAAGAAACAGTTGCTCCTTGTCAGCAAGAAGCTACTACGGAGGGCTAACGGTCAGCAGGGTGTAGTGAGAGGCCACAAGCTGACTGGTGGGTGTTGTGACAACTCTCTTGTAGCTCTTGTTCAGTGATGGAACAACGAAGCTTTAACACAGTGGGTGTCAAATTTCATGTTAGCCCTTTGGTTCTGGCTGCAGACCAGTGTTCTCCCCTCTGACCTATTAGGAAGGAAGTCTACTTGTGTTTCTTTGGTGGATCCCTGAAATTCATGAGATACATCGATGTTGTGTGGGAGAAGCTTCTGATTCTTCAGGTTTAGGACAGCTCCTTGCAGCTTTTTACTAGTTTTGCATTTTAGGCACTGTATTGAGGAGTCACAAATTTTTTACAAAAAAAAGGAACCCCTTGAGGAGGGAAAAAAACAAAATGTAACTCAGGTTGAGACTGCACAAAGGCATCCGGCTGGGGGAGCAGGTCTGAATTAATTTCTGCAACTTTAATCCATGTATCTAATCCATAAATTTATTACTTGTTTAAGTCACACCATATTTTTATGCTGTTATAAGCCTTCATTTCAGGGGTTCTGGCTATGTATCTATATTTGTATGCAGCATAATAGGTTGTCCAGGATAACTGGAAAATGAAATCTGAAAGGCATTTCTTCAGCATGTGTGTGCAGATAGCAGCTTGACAGATACATGTCTGTAATGACAGATCATTGTTCAGTGTGCCAGGAAATGAGCACTTCTGGCCTGATTTGTCTAATATTCCCTGAAATCACAGGACATATGTGGGCATTTTTTCCAGCTCACTGTGAAAGCTGTGTTGTTTTGATGGGAAAAGGGGTTGGTAAAGACCTTTATTTGGGGTGCTTTGTCTCATGTTGCTATATGTACCTGCTTCCTCTCTGCCCGGCCTCTAGAGACTTCTGTCTTGTGTAATTGCATTTGAACATAATCACATTCATGGATCAAAGAAAATGCACAACCTTATTGACACAGTTGTTCCTGGAATAATTCCTACAGGTTGTCCACGGTTGCCTGTCTCAGTAATAGATTCAGACCTATCATTCCTCCCAGCTTCTGTGCTTTTCCAAATAGCTGGTATTATTTAGCCACTTTAGTTGGCACTCTTGGAAACTCTCTCATTACCCAATGCACCAGCGAGCTGACTGTTGCCAGTAGCTACAACTTACCTCTACACTGGTAAGCAGTAAACCTGAACTTTCTGTCTGCTGTGGCTGCATTAATAATGCATTGTGTTTCCTGTAATTACATACATGCACAGAGCTATTTTTTTTATAAGAGGAAGAAAGCAGATGGAGGTGGAGGGTGGAAGGTGGTGAAAACAGCTACAACTAATTATTAATGCTCACTAGACCCCAGCTGCATAGGTTTTTAATTAGCCCATGTCTAACCCTAATAGTCACTGTTGGGATAATACTAGCACTTCTTAAGCAGACTAGTTTAGAAGGGTAAGTGTATTGTCTGCTCACACCTGCACTGTGTAGTATTACTACTCAGCAACGCAGACCAAAACTTTATCCTTTTTTAATTTTCAGTTCACTTGGTTAAATGTTAGTCATTTTGCGTCCTACAAGGCAGCCTCAAAGAGTGATTTCTGGGCAGCTGTGCAGGGCTGCCTTCCTGATGAAACCATGAACTAACAAAGGAAAGGAATGCAATATACAGAATTTCACATATTTTTCAAGTGTTATTAACAAGGCCTTCAGAGAATCATTTTAAATTGATCAGTGAGGCAGGAGCACCAACTTTGTTCTTTGGGCAAAAGGAGTTCAAAATTCAAGACACCCTGCCTTTTCCTTCCTTAGCTGAGCTTCAGGCTTCTGGAATACGTAGAAACAATGTTATGCCCATGAGTATGCGTGTCAGTCTGGTCTGCCCCAGGGAGTTCAGGCTTTGCCCTGTGGAACTTGTGCCTTTAGAATTGGATCTATTTTGGTCACACCCTTGTTTTCTCCTCTAGCATGTGCAAAGTTGTTAAAATATAGTTCCTTTATTGAAAACCCTGAAGGAAGGACATAGTGTTTAGTGTGAAATTAGAAACGCAGAGAGGATTTGTTGCCCTTTGGCAGTTTTTAATTTAATTGGAGTTAAGCAGCAGTTAAGCAGTATGCAGCGAATTTTTGAGCAAGAGCACAGCACCCCTCAAGTGAAAGCAGGTATTAGATCTTCACTATTGCTGTGGCTGAACAGGCTGAAATCTTGCCCACACTGGCAAGAAATTTGACCCCATCTTTGCAGCAGTCAGTGTCTGAAGGAATGATAGAGTCTTATAGGGCCTGGCTTCAAACTATGACCCTGATCAGAAGGGGATTTAGGGACCCAATTCATCTTGTCTGTGTGTGTACAAGCCAAGGTCGCTAAGTGTCTCTTTCTCCTTCTTGCAGCCTACAAGTGCTCGTTTCCCTTCTCCACCATCACCACCACCCCTCCCACCACAGGCATAGCGTACCTGCAGTGGTGTACATCAGGACAGCTCTATTTTATTTGACATTTCCCTCTGGATGGTAATTGGATGAGCTTGGCAGGGAACACAGGATACCAAGTGACCTCAGCCCTGCCCTGTCTGTCCCACTCTTTCAAATACTCTTTCAGTAAATGCATTTATTCTTTAGGCACCTTCAAGAAGAAAGAAAAAGACAGTCTCCCCTCTCCACCCCCTTTTTGTACTTCCGTTTCCATTCCACAGCCTCTGTGGTGAAACACAGGCAGACATAAGGCACCCCTGGTGGACGTGATGTGCAGTTTGAATGCAGGAAATGCTGCAGGAATAACGCATCCGTCATATGAAATGATGATTGTTCTGAATTTTCTGATACATATGTATGCATGACTGTGCAAACACTCCGTTACATACTGTTGTTGTTAGTAGTGGGGATTAGAAATATCTGGATTCTGTAGCAAAGGCTCCATTTATCCACCTTCCTCTGTACTCTTGTGGGCTTTAAAGACCTCTTTTTTGCTCTGTCACTGCCTCTTATGCTCCATTTCTAGGTTGTCCGATGTCTTGCAGAAGTGGGTGTTTCCAAAGCTGCACTACTGTTCTTACACCACCCAGCAGCAATGGCCCACAATGCCCTGCACTGTGGATGCCCATGTGTTAAATACAAACAAGTTATAATAGACCCTTTTTACCCTGGTGTAATGGTCTGCTCAGTGTCTGGAGCAGCACAGAGTCTGCTCTGTAGCTTTGAACTGCACCAATGAAATGAGATTACAGCAGATAAATTTCTTTAAGGTTTCAGAGTTTCCTCTTTGCTGTTTTCCTCTCTTGCTCTTGACAAGAGCCAACCTGATGCAGGAACATTAACATCCTGAGTGTAAGAAGAGTTAACTACATTTCAATTCAGCTTTTGATTTCGTAAAGGTGAGAGTTTTGCTTTTGTGCCAGGCCGTATATAGCACAAAGAGAGGCGGCGTGCAGGGGTAACAAAGATGGGACAAGACATCTTAAAACACAGGCTGGGGTTTGCATTCAAAACATAGCTATGTAATAAAGCCGTATTCGATTAGACTACTGAAAACTCATGACTAGATATAAATCTCCTTTGTCATACTTATTTGAATTCTTCTTAATTATTTGCTGGAAATTGACAAAGTTTTCCAGCCAATGCCAAAGGAGTGATTCATGCCTTCTATGGCTTTCTGAATGCACTAAGAAAGAATATTAAATATTAAATATTAGATGTCCTTGATGGTGCTAGGATTCTGAGGCACGATGAGAGCTGTCACTTCTGTTATTGTTGCAATTTTTGCAGTTATAAATACTGTGTTACTCATCTGTTTTGAACAGCAAACGTCTCAATTCTGCTTTACTTGAGCATAATCAGGCTACATATAGACAGGACTAGAGCTGAACTAATCAGTGTACTTTAATTAATATCTTGATTTATGATAAGGTAGATTAAATTCATTATTTGGAGGTATTTGCAGAAAGGTGCTAAGCAAACCAGCTCTTGAGCTGAAATCATAATATTTTCTGCAAGCAAAATTCTGAAACTTGCAGATTCTGAATGTATCACTGTACTGTAAGATGTATTTTACAAATCTAAGCCAGTAATATGTCAGTGTCCTATCATTAATACCCATTTATTTAATGATACAGAAATTCTTCCATGCAGTAAGCTGGCTCCGTATCTTTGACTTCTTTCTTTTTGTTTTTCTAATAGCAAAACTATTGAATATACATACACTAGAGAGTAGCTCTATGAAAAAGTCCATGTGTAGTTGAATTTTGAAAATGACACTTTAAAGTGAAGTAAAGTTTATTGCCTTAAGTTTTAAACAGCAGCAGTTAGGAATATGTGCAGGTACAAAAATAATTCTGTCTTTACAAAAAAATGAAAGATGTAGTAGTTAAGTCAAGATTTTTCAGAATAACAGGTATCTTGTTGAGATCTTCCAGGAGCTTCTGCCTAAGTTAAGCCTAGATTTAGGAAGGGCCTTGGATCATAGTTTCACTATGCAAAGACTTTGGTGAGAAGACAAGGTCAAGGAACTTCTGTCCTCTGGAGCATGGTCCATGGACCCATTATTCCAGCCTGTATGTTTATGGTGCCAGGCTGGGAATTAGTTCGTAAGCTTACCCATTTAAAAAAAAAAAAATCTTAAAAGAAATTCTTTTTAAGCAAAAAATCCCTTCTCTGATCCAGCTGAGAGCCTGGCCACATGAACCATGTTACTGAATTAGCACAGGTGACAGAACAGAGGGAGCAAAAAGAAAGGAGAGACAGGGAAAAGTATGATATTGCTGCCAAACTGTTTATCATGAAACCATAGCACTATGCTCCAAAATACTGTTTCATTTCCTGAATTAGGCTTTGATTCAAAAAGGCACTTAGATATATGATGTAGCCCATCTTTAATCAGGAAAGCATTTCACCACTTGTTTAACTCCTGCACGTTTAAGTACTTTATTAACCAGGGGTCAATGGAACAGTGATAATTCCCTGATTTGGGGCTTTCAGGACCTTTATTCAAATTGTCAGTGTTCAATGACTCCCCCAGCAGCAGCACTGCAGATATGAAGGCTGGATAGCATAAAATCCTGCATAGCTGTGCCTGTGAAAAGTAGCAGTGTTGCCACTGTCCCATGAACACCCACGAGGAATTTCTTCCATCTGAATAAACTGGCTCAAATGCACACATGCATTTGAACACTGAGGTGGGTGGGAGTTAATGAGCGAGCCTGGGCCCTGTGACTACAATGCTGCCCCAGCTCACTGCCACACTGTGAAAATAAATAATCGCAACCGCCCCAGCAAGTCTGCTGCAGACTCCAGTGACCGGGTGAAGGTGGTGCCAGACCTGAACCGCCCCCCCCCCCCCCCNAAAAACCAACAACCAAAAAAGACCACCAGAAAACCCCGCCAAAGCAGAAAGCTGCACGTCATCTTTCTTCTTTCTTTTGCTGCTTCTGCCCTCAGGCAGAAGAGCCTAGCTAAGTGCATTACATGTCTTTGCATCTCTTAAACGCTCCTTTACCACATGGCAGAGCTAATTATCACTCGCCTGAACAGTGGCAGGGCTCATCCCAGTTTTGTGACTGAGCAGAGGCTGGGGGAATGAGTCAGTGCCATTGACGAAACCCCCTGACATTCGTGGTTTGATGTTGTATTTCTGTGTCTTGTCACTAGCTCTGCTTTTGATTAGGATGAAAGAAACTCAGTGTCTCACATTTCACTTCAAGATGAAAAGACTCAGAAAACCTTCTGGTTCCCCTGAAATAACAGCCCCAGTTTTCAGTTTCAATTACTGGCTGTAGCTATTTAAAGTATAAACATCTCTTGAAATGGCCATTGCAGTTGTGTTGTTTTTTCAAATCATTGTTTCTGCAAGCCGCAGCTATTGGACTTACAGAAAGCGTGTTCTTGGTGTAAATGCCTGGTATAAATGTGCACATGTGATGTCAATACAGAAAACGCTGCCACAGAGGCAACATGAGCTCTCCAAAATGTTTTCGCAAGCATGGAAGGTTGTATTCTCTGCTCCAGACATTTCCAAGAACTGTACTCGTGTGAGGATCTGCTTCTGACACACCTATGTGGGCAGTGCAATAATTCCAGTATAGCTGATTTGGCTTGAGGGTACAGAGATGGTTAGGGTACAGCCTCTTCATGTCCCTGTCTCCTGTTTTGTCTGAGGGTAGGCAGTCTTCCCACAGCAGGCCTCTTATACCAAATGAATTAAGCACACTAATGATTCTGCTGACATTGATGCATTTACCCTCATGTCTAAGGCTGAATGTATGCATACGTGGTTGTATTTTTACTGCTCATGTTTTCCTCCATTTTCTTACAGACTTGATGTTTTTTTCTTCTCAGTCACATATGGCTGCAAATGGCCAGAGGGTGTAAAAAAAATAAAGGGGGAAAAGGTGGTGGGAACTTGCAGAGACATACAAACAGAACTAGCACATGTATCCTGTTTGCCTTCCATCAGGTGAAAAACGGGATGTGTATATGTGAGTGACAGCCTGTCCCATTTTAACATTTGCAGTTCCAGTGATAGGACCAGTATAGAAGCAAAATGAAGTTTTCTCCTTGTGCCATTGGAGCTGAGAAATTAGGTTTTTAGTGAAGGCTTTTGGAAGGACTCAAAGGGAGAGAGTGCTGGCCTCAATCCAAAGGAGATAGCTTAAGGAGGGGAGGTTGCTGAAGCACTGAAAGGAGGAATAAAAGAATTGTTTGCACCATGTGTGAGAGCCCACTCTTGCCGCACCATGACTGCTGGCAGTGATGCTGCTTATTGGGCCTGCTCACTTGCTTTGGGTCACCCTCCCATCTTTAAATAGCGCACTTATTTAATTTGAAGAAAGTGCCTGCAATCAATAAAAGAGATCCTTTTATCTTACTCATCAATCTCTTGTTAATGAACATGCACGTTTTTTCTTTTTAGCTTCTTGGTTATGATGCTTTTAGTTTCTCAATGTACGGAAAAAAGGGAGTGCAATCAAACACGTGATGGAGCCTTTGATGCCATGCTGCTTGCTTCTTTCTGAAGAATTGGCATATTCTTAAAAGAAAACAGTGGTCCGGGCAGAAATCATGTGCCCTGCACTGATGCATGGTCCTTGGAGCATCCTTTCTTAAGCTGTGATCCAGAAGAGCCATGAATAACCACTTGTGAAGACATACTTTACTTTCCTAATGTCCCACTAGTTGCAGGAAAGTAGATAATTCTTACAGAACCTTTTTTGTGGACTACTGGGACTTTACATAAAGCAGATAGATATTTGAAATCCAACGGGTTCCATGAAAATGACTCACCAAGCTTAATTTCCAAAACCTTCAGCAGGTTTCGGTCTGATTATGGCATGACTGAAGGGTCAGCTGAGTTAAATTGTACTTGCTGCTTTAATTTGCGGGATGTTGTCAGTTACAATCATGTATCTATTTAAGCTTCATTCACACCTTTGTGGCTTGCCAGAGGGAATGGTTCTCTGCAGTCTGGTAATATGAAACGAGCCTTCTTTTAGGACCCATAAAACTGGAGGAACAGATACAGCTTGTTCATCCTCAGCACAGGCTGGAGGTTAATGATGACTTTGTTTCTCCTTGAGTCTTTTGGGAGTGGAACTTAGCAAAGTAACACTTGATTCGTTGCAAAAAACACTCCACAAAATGGAATTACAGTTTTGCAAGCCTCTGAGTTTCAACCTGTCAGCTACATATGGCAAGAGTCCAAATCTCAGTCACAGATTAGCTTTATTAGTGTAGAATCTCACTACTTTTTTTCTCTAAGCCAAAGAGACCCAGGCCACATAATAATCAGAAATAAATCTTTGCAGAAGGACCCAACCTAATTGCAAACAGCAAGTAATTTCCTTCCTTATCCTTCTATATTGCTTACCAATGGGCTACCCTAGTAAAAATTTATTAGCTCCAAAGTCATGGTCCTTCTTGTTTTCTTCCAGGGTCTCCCTTTCTATTAACCAATTGCTGGCTCTTTTCCAAGGCGCTTATCTCCTCCAGCCTGGGCCAGAACCCATGTTTAAGCACAGCACGCCAGTGCTAGCATGTCACTACAGAAATGTAAAAGGCTCAAAACTGCAGCTGCAGGAAAGTATTTCTGTATTGCTTTGAGGGGAAGGGGAGCAGAAAGGACCCCCAAAATCAATGATGAACTGTACCTTCAATTCACAGTCATATCTTCAGACCCAAAGTGAGAGACCACCAGGCTTTACCGCAGCCACAAGAGCTGGCACGAAAGGCCTCCCTTACCAACCCAGATGTGGTAAAGAGCGTGGGGTTGCATTTTTGTCCAAAAGGTCGCGAGAGGACCTAACCCCGTGCGGTATCAGGTTGCGGCATCGCGGGCAGACTGTGTCCTGGCCCTGGCTTCGGCTACCTGTGGAGCGGGGCCAGGGAAGCAGCCTGGCTGATGACTCAGCATTGCCTTTCTCCCTTGCTGGCCAGGGAATAACAGGAGCCGCCAGGCACCTCCAAAGGCAGGGCGCCGCCCTGCTCTTCTTGCCGCAAGCCCCAAGCAGCCCGCAGCTCCAGCGGGGCTGGGAGAGTGAAGCAGCTCTGCAGGCTTCCCTGGCGAGGGGGACGTGAGGAGGAGGAGGAGGTCTGAGCAGAGCTGGCTGCGCGATGCTGAAGCAGGCAGCCTGCGCGCCAGGTCTGGAGGTGCCGCGGGGGAAGGGACCTGCAGCAGAGGAGGGTACTGCAGCCTGGAAGGAAGCCAAGCCCCACGGAGATGCTGCGGCCGCGGAGGCGGCGGGAGGGTCTGGAAGTGGCTGCGTGCCGGGAGGAGATGGTGCAGGCAGGCTGGGCCCCGGCCAGTGGAGGAGAGCGTGAAAAAGCAAAGGAGGTAGCAGAAACCATCCTGGCTCCGTTTAGCCAGGACGGCGGGGGCGGGGGGACAGATGAGACCCCTTTGGCAGAGCCCTTTCCCAGTCCCTGTGAGCTGACGGCCCCTCTGGCAGCAGGGTGAGGAGGGGGGCAATGCACCCACATGCAGGGAGGCCCCTGGGAGTGTCCGTACTGGGCTTCTGGGACAAGAGGCACTGTGGTTTCACAGCGCACTATGCACACAGAGATGGCAGGCCACGGTCTGAACCGGTAGTAATCTGTCTCATCATCCAGCTATGTAGCATTGTGCATGATTACTTTAACTTTATGGCAATCCTTGTAAGGAAGGCGCAACATCTCCACATGCATTTCTGCTCACCTCAGCACCAGAAAGATGTGAGCAAAACAGAAACATAATCTAAAGAAGGGCAGTTAAATGTGGATAGGCTGGAAAGCAGTGAAGATTACAGAAGATTGAACACAGGTAGTTTGCCAGGGAGGCCAGTGCAGCAAAGATGTGGACAGGGCAGTGGATTAAACACAAGCTCAGAGCAGTATCAGCAGGGAAAATTGTCTTACTGGAAGTAGGAAGGTCGAAAAATTAGACATGGGTAAAGAAGGCAAGACATTTTTTAAAAATTGTGCCAAGAATTCGGATGGTGTAGTAACTCATCTGTGCAATGAAGAGAATATTCCCAGCTGATTCTCAACTTGCACTCTGCTTTGAAGAGTGGTGCTTCAGCTTCACACCTGAGGAGCAACTTGTGTGTGCAACAGTATGTCTGGTTTTCCCAGATTTATCAGTTAACCTAGTAAAAATACATCCTTTCCTTAGAAACCTTGCTTATTTGTACCCACAGACCCCCACAGCTGTTGCGGCAATGCGCTGTGATGTTACCCCTTCTACAGTAGCTGTTACTGTGGTGTTGTTGAAATGTGGCTGTGTTGTTGAAATAGATTTTGAGATACTTGAAAGAGGCTGCACTCATGCAGAATATTACCAGCTAAAGAGCACATGTGCCTTGTAATAAGAAGAGCCATGTATGTAAATATGCAATGCAAGCTGTTCGTTCTGTCTGAGCTTACTGATCATTAACCTGAGGACCAAACACTTCAGTGGTAATACAGACTAGATTGTATGATGATTTATCTTTTTACATTCTTCCAGAGAGTGTTATCACTGGCTGTGCTTTAAGGTAAATTCTCCAGGCACTTGAATGTAGTAGCATCATGATTACTTCAGTTGGCTACTACAGCCTCACAGGAAGCTTTGTGATCAGACATCCATCAATTAGTCCTTGACATGAAAGCCTGTGAAAACACTATGGCATTCATTAAGATTTTGATAAAGCTTTTTTATGTGAATGTTACTAATGTTCCCATGGAAGTCGGGGTGGTAGGGGGGAGTTGGAGGCAGAGAGAGGAGATGGATAGACAGATGTCTTTTTTGTCACTACTGAAAATATATAACTACAAAGGAAATTACCTTTCAGATGCCTGACTGAGGTACCAGCAAAAATGAGTTCAAGGCAGTTTGTAGCATTTGATTCTTTGCTTCCTTATGCATCCTGCAGCCATTTATACTAAGGAGAAAGGGGGATTCATGCTGCCAAATCTTAAATGCAAATGTTCTCACAAAATCGAAGGAACTAGAAATTGTGTTAAAAGCCCCTCTCCTTTTATACATATGCCTATATTGTTTCACAGGTGTACTTTTCTGTGAGAGGCAAAAGAGATGGGAATAGAACTGATTCTAGTCTTACTTTCATTATGTTAACTGGACTGTTGATTTACCCCTGTATTACACTGCCCTGGTGGAAGCGGGAATTAGTGTTAGGTATTGGTAGAGGTGAGGAATGACAAGTAAATTTAAGAAAAAAGTAGAAGCCTTGTTAATAATAATTTTTTTTCTTTAATTCTAAGGGGGATTGAGGATATATGCTAGCAGCATGCAAGCTCTTGAAAAGTATGTTCAGGAGATGGCTTTAGTGTGAGGTCTTTGCTTTTTTGGTTTTGGAGAGCTTTGGAAAGGAGGTTAAAAATGGAATATAAAAAAATCATGCAAACCTCTTAGTAATAAATGCAAATTTGTCAGAGGTGGGAATGGTTTTGGGTTTTGTTCTTTTTTTTTTTTTCCTCTGCTTGACCTAAGATGCATCCCAGCACTATTCCTAGTGAAAGAAACTTATTCAGAGGCTTGGAAAGAAAAGCTGTCTCTAGGTGTCAGGCAGAGAGAAACTGCTGCTGGAAAGCGCTCTTCCCCCTGGGAGAGATCTGATATCAGACTGAGCGAGCCCAGTCCAGCCCAAAGAGCTCCCACCGACACCCGGTCCTCGCCGGAGGACCGTGTCATCGATGGCCGCCGCGTCTGGCCGCGCTCCGGCTGGAGAGAGGGAGCGGGCGGGCGCGCAACTCCTGCCCGCTCCCTCCCTTTGATTTGATGGCCTTTATTTCTCCTAATTGGATAAAATAGGAAGTCACTGACAGTCCTGCGTTGCTGGGTATACTGATTTCCCTCAGACCAGCCCTGCAGAGGGCGGGGGGTGGGGTAGGGGAGGAAGGAGCGAGTCTGTACATCAGGGAAACAGGCTGCGAGGGGGCTGGGGAAGCGGGGCGGGGGGGGGGGG
>RSEF01000031.1:31407181-31431929 GCA_003993805.1 Himantopus leucocephalus
TGAGCGCTCAAGAAGGACAAAGAGGGAGGGGAGAGAAAGGGAGTTACCACCGTCTTGGCATCGCTCTTCCTTTCAAACCTCTGTGTAATGATATTGTTTGCAGTGATGCTCAGACAGCGAGCACCTGCTGGTCTGTAATGATTCAGCCTCTTTCAGCCGCCGCTGTAACACGACAGGATGCTGCTGCTACTGTCACTTCTGCCGCTGCCGCTGTTGTTACAGATTTTGCTTTTGCTCCTTCTACCGCATGACAATTGTTTTCCTCGTCTAAGCAGATACCAGCCTCAGATGCTCAAGGTGAGAGTCTTGCCTTTCGCTCTGGGCTATTGGTTCACTTAATCCGGTCAATTTGTTCGGTGTTTGTGGTTTTCTTTCTCTCATCACCCTCCTTCCCCCTGTTTTGTTTTGTTGTGCTTGCTTTTGGGGGGATGTTTCTTCCCTCCTGCAGAAGAGCTGGAATCGCTTGAGAGGCATTTAAGGAATTGTAAAAGTGGCCAGCAAACAGGAGCTTATAATTGCAAAGCTACTCTTGCTTCAGAGACGCAGAGAGAGCAACAGAGGGCTCGGGAGCAGGTGGGGACTGGGGGGGTCTCATTTTTCCTGTGCGTTACTCCTCTCCCAGTTTGAATGATGTTGCTGAGCTCAGACCTTTTGTTGGCTCCCACCCTGTGATTTTTGCAGAGCACTGTGACTATTACTACCATCTCTTTTTGTCTGTGTCTCACAGTAATGGACTGTGATAGAGTTAAGGCCTTTTGGAGGTGAGCTGTTTGAGAGCTGATGCTTAAACATGTCTGAAGTAGCTGCCGACACTTTCCCCAGCCCCTCAGCTCAGCTGAGCCCTGACGTGTCCCTTGACGGGCTCCCGGCTGAGGAGAACATGCCAGGGACCCAAAGAGAGGACAGGAGGGTCCAGGGGATAGCAGGCCTTGCCGCAACCTGCTGTGTGTGCCTGGAGGCAGAGCGACTGAAGGGCTGCCTCAACTCTGAAAAGATCTGCATCGCCCCTATCCTGGCTTGCCTGCTCAGCCTTTGCCTCTGCATTGCTGGCCTCAAGTGGGTCTTTGTGGACAAGATTTTTGAGTATGACTCTCCTACCCACCTTGACCCTGGGAGGATAGGACAAGACCCAAAGAGCGCTGTGGATCCTACAGCTCTGTCTGCCTGGGTGCCTTCGGAGGTGTATGCCTCACCCTTCCCTGTATCTAGCCCCAAGAGCAAGGCTGAAGTGACAGTGCAAAGTGACAGCTCGCTCGTGCCCTCCAAACCGTTCCTCCAGCCTTCTCTCTATAACCGCATCGTAGATGTTGGGTTGTTGTCCTCTGCCGCACCTTCGCTGTCACCACCTGCCCTGGAGCCTACCACAGTGTCTCAGGCACAAGCAACAGAAACCAATCTCCAAACTGCTCCAAAACTTTGTAAGTAGAAGCTATGTGTTTCTTTGTTTTTTGCTTACACACACACACACACAAAGGCACTTAATTGTTCTGCAGCTGTCCTCAAGGAGGACATGTGGTTGGCATGCAAAGCTTAAATGTGCTAAGATAGGTATAGCATGGGTTACCATCTGAGGAGAGCACCTAGAAGCCTCTGAACTCAGTTCTGAGGTGTGCATGGCAGTGAAGAGGGCTTCATTTAGGACCTTTGTAAAGTCCCAGTATCACCCTTTTTTCTGCATCCACTTGTAGGGAAGTATGCGATTTACTTCAAGGTTTTATCTGATAGCTATTCCACATGGTCTATCAGCGTATTTTTCTTATAAATTTGATTTGCATCCTGTGCTGGATCTTCCATGTATGCTCATTCTCTTTGCCTTGCCTGCAGAGCATTTCTGCTACCTCCTTCCTGAAGTCTGTTGCTGGCAAATGTCCCTGTCATCCCCCTGAAACACTCAGGGAGAACAGTGGGAAAGAGCGACAGCATATTTGAAGCAGTTAGAGACTGGGAATTATTATTTTAGCAGTTATCTTATGATCTTTCCCTTTCTCTTAAAAGCATAGCATACATTTCTCTGCATCTTTCCCCTCCTCTAGGAGCAGATTCTTGTTGAACCTATTTCTCAGACATTGCCTCATTGACTTTTGTGGGGCATTTCAGGAAACATTCTTGCCAATGCAGGAGGGGTCAGTTTCCAAATTAGTGTTTGCTCATGCTTAAAGCAAAAAATATCCAGGGTACCTGGATTATTTTCTCAGTAGCAATCATAAAGGATCAAAATACTGCATTGCTGAAGTGTGTTTTCTTTGACGTTCATCATTTTAACCCATCAAACCCACAGCAGATCAAGCCAGCGATTCCTGGGCTGTGTAAAATTGTGCAGATCTAGTAAAATAGAAGGCACCACATCATTGTGCCGACATCACAGGGCTGAGGTTTCCTTTGGAAAGCTGCAGTGATCAGAATGAGCAACTGTATTCCTTGCAAATTGCCTTGCAGGACCCCATCTCATTTATTCTCCCTCATGCCTTCCCTGTAATGCCGCAGGATGGCCACCTTGCGGGTTGTACATACTGGACCTCACACTAGAGCCCTGAAGTCACCAGAAGTTCACTACTAAGTTTAGCCCACCAGAACTGTACTCAGTATAGATATGTGGCAACTGGATTAGTTATAACATTTTGGGCCAACCACCTTGCCAGTGAAAATGAGCGTAACTACAGTGATTTCAGTGAGGTCCTTTCAGCTGAGAGTCAGTCAGTCCTGAACAGCGATTCCAGAATCACTGGAAGAAAATTTTAGTGTTCCTGTAGAAGCCCTGCTGCCTTCTGCTTAGATAATGAGTGACAACTAGCCTTCAGATACGAAGTAATTTGTCTGATGGAAACAGTCTAACAGGGAAATATTTCTGTACAGTTAAATGACAGGGGACTTTGTGGTAGGTTAGACATTATTTGAATTATTGGGACACTTAACCACCTTTGCAGTTATATAGAACTACACTAAGTGATTTTTTTTTTCTGCTGATGCAGAAAATCTTTTTTTGTGGTGCAAATATCGTAAGTGACATTAAAGGTATGACAGCAGTTTTTACTTCATAAAGTGACCAGGGACCATCCAATCAAAATGGCCTCTTTCATGCAAGAGGTAGAAGCAACCAAAAGCTCGTTATGCCAGGACAACCCTCATGCTCTTGAATTTCCATGTGAAGCAAGCCCTTATCAGTAACATGCTAACTTCATCTCTGAAGTAACTGACAGGGAAGATATTCTTTGGAGCTGTCACTGATGAAAAGCCATTATCTGCATTCAGATCTGCTCACATCTGGGAAATAAATGGTTGCCCAGAAATTAGGTGATTGTGTTAAGTTGGTTTTCTTTTTACTGTTGCCTTAATTTTCTTAAGAAAATGTGTTTTAAGGCATCATAGACTTCCAGATAGATACAGACTGAAATGAGAGGAAGAACTGGCAGCAGGTCAAGTTTGGGTTGCTCTGAGGGAGAAGATTGTGTAGACAGTATTTATTCTAACCATGGCACGTAATTCTGACTATGGCAAGGGGCTGCAATTCCCTGCACAGAAAAATAAGAAAATATAACTGGAAAAGTACACTGCAGAAGATCTGCCTAAGAATTCAAAGAGGCATGAAAAGAACTTTTTGGAGAGCTCTAAAAGCACTGTCTTGGGGTTTTTGAAACAGCTGCGTTTCAAACACATCATTGTGTATTTTGTAGAGCAAGATTTGTTAGAGAGGTTGACAGATTGCATCAGTGATAACTTTTATTTTATGAATGCCTTTGACGGCTATAAAATTCTCAGAGAGATGACTGGGAAAGTAGCATCTGCAAATTGGATTGTCCCTTCTTTTGCTTCTCAGTGTCCTTTTTTTCCATTTCAGGCAGAGTGAGGTAACTTATTTCCAGAAAGCCCCTTTTGTGCTTATAATTTTTTTTCCAGTGCAGAAATAAAAAGAACTGACACATCTCATATTCTGTGGCTGATGTATTGTTTCTGAACCAAGCCCTTCCATGAGTTTCCAAATCCTTTTTTCTTCTTCTCCTCTTTTTTCTGTCTTACTCAGCATATTCTGCTTAAAGCAGTATCCTTCAAGGTCATAGTCTGCAGAGAGTTAATTGATTCTTCTTTCTCCTGGAGCCTGGGAGAGAAAGCAAAAGAGAGACAATCCTAGTAATTGTGTCTGGTGCATTAGATTCAAGACTGGTCTCTCTCCTATTATTATAATTTGCCCTTTATCAATACAGAAATAATCTCTTCCCTTCTGTTTGGTTTGTGTTTTATATTGTGATATCATTTTTCCTTTGCTGAAACAGAAAGGAAAGGTGAATATTTTAAAGCATTCCCATATTTAGGGAGCATGTCAATCTTAGCATAATTACGCTGGAGAAGATTTCTTTACAAGTGGGATATAATAGTACACACTAACCTACAATCTCCCTCCCTCTGAGAAGACATGCAGATTGTAAAAGTTCAGGAGCTAAATTTTACTTCTTCATTCACCATCGCCTTTAAATACAATTCCATCCTTTACCCAGGCTGGTAATAGACACAGCTCTGTAGTACTGTTAGAACTGTGTTTCGGTAATAACTGTGTCTATACACCTGCAAACTCACCACTCCCCTCTTTACAGGTCTTTGCACTGCCTTCTCTTTCCATTTAAGCAGATTTCCCCCAAAAACATCTGCCAAGGTCCATGTGGTGTTGCCTTCCTGGGGTGACAGCTCTGTCAAAGGAGTGCAGTGCTCTTGTGTTTTGGCTTTGCCTCAAAGCAGGGGTGCCCGAGTCCTTGGCTTTGGGATCACAACTGTCCTGACTTGGTGAAGTGCCACAAGACACACAAGGGGCAGGGCAGGAGATAGACCACAGCATGAGGACTTTGCCGCAGTGTGTTTCCCCGTCAGCAGAGCAAAAGGCCTGGCAGAGAGCAGGGTCCCGAGGCTGCACCTCCCCAGTGGCACATCTGCGCTGCCCCTGCATCCTTTCTGCTTTTGGCTTCCCTAGCCAACTCAGGTGCTGTGTGCTGATGGGCCAGCTACACACTTTGCGCCATGCTGGTGGCCAGCAGATGACCAACAGGCACACCTGCATCTCCCTACCTCTATGCCCACTGAGTTGTACTGACCACAACATGCAGAGGTGGGTGGGTGCAGCACCAGACCTATGCATGCCCCTCAGGGGCAGGTAGGGATCCCTCCTACCTCAGCGGTGCTGGCCCTCACCTGGAAAATGTGGCAAAGAGGAGAAGGGGCTGTGCATTGCTGTCAGCTACCCCTAACTAAGACTGTTGCTTTCTTGTGTTTCTGATTTCTGCTGCCACTTCCGGTGTGCTGGGCCAACACCAGCAAAGGCTGCTGCTTTCTCATTCTCAGTGGAAAAATTGTTAAAAGGGTACCTGTGAGGACTGGTAGTAGGTGTTTACCTAGGAAATGGTTTCAGTTCCCCTCCAAAGTTATCCAGGCACAATGGCTGAATTTCTTTTGTCTTTTTAGAGGTGGGGATGGGAAAAATGGAAAGAAAAGTACCCTGTCCCTTGTTTTGGTATCATACTGTAAATATACCTTGCAATTTCTCTCTGCCTCTTTCACTTCCGCTTGTTCTTTCTCAGCTCTGCATTTGATGTCCTTTCTCCTCTACACAGTGATTTGTAAAGGCCTGAATTTTACCTCCGTGGCAGGTGGGAGGGAGGGAGCCTTTCACTCCAGTTATAGGTGCTGCAGCCCAGCTGAAGGCTACAACTTACGGGGAGCGAGGGTTTCTTCATAGCAGCTTCACACGTTGTTCTTTTTCTTGAAACAGTCTAATTCTGACCCGTGATTTGCAGTTCAAATCCCCATCACAACACTGCAGGGTTGAGTCCATGCCTGGCAGCCTCTGAAAGTGTCAAGGTCAGGGATGTCTTAGAGAGCCACAGGGGGCTGTACTCACCGGAGGGGAGAACAGATGATACAGCACAGGCTATATATCAGCCATTTCTCCGTTCACTGTTATTATGCAGGGCAGCGCCACAGGGGAGATTACTTTTTCCCCAAAGCTTGAAGATGTAGAAGGAGAGCACCTTAAAGCAGATGTTGCTCCATTTCTGATACAGTATTGATGTTGATTAGCTTCAGACACCTGACTTAAGTGCCTACATTAGGAAGCTAGGCAGCCTTCAGCTTCCTGCTCAGCATAAAGGAAGAGACCTCCCCCAGGCGATTCCCAGGGTGACTCTAGCAGGAGTAACTCTCTTTCTCCTATGAGCGTATAGGGAGACTAACCTTACAATTCAGTTTCTAAGTTAAATGTCTGCTAGACAATATGAAGACTCATTTTGAAAGCCATGACTTTTCTTTGATGTGTCCTGTGAATTAGCAATGTCCTGTCACAGGGAAGTTATAATTAATCACGGTTAAGGTACCAGACAAGTTCTGAGCCTAACTCAAGAGTGTAATAAAGAGAAGCTGATCTCAGTAGGCCCTGGAGACATAACTGGGCCTCCATTAACAAGCAGCAATAAAGCAAGTGCCACTGTACTGAGCCAGCCAGCCTCTATTTCCCTGAAATACTTCTTTCTCTGCTGTCCCAAAGGTCATGGTGGCTTACAGATGTATATACTTGTGGCAGGAACACTCAGAGTAAAGCGGGATTGGGACTGGTGCGGTGAGATGCATAAGACGCAGCAATTTTTAGGGAGTTCAGGTCCGTTAATCCTGCTAGAGTGATAACTGAGACTTCATCTCTCCAGCCCAGTTAGTCACACTGTCTTTAAAATGCCTTCAACAAGCACAGAGTTTGTTCAGATAAATTTATTGGTTTGTTTTTGTATCTCTACCATCTCTCTTTTTAACATTCATTGCTTGCATAGAAACAGTTCTTCTCTTTAACACGCAGAGGACTGAACTGATCAGTCCTGCATTTCTTTCTCTTGGACAAGCACCCCAAATTCCTGCCTTTCAAAACTATCTCATGGGTGTGTTTATCCTTTCATATACCATGCATCATATGCAGAACATGGAGGATAAAAAGCAGCATTCCGGTGGTATTTTCTCTTAATAACAGCCTGAATTTCTCAGTGCAAAATCGTAGTCTGCACTTATATTTATTTTTAAAAGCTTCATTTTACTTTATTTAAAATATTTTTATTTTTACTTTATTATTACTTTTTTAAACTTCACTGAGAATTAGTCATGTATTCATGCTACATGGAACTTCTGCATGGTCTCCCTCCCCATTATTATATATATGCATATGTGCGTACAGAAGATACAATAGGCATATGGAGTATGCGGCCATTATTTCTTTGTTAAAAATTACATCTTGGACTGTACTGCATCATAAGTTTCTAAGCAAAACTGGTTAATAATTGATGTCATAACAAAACCCAGGGTTTGGATTTCCACTGCAGGGGACTCAAATTACCGTCCTTCAGTATGTATTGTACTTTTAAGTGAAATGTTTTATTTCCTATTCATACACTGCAAATAAACACACACAGCAGCCCACCTCAGATTTGCAGCGCCTAACTTTTGGGTGCAGAGAAAACTTGGGGAACTTTCTCAGCATTGGATGAGAAGGCAGAATTTGGCTTGCTGGAGGCTAGGTAGCAGGTTAATTGTGATGCAGAGCTGGAATGATATAAAAAAGCATTTTCATCATTTGCAGTCTTGCTAATGGAAATGCAATAGATTTGCTGCAGAAATCCAACTCGGAATCAATAGCAATGCAATGAGGCAGCTGTTTCAGGGAGAGCACATGTGATGCCAATCTACTGCAGACAGTACCTGAGCAAAGACTGTTCTGGCTCTCTGTCAGGAATGGGCAGACAGCCCTAGAAGATGCCATAGCAGGTGATGAAAGACTTCTGAATAGAAAAAGCCTGCTTCACCTAGGATGGAGTGGTGTTAGGACAAAAAGCTTTCTCTGACTGAGGGAAAATAATTGTTTTGTTTCAGGAATTCAGATCTTTTTGGACCCAAAGATGTCTTTTTTGCTACAAGGTACTAAGTTAAGCAAAGACAGGCATCTTTGTGCTTCAGGTCCTGTTGAGGCCACATGAAATCAAGGAAGGACTGCATCACGATGTGTAACTTTGGAGATGGGTAGGCAGTTTTAGAGTATCTCCTGCTAAGGGCTTTTGCCGTCTTGTTCCCCAGGCAGACCACAGAGAGGAGCAGGCACTGCCTTTTTGTGGATTGCTTTATAGTAGGCACGCTGGCTACCTTTACTATTTATACTGCAGGGAGCCCAGTTTCCTGCAGAGTGAGCACTGTGAATCACATCTTGATCTTTCACGTTAAAATGTTATATGAAGTACCACACTCAGTAGGAGGTAGACATTAAACTCGAGCCTGAGCATGACCGTTGTTTGGCAATTAGAGAGCTCTTGAAAGCAGCAAGGGAGAAATACCTATGCATTATTTTGGGGCAATGTAATGTCTGCTTGTTTACACCCTGTCCTGTCTCATCCTGTCTCTCATCCCCAGTAGAGTCTTAGTCACTGAAACAAAAGGAAAGCTTTCAGTTGGGGAAAAATGGGCAGGAACAAATCTAGGGGGATATGACTGGCTGCCCCTCAGGGCTGCTCTAAGCTAAACCAGAGACAAGGTCCATCCAGCTCTGGACAATATCAGTGGTATTGTGACATCTATCTATTACCTTTGCTCCTGTATTTTTTTACTATGAAAGCCTTATTTTAACATGTATCTTCCTGCAGAGTATATTCGCTTTTTCACATATGCTTTCACTACGCCCTCCCCCACTTTTTTCTTTTTTATATCTATGCTTCATCCTGGAATTTGCTGGCAGTGCATCCTCATAACTCAGACAGCTTTTTATTTTGGCAATGAATATTGCTTCAGTTTTTGAGATGAAAGGAAATCAATACTGGGTTGGTAGTCACATGGCACTGGGGGGGGAGTATATGAAGCTATGATCTTAAGCGTGATTTGTGACATAGTTCAGTATTTCTATGGAATTTCTGAAAAAGATTTGAATTTTACAATTTTTAACAGTCAATTAATTCATGTGATTAGACAGATCAAAGGAGAAAAGAGGAGTATCAAGCTTGTTCAAAAGCCTTTCTCATGCAAAAACAGAAAACACTTCGAGCTCATAAAAGATGACTCGAATCTTCTAAGGTGGAAACTGGAAACCAATGTAAAACTGCTGGAACTGGATCTTGAGAAGAAAGACTTGTGCTTTTCACTAGACTAAATTAATCTGCATAATTAATTTAGTTTTTCAGCTGGAACAAAATGGCTTGAATTTTCACTGGCATAAAGGTTCTCAGGTCTGTAGCCCTGTAAGACGTAGCAGAGCATTGGGATCCTCTGGTCCATGACCTACATGACATAGAGTATCTTCCTGACTAAAGTTTCTTCCAGACTCCCACCAGTTATTGTGTGAAGACTGAGAGTGAGACAGGGTCTGCCTTTTCCCTTATTCTAGCTTCTCTTTTAAACAGAACCATCTACTTTGGTTTTGAAAATATGTGTTTGTATTCTAGCCATTCATTCATTTACACCTTTCTCTCCTAGATTAAAAAGCTTTTCCATGCTGTATATTTTCCCCTCACAAAGGTGCATATATACTGTAATCAGCTCAGCTTTGGCTAAGCCTTTGTGACAGGACAGGCAGGCTTAGCTCCATAATGCTCCCCGTGGAGAATTGTTTTCAGTCCTTGAATTATTTCATCCCCCTTCACACTTTTGTAGTTTTCAGATAAATAGAGCTATAATTTTGGTATGATACTTACACATGGGCTAGTCTAAAATCCCAATGAAGGACAACAAAATCTGTTCAGTGCCTTGGTCACTGTTCAGAAGCACTCAAGACTCATGAAGTAGCACCAGTGTCTGTTTAATATCTTAGGCAGTAAATCAATAATAATGCCAAAGTCAGACCAGAAGACCCATGTCTCACCCATTCAAAGGCCCTCACTGCCCTGCTTCTTGACCCCCAAAGTCACATGCTGCTTCTTACTGGGGGAAACAACAATCCTAAGGGCCACTCAAGGGAAGAAAAGACAAGTATCGCCCAGCCTTGGCAATGCTGTGTGCATTTTAGGAGTTTCAGCAGTCTTATTCCCCAGCTGCTCTGAAGGATGACCTCAGCAAGGCTTCTTGGGTGAACAGGAAGCCAGCTGTTCATGCTCCCCTATTCGCTTGACTTCTGCTCATGCTTTCAAAAATTCCACCCTCTGCACCCTGCTGGCACTTCTCCCATTGTTGGCCCAAGGACTATTCCATCAGTTTGTCCTTCATTCAGTCTCAGCTCTTCAAACATTTGTTTCTTTCTTCCAAAAGTGCAAACAGCCCCAGAGCATGGATTTGTGGGAGGGAAGGATTTTGGTGTTTGTGCATCACTCCTGTCTATCCAGCTTAAAGACACTTTCCTTATGTGATGGATTCTTTTGCATTTCTGTCATACAGTGGGTCTGCTGCATGGACTCAGCCTGATAGAGTTGCATGAGGCCCAAGTATCTTTTATGATCGCAGGACATGGGAATTGAGCATGATCATACCAACAAAGTCACAATGGCTGATAATTTCCAGATAGCTGGGGTTTTCCAGACATATTTATGTTTTCAAGACATATTTATATTTTCAAGATAGCTTTTTTTTGGGCTGTGGGTTTGCTCAGCAGGACAGTTAGGCAGTATGAAGGTAATACTGCCTTAGCAAGGGAAATGAAGTGTATCAGGGTGAGAGAGACAACTGTAGGGGAATGGAAGAATGGTCATTTCTGTATCTAGTCTGAGCTGGTCAAGGAACAAAATAGTGAGTGCATTGTTAGGGTTTTAGGAATTAAAGAGCACAGGTTACGAGGGATGACAAAAGGCTTCCTGTTGTGTTGATACAAAGGCTTCAAGAGGCTGGGACTCATACATGTAAGAGAGGATCATTAAGTAACCAGAAAAATGCCAAGCAACTAGGAAGAAGTGGTTATGTCTGCCAAGCACAGGACAGCAGGGGAGGTCTGATCCTTTTTTGACTGGAAGAAAGCAGGAGGAATCTGTTCCCCAGTACCTGCAGTCTGCCTGGGACTTCCAGGAGATCCCTCAGCAGATTTTTCACCTGCTGAGGGGCTGGATTATGAATGCAATCATCCATGATTTGGCCATGCTGAATTTCTAACAGAACATCTGCATGACAGATCCCCTTGCCATCCGGCCATGCTGAGTACGGGATCCTTACTGACACTGAGATCCAAGAAAGTGCCCTTTGCACCCTGCTTTCCTCAGCCTCCCCAAGGGCTGGAGCCGCTGTCCTCTGCCTGTGCAGCAAATGCTGCAAAGTGTCTCTCTGTCATTGAATTCCCTCCTGTGACTTTGTTCGAAAGCCCTCAGTGCACTCCAGCCATTGCCTTGTGGAGGTTAGTCAGCCCACCTTACTTTTTGGAGATGTTGATTTAGTGATAGCATTAACAGATTTTGAAGGTTACCAGTAACAATTTTTGCAAACTCCTTCAGCTGTGTAATTTTCAGGCTGTACGTCTGTGTATGTATTCTCTTTGTAAGCAAAGAAAGTTTGTGTTTCAGGATCAAAAAGCCAATAAATGCATTAGCACACAGAGTCTTTGAAGAAAAGTCAGTTAACAGAAAGACACGTCAAAATTCTCCTTTTGCTTTATAAGATGGTGTCTATTCAGTAAAGCCAACAAATACACTGGGTTTTGAACATGTGAAGGTCCAAGAACATGGCTAGCAAACTTTTGCTTGCTAGCTCCAAGCATTTGAATTCACCATGCTCTATCAATGGAGAGCTCTCAGTAAGTAGCTTTTCAAGCAACCCTGTTATTTTCCTAATTGTTGCTAATTGATTGTTTGGTGTTTGCAGTTTTTCCTTCTCCAAATTTGGAGGAAGGATTAAAAAGACATATTCTGCAAGTGTATTCAGATAACTGTTACAAGCCCAGGAAGCATATTTACTTGCTGTGAATCAGAGGAAGTATCAGTTGCCTCAAGCCACTTAGCTGGGCAGAAGCTGGCAGGGAAGGGGGCTGAAGACAAAGAAAACAGAAAAATATTCTGACGCTTCCTGAACAGGACTGAGATCCAGAGAGCATGGCATGTCAATATGCCAGCATTCAAAGAAGATTTTGGTATCTAGATTGACTTGCCCCTGACAGATATCTAGTAGGTTCCTCAAGTTGCAGAGTAATATGTGGTTATACTCTGCTTTTGCTTTTGCAGATTATCTTAATGTCTTCTCAGGCTGTTACAGATACTTTCAGGATGCTACTATACTTTGATTTTAACAAATGGGTATACCAGCACTACTGTCTGATGTTAACTTACGTTTCACAGAATCACAGAATGGTCACAGAATGGTCAGGGTTGGAAGGGACCTCTGGAGATCATCTANATTCATATATTAATTTTCATACATTATTCTGTTTTACAAATGGTGATGGCATAATGACAAAATATTCGTGATAATTAATCCAAAATTATGACTTAGCGAAAACACTGACAAAGTTTTTAAAAAACACAGCCTGCAAGTGTTGTTCAAGTCATGTAAATACTGCCCCTGCAGAAGAAGGCTTAAAAATGCCAGTCAGTAGAGAAATATCAGACCAATAACTTGGCCGTGACTTTTGAGTAATAACAGGTCATATAAGAGAAAACTTGGGGTGTTCAGATCTGGCAAGGAAACACTGCATCATGTGAGAGTGAGCTGAAAACAGATTATTCAAGATAGAAATTAACCATCTTTTTTTTTCAAGAATAAAGCCTGTTCAACTGCCAGAATTTTTACTTTGGGAGTTAACTGACGTCCGCCAGCCACATGGGAAGAATGCATGTCCCAACCAGTAACATCACCAATTGCACTACGGTAACTTGCTACCTCAAGGTGATTCATACTCCAATCTCATTAAGAGAAAAAGCTTTAGCAAATTCAAACCCCACCCTCTAATGACTTTGGGTGAATGCATTTTTCCTCATGTTTACAATAATTACTTGAAACAACTCTTTACCTATGTGCTGACTCTAGTTTTCACTGAAAACCAACAGGCAGTTCAGCTACTCTGGCCTTTGTTTCACCTTGTGGTGAGTTCAGGATTGAAAATGCTCTGTGCCTTTTCAATTGCAGCTCAATCTTTCTGTGCTTATGTGTAAAAACAGAAGAAACGTTGGAATGATCATTTGAAATCTTGGAGTGACCATTTGAAATCTAACACTAATTCTGCTTTAATTTAATGAGCATTATGTTCCATTCTTGTGGGCAGCCCATACAGTGAATATTCATAAAGCATAAGAAGACTATGTAGCAGAAGGACCACAAATCTAGAGATATCTGTAAAACCATGAGAGCTTCTGGGGACGTTCACTTGCTAACAGAGCTTTTAAACTTGTCAGCTTTTGACTTCCCATGTGTGATCTCAACCTCAGTCTTTCCTGTGCTTCATTTTCTCGCACTGTTAGTGATCTGCCCTTTTCGTTGCTTGAGAAGCCTTCAAGCTCATGCTGCTTGGCATTCTCGGCAGACTAGGACCCAGAGATCTGCTCCTGAAGGCAGCTTGTGTTTTGAATTATGCATAAGTCCATCACAGAGGGGCTACACTTCATGCCTCCTTTCTGGGGGTGGTGATGTAAGGGGGTCTAAGTAATATAGTGACACTTTTCATTTTTCATGTCCTAGTTCGGTTAAGAGCAATCCTTGAATTGTGTCATTTTTCTCCCAAGTGACTGTTTAATCACCTGAGAGAGTACCAGCCAGAGTTTTGTGGTAAGATTGATTATACTCCCAACAAAGTGCTTCCTTCAGCTGAGCGCCGGGAAGTAGCCAGTTTAGAAGCTAATGGGCTTCAGTCTGAAGGGGAAATGGCGACTGTGATTGAAATGCCACTGTGGTGCATGCCAGCCGTTTGGGCTGTGTGCTGAACAGTACTGAGATCCTGGGGAGGTTGTTCAGGTTTCAAGATGGGGGGAGATATTCCTGAGCTGAACCACAAAAAGCTGTGCAGTGGGAAGCACTCACCTTCTCCTTTGAAAGTGTCAGGGGGGCGGGTGTGGGCATATCCAGACCTGCAAGTAGAGAAAGATGTTGCTGCAGGCATAACAACTATTTTGTTTGCGCTGTTAACCTGCATTGCCATAGGGCTGGTGCTGTGAGGTTTGCAATATCTCTGCTGGCATCAGGAAAGCACACTGTAGGACCACCTAAAACCCCAGTTTTCATGGCATGAGACAAAGGGAACCATAACAGAGTGATCTTCCACTAACACTCCCCAACACACTTTTGACAGCAGCCTGCACTCATATCCTTTCCAAGGCTGGGAGAGAACTAAGGAAATACACTCACCAGCCCCATTTTATAGAGCATGAGCCAGTAATAGCATCGTAGGTGACAGTTTACAAATGTTTTGCCTTGCTTGGGTGAAATCACAGTCTCTGAATGCTAACAGCTCCTCTTACAGAGGCCTCTGTGATTTACCTAGTATCACAGAGGAAACCCGTGGAAGCACCAAGAATGAAGTCCCAGAGCCTGAGAGGCAGCTGTCCTCTCTTTAAAGGATAGCACATACTAATGAAAATCCAGGAAGAAAGGGCAGAAAAGTCATAAATAAAGGGTAGTAAGTATGGTTGCATAAAGATACAATAAAGCAAAAATCATTCTAGAATCCTTCATTTCTAGAGGTATTTCTCTTTTTATTTTGTGACAAGAAATATTGTTTAAAATACATAGGAAGACAATATGCCTTCACTGCTAAAAGATATTCCTTTCTGGCATTTATCACTAAAAATGGATGAAATAAATGTAAACAAAATCAAATCCTGTAGTTTCAAGTTAGGCTGTTTTTCTGTCATTGCTTCATTGAATGTAATAGACTGTTAGCTAACAGCTTCCTTCAAGGGAAAAAAAAAAAAAAGCAACGTTGCACTTCATTGACATTTGACAATTGACAGTTTAGCCAAAGGCTGGGGATCACATTTCCCAAAGTTGAGAGCTTTGAATGTCGAAGACTTGTTGTTCACCCTTTGGCTGAACCACAACCAGCTGCAGGGCCTGTTTGTTTGTTTGTTTTCTGTTTTTGTTTTCTTTTGTTTGTTTGTTTTTAATAGAGATTGCTTGCTTCTTTCCAAATCTTTGCTAGTTTCAATTTTTGTGCATAAGTATGCAAAATCAGCTGGTCGTTCTGAACACTGTCTGCTCCCATGGCTATTTTTTCACTGTCCAGTGTATAGCATGGGTTCAGACCTCAGTTCCTCAGCCACTCATTAAATTTAGCAGCCTTGACTTGCATAAAGCAAGGCTGCAGGAGTGACCTTTGCACCACCACCTCCTATGTCTCTGGCCAGGGCATTTCTCCCTGGTCACTGCATGGCCCTCCTGCTTGGGCTGGGGGAGGAAGGAGCCTTTGCTCTGCTGGACAGAGGAGCACAACAGCCGGGAGGAAGAGGTGCTGCGAAGGGTCTGCCGCCCCATAGATGTGGTGGTGGTAGGGTGCCAGCCCTGTGGCCAGGAGAGGGGGCAGTCCCCACAGCGCTGCTTGGGGAAGGTGCAGGCATCTGACATGTACACAGTGCAGGGATGGCTCCAGAGCACTGGGCAAAAAGGCAGACTCTTTAGGTAGGAGAAGAAGGGACATAAGCACTCTGAACGCCCATGGGGGACTCATCTGTCTGAGTTCAATCTCTTTGGCAGAAACTCCCCTCCTTGCTGGTCAGCCCTGTCCAGAAAGGCTTTTTAGCTTTGCCCTTCACTATTGTCATTACTGTAATAAATTGAGGATAACTACGTGGCTTGAAACAGCTCTGCCTTCTGCTATGTAGGTGGGGAAATTACGGCAGGAACAACCCTTCCTTCTCCTGCCAGTTTGCTTTTCTCTGCAGCAGGGATACTATACATACCAGTTCTGTATAGCTGCTGCTGTTAGCAAAAAGCAACCTAAGCACTGCCTCAGCTAGAAATGCAAGATTGATTGCATTAGATGTGCTTTATTCTCAGTGTCCTGCATGAAATCAGCTCCTGAATAGGTTAATGCCATTGCTTCAGAGTGGAAAATGCCAATGTTAATACAGGGTTTGTTACAGATAGACAGCTTGGTACAGAGCACAAATGCATGGGATTGGGTCACTGCCAGACTTGTATCTGAGGAGGGAGGTCAAATGAAGGTTTTTGCATGTGATGATATCTTCTATACCAAACTCAGCATGTGACCAGTTGCTGGGACACCCCAGGGAGCCATATCCCCTTTACGTGAGTTCAGCTCTTCTATGATGGCATTTACAGAAGACTCAGACATGTTTTCAGCCATGGCCCGAATTATTCTGCTGTTTCACAGTGAGGGCAGGACAGCATGACAACGCTTTAAATCCCACTTTAAAATGAAACAAGTCTTCTGGAAAGTGACTAGTTTGAAACTGCAGGGAAATTACTGGAAGCAGGGTGGAGCACATGACGCCTATTGCAGGCGCAAGAGCCTCTTCATGGCCCTTGTGCACTGCAACCTCTTTTTTGGGGCAATGCACAATATCCAAAAGGCAGCAGCCATCTGCTGCCTGGCAGTCCAGGCCCTCTGCTCCACTGGCCCAGCATCAGTGATGGTGGAGATGTTAAGGGATTTTAGCATGGCTCTAGAGCTGGGAGATCAAGTTCTACTTTGCCCTTGCTCTGTGACACTCTTCTCCAGTGGTCCACTGGGCAGAGAGGAAACTGGCCTTAACAGCTGTATGAAGCCAGCATATGGCCTAGGTGAGAGTGTCGTTCTTGGCTCTCAGGGGATGGATGTGCAAATGAACGGACGACTGACTTTTCCATCCATCTTATCTTCAAGAGCCCAGCCTTAGAGTTCAGATTCTGTGTGTTCCTGTGTGATCAGTGTAGCCTTCCGCTTATAAATGCAGTGTCTGACATGAGGCTACTCACAGCAAAAATGGAGATTTGCACAGAGCTGGAGTGAAATGTATGGTTCAGAAGGGTGCCTCAACAGGGAGAGAGTGCTTCTGGTCCATGACCTGTCCCTAAGGAGTGCTGCACAGAGCCTCACATCATGCTCCCATGTCCTCAGCCCCCATGTGCTGCACAGCATCTCATTCATGGCACCCCTTTGCTGTTAACCCATCTTCCAGAGCAGACATTGCTAGCGGGGAATGGTGGATTCACACAGTAACCCAGAGATGCTTGAACAGCAAATGACATGCTGCTTCTTAGGTGAAGACTGGTGCTAGGGTACCAGTACAGGGCTGTATGCTTGGTTGGCTGTTGTTCAGGGCCACGGTCTGTGACGAGGTCCTAATCCTTCTTCGGAGTCTGACCATGCCAACATAGTTGAATTCTCTGGGTCAGGATGTGCTACTTCTGTTCACTTTTTACATGTTTTCCCGGCCTTTGCACCATCTCAGGTCACAACCTATATCTATCCTGTACCCCAAGCACTTTTAGGTAAATGTAAGAGTAGTCGTCAACTGTAAGACAGGGGAACAGCAGCTGGAGACTCCTCAATGTCTTGGGCAAGGTTGTGTATTTTGTGGAGTGCTGTGGTCCACAAGGCATGAGGCAAAATGCTGCACACCTTTTAGACACCAAACGATAAAGAACCATTTGGCTTACAAACTACCAGCAGCCAAAGTGATACTCTGCCATGTGACACATCTGGTTTGCATTCAGATCGGGCAGAAAGGAAACACACTGTAGGCTATTTTTAACATTTCACATGAAGTGGTGGTTATGGCAGTGGGCTGATCTGTCATAAGAGTCAAAATCAGCACAGAGGAAACATACCTATTTTTTCATAACTACTTTTACAGTACAGTGCATGTGTGAGTTAGTGCCTGTTTAATGAAGCTGTAGTTTTAGGCCTGACTGCTAAGCTTTTACCAAACACTCTGGAACATCCAAGCACCTGTTTTCATTTACTTTGTTGGGATGATCTCTGGGGCTGGTTTGGACTTTTACAGGTATTAAATCTTGATATCTGGAAGATAATTGAGAAACATGGATTCAGGATATTGTGGGTGGTGGCCTATATGGTATGGCCCTGTCCTTTCATCCTTCCTTAGAGATTTGACAACCCAAACCCAAAAACATTTGTAGTAAACAATGTTTATTGTCCTGTTGCTGTCTATGTTCATGATTAACTGTCTGTCTCTTAGCTACTCTCATCTACTTTGTATTTCCAAGGCACTTTTTTTTAAGAGGTCCCTTACATCCTGAAACATTTCAGTGGTATATTGTTTCCTAATCGCAATGCCTTATTTCATGTCCTGGTTATCTGACACTTCTAGACAATGACAGGGAAGCTAAAGGCTCTTTATCTATTGCCTTGGGACATGGCTAAGACCTCCTTTCACTTACAGATTCAAGGTCTTTAAGAGGGAAAAGGGGAAGTTGCCATTGCTTCTCACTAAGCTAGAATTACTATATCATTATGCAGATTAAATAGAATAATCTTGAATGCTCTTAGTGTATTAGCATTGCCTTATTCCAACTAAGAATTGGTGGAACAATATTTCCAGGGGAACATCTATTATTCATCTCTCTTTCTTCCACTAAATGAAAGACCATAGACATGGAGTGTAACTAGTTTTACTTTTGCTTCAAAAGAAATGCCATGCTGTTTCATCTTTTGTGGGACAATTCAGTCAGGTCCTTTTGGAGAACTATATAACAATCTGTTCTTGACATGGTGGGGGAGGCCATCATTTATTCTAACTGAAAAGGGGTTTTCAGGAATATAAGACGTTAACAGAGAACAAGCTACAAGGTTTCATAAATCTCCAGAGATAGACAGAGAGCTCTCTAGGAAATGAGGATTCTCGTACAGCCTCCCACTCCCCTTCCCAGTGTGTCGCCAGCTTTAGGGAAAACTAAACAATTTGGCAGTGGCCAAAGCCATACTGTTTCTCTCAAAACAAGAGTTATAGCAGACCTTTCCTAGTAATGTTTTACTCAGTTCCTCTCACAGAGATCTGCTCAGCTCCATAACTCCTTCTCATAAAATGCATTTCTCTGCATAACTCCTGCTATGTCATTCCTGCATTGCAGGATCTCACTGGCACTAATGAACAGAGTTCTTGCAAGCTCAGGAGCATGCAGCAGCAGGGAACAGCACTGAAATCCCATAAGGGCCTGGATTGTCACAAAAGAGTATTCCATGGTGCAGTAGTTGACCAGGGCAAGACTCTTCCAAGCTGTATACTGACGGAGCTACTTGGGTACCACAAATGGCATATGTGCTCCCACAGGGGCTGAACTTGACCTGAATGGGGATAAGAACTAATAAGCCCACTTCACAAGTGATGTTTTGAGGGACACACTGCCCTGTGCAACACGAGAAACAGTCCGTTTTCTCAGGGCTGGCGTGGCAGCATATCTCTTCATGTTCACCCTTTTGGCTTTGTGGATGTGGCCAGCTAATTGCAGCATGTTTCCCAGGCTTTTCCAATGTGTGCTAAGTCATACTGCTTTGCCTGGTTGACTCAGAGAGAGAGACTGCTCAGATCTCATCACTGCTTGGTCACTGAGCAGATGTAGCAGCCTCTGCTTCAGCTCATGACCAGCAGGGATTAGCAGGAAACAAGAGAATTAAAGGGCACCTGCATCCTGGTGTAGGATAGTCTCTGTCCCAGTCTTGTGATTGGTGAATGCAGGCTCTCCTGAAGTGCTGAAGGACACTGCTGAAGGCAATTCAGCCCTGGGGGACTTGGACATTGCACCCTCCAGGGTGAGGCAGTTTTTCCCTCTGCTCTGACCCTAGCCATACTCTTTTTGAAGACTGCAAAAGGACAGACCTCAGCGGGACCAGAACTGGAAATGATGCGCATAGATGTGGCTCCTTTGGGCTTCTGTTGTTGGTCAGCATAACATTTCAGATCCTGTTAATAGCTTGCTAATGTGTGTTTGTTATTACTAGCATTATAATGTATGTGTTAATTTCTGCTATGGCAACAAATTGAGATAACAGGCAGAGCCCCTCCTTTAAGGTGTCATACCACACAGAGCCAAGGCAGACAAAGGGCTGAAGGAGAAAGCAGTGTGACTGAGCTCATACTGTGAGTCAAAAGCAGGATAGGGGGCTGAATCTAAGGTCCCTGAATCAGGTCTTCCCTGCTGAGACCAGCTTTTCCCAGCTCCTGCTGCTGGAGCGGCAGCAATTTACCAAAACTACTGCTTACACAGCCAAAGCTGGTCACCTCCCATACACGCTTGAACAGCTCCCTGCCTCTGCATAGCACCTTGGGAGGCTGTGATTTGACAGACAACCAGCTTTGGGAGGACCTAGTACTGGGACAAACATACCTTGTCCAGAGGCTGCCAAGTACCGTGATCTGAAATCAACTCTGCTGGTTCAAATTTGTTCCAAAAGTGATTCTACAGGCAGGCTTTTGTGCTGTCGAGGTATTGCCTGCCTCTCTATGGCCAGCAGAAGACCTCTAAACAAGTAATGAGTAAAACAGGTATTTGCATATCTTGTTGTAGTGCTGGAAATTAAGAAATTCAGTACAAACTCTAAAGGGGAAGTGTAAGGAGCAGTAACTGTCATGTAGCAGCTCTCAAAGGGCTTGGCTTTGCTTTGGACCAAAGGCCAGTAGAGGCATTCGGAGGTGCAGGGCAGAAAGCTGCAGGTTTGAGCCTAAGCAGAAGCAGTGTGCACTGACCCCAGTGCCTGTCCAACAACAAACCACTTCCCAAGCAAGCTGGACGTCCCTTATGCAGCGCAGCTCAGGGCTGAGTGTATGAATACCCCTTATGGGCACGTGCGAAGAGAGAGCAGAAGGCTGTCCCATGGCCGCAACAGCCTGGCTCAGTCTGCAGCGCCTGCTGATTTGAGCTCTAATTGTACGCAAAATCCCTACAAAAACAAAGGCACAGCTGCTGGCTCATTTTGTGTGGCAGCCCTTAGTTAATGCTGTGTAATGTGAGAACTGCTCTGCGCCAAGACCACTGTGTCCCTCCCTTCCTTCTGCCTCCCTCCCCACCACCAGACACATCTCCAAGCTCAAAACCTGCCCCCTTCCTACCCCAGATAAGGAACACATTAGGGGAGGCTTTGCATAAGTGGACAGGCACAAAATCTCTCACAGCACAGGCTTTGGTCTGCTTTGTATTACCCACCTGGAAATGGTCAGGATTAAATCCCTCTCTGATTATGCAAGTTCACATACTGCACATACTCCACACTCACAGCAATGTCTGCAGAAGTGTATAGAAAATTAACCTCTCTGTACTAAGGTGTGAAATCCCCTCCCCTGGGACAAATTCGTACCCAACCCTCCTACACACACACACTCATGCACAAACACAGAGCAGTGAAAGGCACCATTCCCTTGGCACTGAGGCTGACATTAAAAGCTGTGGAAGATACATGCTCACCTATTGCTGATGGATGCTTCTCCTGTGGCAAATTGCTGGGACCCGCTGGTAGGTGATGAAGTTGTAGAAACTACCCTATGCAGAAGGAATTGTGGCCACCACATGACAAATGTGCTCTCTCTCCTTTATTTTCCCCCCTAAAAGGTGTATGAGGTGGAGGCAGGAAAGGAAGTATGGATGCATTTACTCCAGGGGGGAAGTTAGACCCTTTTAGCAAATCTCCTTACATGTCAACCACCCTACTTAGGTATTTAAATCCCTCTGAAAATCTGTCCCCTGAAAAACAAACTTCTGCAGGTGTAGCCTTGGTCCATTGCTTCCCATTAAACCTCTCCCTGTTCAAGGAGAATAGCAAGCAAGTCAAAAATTAAATCCAGCGTTGCTTTCCACTGCCTTCCTGCCTGCAAAATGGAGGTGATAAGGGCCATGGCTCTTGCTGCAGTAGCACATTTTCCCCACAGCATCTGTTCTGCCATTATTTACCTAGGTTGGCAATAAAAGCTCCTGCTTTTGTGAATTCAACCAGTGTAGATGGTGTGAGCTGTCAGTCGGATCCTGGCCCTGATTTGGTCAAAAAATACTAATGACTATTAACTAAAGATCTGCAAACGTTCATGAAGATAGCTGTTCTTCGAAGATAACTGCTTTGTAATTAAAAGCACCTCAGAAACATAGGCAGTCAGAACAATTGTCTTATAAGTCATTTGTAGCCAAGTGATATATTCCACCAATGCTGCACTTCTTAAAAGGAAAGCAATGGAGAATGGCTTGTAAAATCCACCCAAATACAGACATATGGGCTGTTCTGCAGGGCCCAACACTTAGGCTATTACCACAAGGATCTTAATACTCAAACCCTTATTGACAAAGTATCAGCCCATTCAGTCCTGATACTACTTGAAAATCTGTACTTTTTTCCTCTGCAATTTTATTTTTTCATTAATTCCTAATCATGATGATTGCAAAAATAAGCTTGAAAATCTGGACAGCTGAAGTTCAAAAATCCAGAGGCCAAATAATAATGTGTCGTTTTAAGAGAGATTTTCATTTTCATGCCAATTTGATGATTTTTGAACACTTAGGATTGGCAAGACAGACTGTATAACCTTTTATTGAGAACACAGGCTTCAAATCTTGGCATCTTCAGGAATCTGGATTTTAATAGAAATTTATTTATTTTTTTTTAGTTACAATAAGACATATTTTAATTAATTTTATTTTATGGCAAGCTCTTCAGGCCAGATTTCTGGATGACTTTTTCTTTAAATAACTGTCCTTTTTCTACAAAGTCTCCAGTTTGGCTGAATAAAATATAAACAGGCCCATACATGTTACTGATGGAAGATCTGGATGATGTTACAAAAGTCTAAAAAACTCTAGAATATTTCAGAAACACATAGGGTAATTTTTGAAACTTTCTGGAATTACTCCACTAATAGTCTTTTCCCACAGGAAATTACTATTCTATCCCCAGCAATAAACATCCGGCATCCTCCAAATGACACGAAGCTGATGAATTGTGAATATTGCTTTCCCTTTATCCCCCCACAAAATTTCACGTGTTCATATGCACATATACATGCACACACACACTCCATGGTCCAAACACAGAATGTTTTGCCAAATACAGCATCAGGATCTTTTTCCCTCCTCACTAATTTCTCTACCATCTCAAGCGCTGCATGTCCTGTGTTGCACAAAAGGTCATAGTCACGAAATAGAACAACCCTCCCTCTGCTGAGGCTGTAAAGTAGATCTGAGCCAACTAAATGGTTTATCAGCTGCCCCAAGCAGACTGGTAATCCTTGCTAAAAACTGAGCCTCACTTTCATTATTAGCACACTCTAAAAACTAAACTCTTTTTGATCTGCTGTCTAGTGTTAGTGCTCTTAATGTAAGAGGTTAAAGGTTAAAGAGGACAATTGAGTCAAGGCTCATTTAATTAATATCCTTCTACCAGAAGAAGCATGGAGCAGGTTGTCTGTCTGAACAACCTTCCTTGAAAATGAAAAGGGATGGCCTGCTGGGGGGCTAGCCTCTCCCGTAAGCTGAGTTACATTGAATTGGAACTGTGAAAGGGTAAATCCAAACATCATGTGTCTGACATTGGTAGGAAAACTCCATATCCTGGCAAAAGTGTGGCACGCAATGATCTGTTGGAGCAGTAGCATTACATTGTTACACTGCTAAAGCCAGAGTAATGATCTGAAGTTTAAATGCGTATCATTTCTGTTGCCCTGTTGAAGCATTTCTGATCTTGAAGTCATTCACTCCTTTATGTTCATGTGTTCATATGTTCATGCTCATGTTCAGGGTGATTATTGCTGTCCTATGGACTATCCGTGGTTTGTCCACATCCTTCTTCAAACAGCAGTCTGGAGTCTTGCAGGGGAGGCTTACTGATGCAGCACAGCATGGGATGTGCCTTTTCTGTGACTTTGTTGTTTCCCACCATTTGTGATCCACAATGACTCAGACGTCCTTTCCTAGAGTCATTCATCCCCACCTGTACGTATGTAGTTGTTTTATTCTGCTTATTTGTTCCCACTGAACAGCATCTTTCTCCTGTTTGTCAAAATCCCATTTCATGGAGAAACTGCCTGCTATGCATTTGTACTCCCAGGACCATAACCAAACTTCTCAACCTTTACAGTTTTGCCAGTGTGTGACACAGGCCATAGCAATGTGTGACAAATGACAGAAATGTGGAACACTTGTGCCCCATTGCATAGCGTGCTGTAATTGACAGATTATGATTGTTTTTAACCATAAAAACTGTTTACAGAGTGCTTTTTCAGAGAGCATGAATCACATAAACCAGCTTGTGTCACTCACTTGTTTATAACTGATTTGAAAAATGGTTTCTGTGACCAAATTATCTGATGGCTAAAGCAGAGGATCTCAGCTGGGAATCTCCACTGGTACCTGCGAGAGTGAAATGGAGGCCAAAAGAGGAGACACCATCCCACTGACTGAATGTGTGTCCTCTTCTGCAGGTGCTCCTGCCCTTCCCCACAGAAGCTGGACCAGGTGTAACCATTTGTAAACGTGCTGCCATGTTCTAAATCCTCTCCCTCATGCACTTGAGGCTTGAGCATTGAGACTTCTCTCTTCCCCGTTCAGTCCCTGCTGCCAGCATGTCAAAAGGCACAATGTTTTGGAAAGATCAGGCCCCAGCTGTCAGAAAAAATGAGTGAAACAAGATTAGTGGCCATGTCTGAGAACGTCCTCGCTTGCTTACACTGCACTGGAAGCATGTAGCAGAGCCAGGGATAAAGCTCAAGTCCCCTTCCGGCACAGCACAAACCCGTAATTTTGTAACTGCTTCCTCCATCCGTACTGCTTCTTCAGTGCTGCTTACAGAGTTAGCTAGCAGAAAGCAGAACGGTGGCAGAAAACAAGGCGTGCATCCTGTGGCAGGGATAGAGTCAGCAAGGCATCTCTGACCCTTGGGGGCGGATGAAGAGCAAGTTGAGAGCTTGTGGGTAAGGAT
>RSEF01000031.1:31432029-31470496 GCA_003993805.1 Himantopus leucocephalus
CCAGAGGTTCCTTCCAACCCTGACCATTCTGTGATTCTGTGACCCAGAGGGACAAGAGACCACTGGCATTGCTGGCCTGGGATCCGTAATTATAAATGTGGTGGTGGAGTGTGGGAGCCCTACAAAAAGGAGTCTTTCACCTTCCCCCACCATGCCAACACAAATCCAGTGAATGCATCAGGAGGATAATAGTACCAGTTTTATAGCAGCTTTAACCCAGCTCACATTTAAATGTGCAATCTCACACCCATTCTAAAAATTTGCCACATTTAAGATTTGCAATTAAAATGAGGAAGCCTTGGTGAACATTGCTCTTTATGGGATGCTGCAGAAATGGGGGGGTTTTGTGTTGTTTTTAGAAAGCTCTTACCACAGTGCCCTCATTCCATATATGTATTGATTATGAGAATAAACTAGCAGTAAGAACTAACTCAAAATCACCAGAAAGGGAAGTGTAAAAAGCTTTTGAAAAAGTACAAAGATGTCTGTTTTATTACCTGGAAATCCATTGCCATATTTGCTCTTGTAATTCTCGCTTACAGCAACCTCAAGAATCAAACATTATAATGAGATGCAGCCCTGGATAGGGGAGAATAGATAGCTTGGACTGACTCAGCAAAATTTGACATCTGCCTTCCTTACAAAGTTTATCATAAGAGTTGTTATTTATCATGGTTAGACATGCAGGGGTTGTCCAGGAGGGGTTCTGACCTAGGCTTCACCAGAAGCAGTCTGGATGCAGAAACACATAGCTGAAGGTTTGTCCCCACTCTACCTCTCTACCCCCAAAAACAGGAGGGAAAGCATATTTCAGTCCTTCAGAAATCAAATAAATTTGCCAAAGACATCTCAAGTGTGGAGAGATGCAGCTGCTCCTACATAATCTCTGCAGCAAAAAGTAAAAAGCTCTAATAAAAATTCAGGTTCTGAGAAAGCTGCTCCCTCCTGCAGTTACCACTAGATCTGCACAGCAACAGCCACTATAGACTGCTTTGCATTCATTGGTTACTACAGTAATTTTAATGAAGTGCTTAAAGGTGTAGGAAAGCATAAAGTACCATGACCACACTGCTCAAGATTTTTTTTATAAGCATTGGCAATTAATGATGAGCACTAAATTAGAAAGCTTTTTCAGTTTGTTGGCAAAGTTATCTGCAAACATATTGCATAATAACTGTTCTCAGGATAATGGTCTGTCATGAAAATTCTGTCATTCAGGCAAATATTTGATAACTTTTCAGAGCCTGATAATTTTCAGGACATAGCTACTTGTTTCATAGTAAGGCGACAATAAATAAAAGAAGACATTCTCATTAGTGTTCGATGTTGCAATATCATTAAGATAATTTATTATGTCAGGGGAAAAGCTTTCCTAATTCAGCTGCACTCGCTTTTGCTCTTGTCTTCACAGTATTTGTTTGTTATATGCTCATATGAAAGTGTAAGTAATAGAGTCCTAGCAGTTTAGCTGATGAGTTTGAATACTTTGTAGCACAAGTATCCCTAGANAAAAAAAAAAAAAAAAAAAAAAAAAAAAAAAAAAAAAAAAAAAAAAAAAGTACAAACCCCTGCAGCCCCTGTAATTAGCTGCCCCTTTTTGGAAGACAGCATGTCTTCCCTCTGTACACTCAGGGGACTGACACTTGCTGTCAAAGTCCATACAGCACTGGACGCCACAGTGGGTTGGAGGAGGCAGAGGGGCCCTTTCCATCAGCTCACATTGCCCATGTGCATGTGGTTGGTGAAACAGCTCTCCCAGTGTGGTCTCACTGGGAGGATCTCCATCGCAACTTTGTCATTTTGCAAGTCACCGCAATAACTGCAGACATCCAGGGGCTGGAAATTCCCAAATTCATAGCCAAGCCTTCACACAAGTTTGCTTCCAAGTCCTCTTGCCAGCATGGTTTTAGCAAGGCCTGAGCTCTTGTGGGACATGGTGACTACTGCTGCTAAGAAAGAGTCTGTCTAAGGTGCGTTCCTGGACATGCAAGTGGTGGTCATGCCATCTTCTTGGTAATGGGACCCTCACTTGCACATTAGCTACTGTGGGTAACGGCATCTACAGCAAGGGATCTTAGACCTGAGCCTGGCAAAATCATGGTGGAAAGTGTCCTGTGTCCTTTTTGCCACCAGGTGGGTTGTCCGTGTTTCCGGTTTTGCCTTCAGTCATGCAGCAAGGACATTCCCTTCCCCTACACATGCTGTGTTGCTCTGCCAGCTTAATGACATCTAATTGGGTGGAGCTAGTGGGTGTAGGTGGTGGACAACTTGGGCGGATGAAACAGTGTTATAGTTGCTGGAAAGAAGGAGAGTGTCTAGCTTTGGAGGCACTTAGGCTTGTCAAGGAAAACCATTACTTTATTCTTTTCAATACAAGCCAGATATACTGGGTGCAGCTAAGCATCTTTTGGTCCTTGAGGACATCTGTGACCACCTACCATTAAAGTCCAGCTGAAGGCAAGACGTGAGGCGGTTCCACTCACAACAGAGAAATTTTCTAATTACTGTGGAAACTCTGACTTCCTCCCCACATCCCCTTGTGTTTCTTTCACCAGTACAGCCTGCTACAGTGAGTCATCTGCCTGGGGCTTAATGAAGTTAGTCTGCAGTGTCAAAAGCAATTAAAGTGCTTTTGCAGAACAGCTCCACACAGTTACTTGTCCTCTGAGAAGTCCTGTGTTGCATCTGCAAAGACTCCCCTACGATTGTTGGGCAACAGTTGTGCTGGTTTTACATGTGAGAATAATAAACCAGTATTGCTTTTGTCCTGTGTACGGCATTGCCCACCAGGCTGGCCTGCCCTGGGTTCAAGAGTGTGGCTTCTGGAGTCATGGAATGGGAGTGGAGGATGAAACTTGGAGGAGGGTTGAGAAAGGATGTTAGTATCAAGGTCCCTGGTCCCAGATTAGAAATGGGTTTACTGTCTTCCTTCAGGTCCCACAGACTCACCCTCTGGGCGATGTAGTCTTCACACTTCCGCTGTCTGAGGGTACAGGCAGTTCCTGTGAATATTAGTCATAAAAGGACACGGATGTGCTTAGGGTTGCTTAGGACTATGGCTGAGGTGTTTCAGCTGGGGACTGGAAGGAAACCCAGTCCTTTCCAGTCCTTCCCCACACTGAACACCAACAGCTCAACTGTGAACATAATCCCTCGCAGTACAGAGGACATATATTCATTCCTACTTCAGGGGACAAGGGGCTTGATACTAGGTCTTTTACACCCTGGCTAAGCATGCCAACCTTCCCTTGTTCCAAAGGCTGCTACCCCAAGCCATACTCCTGTTGAAAGCTTTGTAGAAATGCTGACATTTCTGCAGAAATTCTGCAGTAGCAACAAGTCAGTGCTTCTGGAAAGACTTCTCTCTGTCAAAGAATACCCCACCTCAGCTCTCACTCGTGTTAATTCACACCCTCTGGGATTTTCCAGCTGAGCAGATGACATTGACAGCTGGCTGGATGTTCCCAGTTGCGTCTCCCTCTCCCTCAGGCCTGTGACTTACTGGTGTCTTGTGTTTCCTGATGATGAGGCTGATCCTCCTTCCCCACACAGGGCCTTCAAGCCAAAACTGAAGCTCACGTGGAGCAAGCTCTATGCACAGTAAGAGGAAGTGGGTAAGGGATGAACAAAGCTGAGCGGCAAACGCATGGGAAATTCAGGGACTGACTTCCCAAGCCAGGGTGGAAGGCACCTGGAGGAGAGTGCAAGAAACAAAGTTGCTCCAGAGATTTACAGGGGGAAATAAGAATAGCTGCAGATACAGGGAAATTGGTATGTGAAGCAGTAGCAGGATTTGAGAGGAAAGCATAAAAAGTAGAGTAGTTCTTAACAGCTCTTATTCTGGAAAAGGGAAGTGTGGCAGAAAAGAAGGAGCAGCTTACTTTGTCGCTGTGGTGGCGGCAGAGATCTGGCACCCTCTCCTCCTGCTCACGCCTCCCCAGTACATCTGCCTGACCCCACACTGGAACAGATGGGATCCCAGTTTCCTTGTTTTCCATGGTTTGAGTTTCCTTTCTTCAGTTTTTAAGCTTCATTCCTGGTCATCTCATTCAAGCAAAGCAATATAGATCTATATTTTTCATCTTTTGTGTCTCATCTCAAGGCTTGTGGTTTTATGCAGGCAACTCTGTGTAATGTTTCCTGGCAGCGGATGGAAACAGGGCCCACAAGCAAGGATGTGTGTGTGTGGTCTCAGGAGGTTATGTGAATACTTGGGAAATGTCCTGGACCAAAACCATGCACCAAAGGAGATCATTTTGGAAATAAGCAGCCTGCTCTGCCTCTAACATGTAGTCTGGTGGGAACTGCTCTTGGACTGTTCCGCAGTGCCTTTCTTTCCATTACAAGACTAAGAAAACGGGTGTGAGAGAGCTAATTGAGCCGCAGTCATTCAGAAGGAATCAGGTCCTGTTTCATTGCTTCAGCACAGTGCTGAGCTGGTAGTTTCTTCCTCTCTGAGCTTTTCAAGCTGCTAACCCTGGGCGTCAGTGCTGGTAGTGAGTATCACCATTAGTAAAGAGCATCACCCAGCTCTGTGCTGGGCACATCTGCCTTGAAACTGGTCTGGGTACCAGCATACAAACCCTTGTACAGTGGTTTGTTCCTCACAAAAGTGTGCTGTTCCTGATCCCTGCTGCGCAGCAGATCTGTCTTGGAGAGCCTCAAAGCCTTTTCTGCAAAGCACCTGTTTTATGAAGGGGGTGGTATTCTTCACCACAGCTGGCAGAGGCTTCTTTCCTAGAAATCAAGGAGGAAAGGCAAGCAACAAAGCTCTCATTAAATAAGCAAACAAACAAACTGTAATGCCACACAGACAAACCCAGATTTTCTTGCACTTCTCTCCCTTGAGCAGAGCCTGTGGCACTGTGCTTTGAAAAATAGTGATTTACTGCACAAAGTGAAGGAAGAAATATTGCATTAATATTAAAAGACCCAGCAAGTCAAAACTATTTTAGTTGTGAATGAAATAGCCTTTGTAACACTGCATCAGCTGTCTGATGTCCTCTACCTGGTGTACAAACCTGCTACTTCTACAGCACTGCTTTTGGGGTTATCTTTGTTTTTAGGGTGTTGGGTTTTGGGATGAAAACTGATCCATGACAGAAATACCTACTCCGGACATGAGGAATGCCACGTGGACATTTCCAATGACAGCTGTTTGAAACGGGGGCGGGGAGGGGGAGGGCGGCAGGTGGTACCCTCTGGGTGCAAACAACTCCTGTTGTGAGATCTGCAAAATGGGATGAGAGAAAATTTCCATTCCTGCACAGCCTACAACAGCAAGCAAATAGGCAGGCAGCACACTGGCACCACGGCCAGCTTGCTTTTAGTCAGTAGCATCTCCAGGCTGCAATTTGTAAGACACAGCACATCAGTTTCTGCTATCTCACCATGCAGCAGAAGTGGAGAAGCTGACTTCTCAGGAGGTGGTGGAGTGCAGCAATCTCATTTCAATGCTTTGAGCATTGTGGTGTAACCTTCCTCTGCCCATGGGCTATAGAGACTGTTTTAACATTCTCATTTTCCATTCCCCTTCAGCCATTAGGTACCTCTGATCACTTACTGAGTGCAAGAAACTGCTGCATGTGCTCCCTGAAAGACTGCTCCATCACTGCAGCTCTTGCATGTTTCTTGCAAGTGAAGTATAGGATGATTATTGGCAGTTTTTTAGGTGACACATCATCTGAATCAGCCTTGGAAAACTGTTACGCTGTCCACAAGTTTCCAGAGTGTTAGCACAGATGCAAAAAGAGATTGTAAATTAGCTTGAGAAAAGCATGATTTAGTGATCAAATATTCATTGAAATTCAGAGATAAATGACTGGGGAGACTCCCAACTGATGCGTGTTTTCAGTTCTCCATCGGTATAGCAAGAACAACTTTTGCTTGATGGGGTCTGCCTATTCCTAAGTCACAGGGAGGATGCAGTCTTGTATATTTTGAGGACAGAGCTGGATCAGGTGAAGAGGTTACTGCCCCTGGCTGTTCTTTAGTGCCAGTCTTCCGGAGTCACAGTTGAGCTACATTTTTGAGGGTACAGTGCTAATTTGGAGTAACTCTATATAGATCAGTAACAAAATACCTTTGTTCCAATGGAGTCATGTTAGAAGTAGTCCTGCTGACTCCATCCTGAGGGGAAATAAGGAAATTCTTAAGTGAGGGGAAATAATGAAATTCTTAAGTAAGGGGAAATAAGGGAATTCTCTTAGATGTTAGTTTTAGAGAGTTTGGAATGAAAAAAAAAGTTCTGATTTAGAGGCTATGTATAAGGCTGTTAAAATAATAGCTCTGCGTAGCTGAACATTTCTGGGCAGTAGCTGTGTCAAGTCCTATTTTCTGCAGTTGTTTCAAATGCTTGCGTTTCCCTGATTTTGTTTGGAAGTGCAACACTATCCATTTTTGCATTGGTTTGATGATCTTTTCATTGCTTTATGGTGCCTCAGACAATTTGAGGTATGTCTTTGGATATGACATGCCATAAAACAAAGCAGAACAAAAATTTATTGTGCCTGTGCCTGTATGTCAACACTTTGAGCACCGGGTGCTTGCTAAGGCCTTTAGCAGACCCCCTTCAATTATCAGATTGTGTGCTTCTTCAGTCATCCCTGGCTCTAGCAATGCATGTGAGGGCAATGTCACTCTTGTTAACCCCTCTTGTTCCATGATCTTATTTTGACTTAGGATACCATGAGGCACAGGCACTTGCAAAGTCATTATGGTAATAAAATAGAGTCAATGTTTCAGATTTTGTATTGCTAAGTATCACATGGCACATAGCACAGAAGGGTGCTCTCTTCAGGTTATGCTTCAGATCCTGCTCATCTCAGTATACAGGCCAGCAGTGCAAACAATCTTTTTCTCTGGCTTAAAACAAAACAAAACAAAACAAAAAAAAAACAAAAAAAAAGAAAAAAAAATTGGGTATCAGTTTTAGCAGCAACCCCAGGATGATAAGATATCGGTGTTGCTGTTATGTGATTATAGAATTGTCAGTGGATTTGCTTGTTGTGAAAAGTCACAGAGGAAGGAGGGAAAAACTCCTTGGATGATTCATTGTCTGTGGAGATGGAATCTCATCACCAACTTCATTAAGATGTCTCCCAGTTTTCATAAGAAGGGAAAAATTTAGGGTGATGAAGACATGAAGACATGAAGAGAGGAGGAAGGAAAATGACAGGCACAGGATGAGGTTTGAACACGGCTCTGACAGATACCCTATCATTGCCTAGTGGCTAAAAAAAGGCTCCTGCTAGTGTATACATAACGGATATTCAGTCTGTCTCCAAACTAGGTGTGTGCAGGTTTTACAAATGCCTATTTTCTTTCTAGGAGGACAGAAGCAGGCTGCAGCCCTACTGCCCGCCTTACACACAGGCACACAAACCCCTGACTGTCATTTACACTCATTTACACTCACTTAAACTTTTATTTAGACTAGGGGTGAAGTCAGCCCTGCCTGCTCAGTCTAAATAAAGGGCCCTGGCTCCCACTTCCACCAAATCCCGTTATGCTTCTGGGAGGAGTGGAAACGGGCTCGGGAACCAGGAAGAATGAGACACTTGTGCAAAGCCAGCTTGAGGCAGAGCTGATCAGGCAGCTCATCCCCAGAGATTTACAGGGGCAGGTTTCCAGCTGGTGTCACTCGGAGGAGCTCTTGTAGCCAGTGGAGCTGCAGGGATTTACAGTTGATGAAGCTGAGACTCCAGAGCCTGCAAGCATCTGGTGCTGACTCACTGCTGGGTGCAGCAGCCGGGTACAGATACAGTGTGAGAAGGAACTGACATCTCATGCTTTCTGCAGCAAATGCAGCGGTAAAAATGGGGAGCATGTCAGGATCCACTCCTCACCCTAAAGGAAAGGCTCGCTCTGTCAGCAGCTTCATGCAGAAATCATGGGGGGGTTGTACAGAAGCTGCGAGGCTGTGGATTTGTTTTAAATTTTGTTTTCCATTCTTTGCTTAAAAAGAGATTTCTTCATCCAAATGCCCTTCTTCTCACTGCCCACCCCAGCCCCCAAGAAAATACATGTAAAAAGCAGCTTTAGTCACAGAGTATTGGTTCTGTCACATTGCTGACAGTAGCGTGTAGCCCTGTACAAACTGCTGCCTGCCTGTGCTGCCTAACTCCTGCCTACATGAGCCCTCCTCACTGTCAGATGTCTCAGCTTCCACATGTGCTCAGTGAGAAGCAAGATTTATCACAGTGATAAGTGGTCTCTGAAGTGCAGTCCTGCTGCTCAGCAACTGAAGCAAAGAGCCAGGCTCTTCCCAGGCCTCATGTGACTCTCAGAACGGCCAGCACGGCCTATTCCCTGTAGTGTCACTGGCCGTACTTCTTTCCCATGCCCAGTGGCAATGCCTCCCTGAGAGCTCTGCCCTCTTCTGTCTCCAGTCCTGTGGCTTAGCTCTACACAGGCAAGGGTAACCAGTTCGGTTTTGAGGTGTATGCGTGCTTTCTTCTTCCTGCCAACATAAGTGCTAGTTAATGAAAAGGAAAACCCTTGTTTCAATTCTCTTGTTGTCAGTGGACATCAGTCATGAGCATCTTCCTCAGAGGTGAAACATTACAAATAGAGTGTGCTTGGTGTGAGCAGCTGCTTTTGACAGAGTGGTCAGGCAAAGCTGAGTCTCCTAGGCAGCTTTTGCTTGGGGCTTTCAGAACAGCTGCCCGGAGAAAATCACATTAGGAGGGGAGTGTGGTGGCTGCTGGATGGGTAAGAGGCAGCCCAGGCTAGAGGGAAGGTCCGCATGCTGTAGTTGGTTTTGTTCCTATTCACTTGCTTTGTTTGTTATTCAAGGACTTTCTGACACCTCCTTTACGAGCACTGCCTCACTGCTTGGGCCCCAGCAGGCAGATACACGGAGCCTTCTTGCAGGGATCCCAGAGGGGCTGAGAGCTGTTTCTGCATGGAAGTGTTTAGGGAAAGCATCAGGAAATGGGAAGAGGTCAGGCTGTGAGAACAGGAGAATATGACTAGAGTTACTTCACAGCTGAAACATGCTGACTAAGGGCAATTAGGTATTTTCCTAAGCGGTGTGCCTGTCTGTATTTCCAACCCAACACAAGCTCCGTAAAACATGGAGGGATGGTGTAGCAGGCACTGCACAGGAAAGCGAAGAACCGTACCAGAGAAGCTGGGGTGACCCAGCAGATCCCCACTGCCCAGGTCAGACATGTACTATCACATTGCTGAGCCTGGATGGGGTCCAGCCCCAGGGGCCTCAGCTAGATTTTAAGGTTTGTTATGTTGGACTCCCTGGAAAAGCCATTTGCATGGATGAGGCTCCTTACCCTCCTGACTGCCTCAGGGTGAATTTCTAGGCTGTGAGACGTGCACAAAAGTCACCCAGGGCAGTGCCTGAAGACACCGCGGTTGTAGTTCCTCCCATTCCGTCACACAGAAAGAGGCCAGAAAGTGAAAATAGGGCATGGTTTCCCAGGGTGTCTTGTTTCTACCAACTGCTGTGACCCTTGGCAGTAGTGGAGGGAAAGAAGAGAGACTGCATGCAAAGAGCTCAAAGAATGAAGCAGAGCTGTTAGCATTACTGAACTGAGATCTTTCATACCTACATACATCTTGGAAGCTATTAATTAGCAACCATGTTGCAGGCAGTAGGCTGATCCTGTCTCTGAATAAATGCCTCTGAATAAAAAGGATGATCAAGTTGTCCGGGGGCTGGAAAGAAACAAGGTGCATGTGAGACAAGCCAGTAATTCACAAACCTCTGACTGAGTGTACCCAGCTTGTTAAGCACTGGCAGCAAAATTGCTTGGCTTATGAGCAATGATATATGGGACGCAATAGTAAGGTCTTCAAAAATATTCTTGATTCAGTTGCAGCATGGATGGTGCAACAGGTGGCAAGTGGTCTAGACAATGTTGGAGGCGAGAGCAAATTCCACAAGTTTAGCAAGCTTAGAGACTTCCATGATATTATGTTCAAGCAGAATACCTGTAATTACTAACCCAGCAGCCATGGGGTTGGGACAACAGCTGTTGACGTCGTGTTAGTCAGCTCAGTTGATTTCACCAGGAGATGTTCACTAATATATTCAGTACATACATCAAGCCAAAGCCTCCACGGACTTAGGGAGCCATGTTGACCTCTATGAAGTTAAACCAGCAGAAAGTGGTGCTTATGGAATATAAGAACATTGTGGGATTAATTTGTTGAAACCGTAAAGGCTTGAAGAGGCATCAGTGGGCTCAAAAGCTCACCTATCCTTTTCCAACTCAATCCATTAGTCTACCAAAAGATACTGCCTCCCAATACAGACCTTAGCTCATTTAAAAGTTAAGATGTACTACTATGTATGAGTTATGAAGAGGGTTCTGTTGCCTGCTCACCTATGTTACTGAAAAAAATACACTTAAATCTTCAGTAGTCTGACATAGAAATCTCCTGCCATCAGCAAAAGCATTGCAAGCAGCCATTGTATTTAGCAGGGCATGCTTAAAATGGATCATCAAAAAAGGTTTCATGTCCATCAATAGGTTAAAAAAAAATTCTTCTCTGTTTTAAGGAGCTAAGGAAAACATCAAAGCTTTTCTTTGAAAGAAAGACATGGCCACTAACAGTCAACTGAGTACTATTCCAGAGCCGTCCAAAACACAGAGTAGCAAATAGCCCTGAAAGACAAGCACATATCTTCAGATGAGGAGGATACTGTGCCCAAGATCTTCTTCATGCAGATCTCAGCAATGGACACAATACAATGGAAAAAAACAAACCAGAGAGTGTATCTGCTGTTTTGTCATTAGTGACCCAATCAGGAAGTCCTGGAACGATGTCGATAATACACTGTTTTCACAAAACAGATGATCTCAATAACAGGGCAAGCCATAAAGAACAGAGAAAGAACATACAGAGCCAGGAAAGGTGAGGGACCAGAGACACAGTTTAGTTACTAATGCTTTTTGTAAGAAGCTGGATACCTCATGTTCAGGCAAAGGCAAATTTCATTGAAATTAGACTGGTGTAGAAAAAAAAGCATATTCAACATTTTTTCCTTAGCTGAGCACCCTGGTGAAACAGCTTAGGTGTCCATCTCCATGAGAAGGCACAGAGAGGATAATCCTTACTGCTGAGTGTGATGGTAGCATGTGTTCGTGGCAACAACGTCAGAGCAGAAAATCTTGCGAGACAAAAACCAGAGGTGGAGGAGATCCTTTCCAGCAGTCACTGATTGTTTACAGGCAGCCAGGGAGGGAAAAGAGTCCAAAATACCACAAAGTTTATTGAAGGAGGGACCCTGTCTACACCTGGCCCATATTAGCAAAGGCCAAATGACTACAAGTCATTAAAAACAGGAGGAAAGGAGAACAGTAACCCTTCCCTAGTCAGGAAAGTGGCTTGTGGAGATCTGCCAGATGTCTGGGTTTGTCTGCCAGGGAGGAGCAGCCAGCTGGGCAGCATCTCCCCTTCTTCAGGTGTGGGATATCCCCAGGGCCCTCTTTCACCCAGGGATGAAGGATAGTCTCAGAAACCCTGCAGGGGTCGTGCTGAGGCACTGTGTGCAGTGCAACATGGGCAATTAAAAGCTATTTTGCTTGGTTGTCACCATGTGCATAGTGAGTGTTTTGCCAAAGCTGCAGTCACAAGCTAGATTGGCACTACCTGGGGACTGGGAATACATGGCTAAATATACCCATGAAGTACCAGACAGCCTCAGCTCCCATTTAGGAGGTGGGATGAGAGGGCAAAGTCAATTGGGAAGACACCCACGAACTGGAAAGGAGAAAAAGCGCCAACTGGAAGGGCCCGCTGTAGCTGATATGAAGACTGCTGGACTTTTGGCCCATCTCCTAAGACAGGAAAAGGGACATGCACCAGTGAGAGAGAGGAAGAGAGCATGAACTTCATCTGGAAAGTAGAAGACAATCCCTATGGGTCAGAGCAGCTGTGCTCTGGAGCAGGTCTCTGGGGAGTGTGGCAGACAGGAGCAGGGAAGCAAAGGATGCTGCAGCTCCAATGATGCAATGGGTTTTTCTTTCCATGGATTTGCCACCCCAGTCAGTCCCTCCTTGACCTGTTTCTCCTGAGGCTAGCCCTCAGCGATAGTGAGTAGCCTCTGCACGCTCTAGCTGTGGAGGCTATGAGCTAGGGTCCAGCTGTGTGCTGGGCAACCCGTCAAGGCACACTTATCTTCCTCCAACCCAAACAGCCACATCTCAGGGCTCTAGAGAAACACCAGGAAGTGAAGAAAAGTTAGAGGGCAGACTGTGAGGAAATTGCCAAAGGTGACTTGAGTTATAGACACCTGGGTTATTACCCTGGATATTCTGTAGCAAGATGCTGTCCTGAGTGACCTGTTTGATGCTATGTTTCCTTGAATTTTGCTCCCCTAAAAATGACTGTTAAATCCACGTGCTCCAAAGGTTCTTTCTTCATTGCAGCCTAAACTGAGGTGCGTATAATCATTATGGGCTGGCAGTTTATCAGCTGAGTATCTCCAAAGGAAAATTCAGTTACTTTTTATTTCACTTCAAGTTTATTGCCTTCAAGTTGCAGTCAGCATCCCCAAGTTATAACACCCCAGTCTGAAACACAACATGTGCTTTGTGTCCCTGATGTCTTCCAATAAAGTGTTTTGCAGCCAAAAAAAAAAAGATAGCATCTTGTATACACTGAGAGACCTGATAGTACTAAAAACATCTGCACAGACAGCCGTACAATAGACCAGAAAAATTGAACATACTATTTCAAAAGTGATGGTATTGTATTTTGCACCAAACAACCTTGTTTTAAAAATATTTCTCTATGTGACAAGATCTTCTTAATTCCCCAAATTGTTTAAAAGTTTCCCTTTCTCCAGCAGGTGCTGTGTCAGTTTTTGAATGGAAAACTTTTCATAGAAAGAAAAAAGGTTGAGCATGTTCATCTTTTTCCTTAATCACCTCAGCTCAAGGAGATATACATTGCATTTACCTGTACCTGAAGTGAGGAGCAGTTATAGAACCTATGGCCTAGTGGGACTGGAAGTAGAATGAATGGTTTTTTGTTGTCTGTTTTTTGTAATGAATTAGTACTGTTCTGTCCTATGCTGGCCTTGTTTCATAATCCTGAAGACAATGTATTGTATTTGCTAGGAAGTGGACAAATCTGGTAACCCCACTGAGGTGAGGCTGCAGCCTCAGGTCCAGGCAGCAGCGAGGCTGCTCACATGTTCCCAGCAGGTGTGCACACAGACACGTGTATATACACAAATGATCTGTACAGACATGCAACTCCTTACGCAGGAAAAATGTTAGAAATGGAGTTTAATGAGAAGACTGGGCAGACTGCACTGATCAGGTGCAGGGCACAGCCACACAAGAAGACTAATCAGCAGCCTCTCTACACGTGACCAGCCTCCTTTTGTCCCCTTATTCTTCTGTTTTCACATGGTTGTTCCACCCAAACCCACCTAAATTCCTCCCTTTCCCTGCCTTTGGTTCCTCCCCTAAGACATGAGCCTCATACAATACCAAAATGCACTTCCTTTGCATCCCATAAGGAGTCCCAGACGGTCATAGGCAGCAATGCCCCTCTATTTGAAAACTGGTCCAGAAAGCTTTTTCAGTTGATGCACAGTGGTGGGTTTCATCCTTCCTGACAGCTCCTGGGAGGGGCCTGGGAGGGGCCAGGCAGGGTATGATTTGGGTCCCCCCCATCTGCTGTTGTCTCTGTGCACTCCCTCATGTGTGGGCAGATGAGCTTTCATCACATAACCTAACAGTGTTAGAATGTAAAAAAAGATGAATTGTGATCACAGTGAGATACGCTCTTCTTTAAACATTGTCATTCTCCCAATTTAAGATTAATTACATGATGGCTCTTTGTTAGCTATGTCACTTACCAGGAAAAAAACCCAACCCTAAACAAGAATTCAGGGTTTCCTGCTGCTTTGTACTTGCCTTTAGCTGTGCTACAGGCACACAAATTACTTCTGCATGTTGTGGTTCCCAGATTGCCTCCAGGGATGTCTTTCACATAAGCATTTTTTATGTAAGCTTAGTGCTGTTACTGTCTCAGGTGTGAAGTAACACATGCACAGCCACACGCCCATGAGGTGATGTTTTAGTTTCAGGTCTTAGGTACCTTGTGGCCCATCACACAGACCACCCTGTCTTGTCCTTTTGCTTTGATAAGCCTTGTACTATAGCCATGACCTTCAGTTCTGTCACCAGCTTTGCCTTTTACAAACTAAAGTTTCTGGCTCAAATTTTCCAATGGAGTGTTTTGGGGCACCACCAGTGGAGTTGAGGGTCAGAGGAGGGGGCTGATCAGGAGGACACAAGTGTGCAGCAGTTTGGGGTCATTTAAGAAACCTCTGAAGGAACATCACGCAAAAATTGAGGAGCCACTGCCACAGAGATGTTCACCTCTTTTAACATGCCCTGGGAAAGCCACAGGTGCTGGGAAGTAGGTGAAGGTGTCAGAGAGAGGTTTGATTGCTAACCCAGTTATGGGGCTAGCAGCACTCTGGTGCTTACAGTCCCTCTGCCTTGACTTTTCATCTGTCTGGAGACGGGGTGCCAGGGGAAAGTTTACCTACCTCCTGTAGGACCCTGACTAGCATTCAAGCAAAACAAACTTTATTTAAACACTTGTTCAGAGATTAAGTGTAAAACTGTTTTTTTCTGCCAAGATCTAAGCTCAGACCTTTTTATTTCCTCTGCAGTGGTGAATTACATCATTGCCACTCTCTTACACTGTATGAAGCGTAAAGGAGGCCATCCAGCGCTGAGCAGAAACAGAAAACAACTGCCTAGAAATCTTGCATAACAAATAAATTACTTTCTTTTAAACACTTAGTATTTAAATTGTAGTAACCAATGCCTTGTAGATAAGGTTGTTTCTCATTTTCCACAATAAGACCACGTTGTCAGTCATTTACAACTTTGACAGACTATTCAAATGGAAATTTTCCCTGCCTCATGCTGTAGGTAGAACAGTGTTAGGAAAGTTTTAGTGAAAAAAAATATTCTGTTCTTCTGAGAGCAAGATTAGGAAAGTTTTTGTGGAGCAGATCTGCCCATGCTAAAGAATAACTTGTGAGTACGTAATGGATGCGCTTACACAGTCACACACACAGGTGACTAGATATGGAGTCATGTGGCTGCAGGGACACCACAGTACACTTATTCAGCATAACGTTTCATTTACATTGTCAGTGTGCTTATCAGAAAGGTAAAACAGCCTTGCTAATGTTTGGGGGAGACAGAGTATGTTGGCAGCTAACAGTAGTACTCAGTGTCCTGCATTTCATATAGCCAGGTACAAGCTGCTCCTTCACAGATCTCAGTGTGAGCATTAACTCACAGCTGTCTCTGTTTTCTACTTTTCTGCCTGTGAGTTTTGAAACTTGTCTGAATTGGGTACGATCTACACGTGGTGCAAAACTGCCAGCCCAGTCTACGTTTTAGGCTTGGCCTCTGGCAGTGATCCTGAAGGTCTGCCCTGGGCGGAGATTTACCGGCCCGCTGGATTGCTGCCAGCTCCCTTATGGCTCATCAGCTTCATTCAGCCTCTTCACACAGCCATTTTTTTCCAGTAGCACCCGGTTTGCATCCACGTGGGATGCTAACCTGTTTCTGTTGTGACCAAGGTATCTAAAATATCTCTGCCTCTGTGGATCACAAATGCTATAAAGGCGAGACAATGGGGAATAATGGGAGGACAGAGATGTCAGCAGCAGATTGATTTGATTTAGTGAGTTCCTGCTAGGAAAAGATAGCTATTATGCTCACCGTGGTAACCTTGTTCTCCCAAAAAGAGGTGTGAAGAGAGAGAATAATGGGACATTTCAAAAAGAAAGTGTATACCCACTAGTTGCAGGATTCCTGAGAAGAGAGGAGAAGCTTACTTCAGTTTTGGCACAGCTGCCCAGTTCACCATTAAGGGAAAATAAAGGTGATCTGCCTCCTGGAGTGAGACAGCATTGTATGCTAGGAGGTTGCAGGGTGTTACTTAGGTCGTGCTTAGGGACATGGTTTAGTTGTGGTTTTGGCAGTGTTAGACTGATGGCTGGACTTAATCTTAAAGGTCCCTTCCAAGTGAGACAATTCTATGATTCTGTGATTCTGGAAGAAAAACTATCTGGGATTGTGACTGAAGACCACATTGCCCTGAAGCATGATTTTTTTATTCTTGTTCATCTCCTTACTTTCTTTTTCTTTCATTTTATGAATGATCTGTTTTACGTTTAGCTGAAAGATACAGACTAGCTGATTCACTTGCTGCAGTCTTAAACTGCAAATGGAGAGCCAATTAAAAATTAACAATGGCAAAAAAAAACCCAGTCAAGGATAAGAGCTGGCGTGATCAGTGATGCTTCCAATTGCATTGAGAGGATGTAGCACAGGCCACATTTCTATTTTCCCCTTTGATTTGCTATGAGAGGCTGTGAGTAATGTTAAATAGCTTATGCTGCTATGCTTCTCCAATTCATTTCCATAATTTCTTGGTCATCTAAGATAATACCCCAACAGACAGAAAGAACGAATGTTGGCTTAGAAACAGTGGCTACTTGTCAAACTAATTCTGGCTGCTCTAGAAGAAAAGTCTCTTCTATATGTCTAAATACCTTTCACTCTCTTCATCCCCACTTCCCTCCTCTATTCATCAGCAGGTTTTGTTCTGAAAGCCTCATCTCAAACTCAGCCATCATTGAAAATCCTGGGATAATAATCATAAAGCAGTCTGGCCAGTATTTTAATGAGCATACAATATTTCTGACATTGGATGAGTTTCTGTTGTTTAGCCTCTTGCATCCAAGAGTGAGTGTGCATGCATGCATCTCTGTGTGTGTCCATGGGCGTACATGTGTGGTTTTGGTCATTAGTTAGCTAATTTTCTTTGTTACTCTTTTTACCTGCCATATGAAGATGACTCCTGTTGGTTTGTGACTAACAGCTTGAATTTGCATTTCATCTGAGCTGGGATGTGTTTGATTCATTAGGTCCATCGTAACTGTTGCATGAGTTGCCTTCAAAATGACAAAACCAGTGTGGCATGTAAAGGTGAATGAAAAGGAGAATGCACCATTTGCTAGTCTCACTGCAACTACTGTTAGGGAGCTCCTAGGGCTTTGTTCAGGGCTTGCCCAGCTCATGGTGTCCATCACAGGCTGCCTGTGTACCCTGAATCCTCCTGCCATGTCGATGCCCAGCAGCCTGGAGCCTCAGCACTGGATCTGGAAGCTCCCTGTGTAGATCCATCTCTGAGAAAGGGCTTTTACTGTTTCTCACAACTTCTGTGGAATTGCAAAACAGTAAACCTTCCACTGCTGCCCTGGAAAACTCAACTGCTTTGGTCAAATAGTGCTTTAAACCTGCAAATGTACTGATGCCTTAGCAGAGCAGCTCTGCAAACCCCACACTGGCCACAGAGCAGCAGCTCTGTGTGCTCAGGAACTGGCTGTCATGCCACAGTGCATCGCTATTAGCCCAAAAGTGGCAGGGAAGGGAGCATCAGGACGTTTTGCCTCCAATCTCTGGAGGCATGGTACAAGAAGGAGCTAGCAGCAGGCTTGTGCCAGCGGTGACAGGCCCGGGCAGAAGGAATGGCTTTGGGAACAAAAGCTGATCTGGGAGGGGAAAGCTGTTGAGATCTGAGAATCACAGATTTCAGAAAGTATTCTAGGCCAGTACATTGTATATGCTTATCCGCTGAGAACGGATTTCCCCCATGCAGGAACAAGGAATGAAGTGTCCCGTTGGCAATCAACGGGTGAGAGCAGCATCCCCATCCACCAAGGTACTGAGGTGTCCCAACATCTTCTGATATGAGACACAGTCCCCCATGACCCTGGACCTTGGCCCTGGATTGCCCTTTGGAAATCCTAGGCAGATTAGCTAAATTTGTGGTTGTTTTTGATATTTCTGGTTTTTTGCACTTTCTGTACATAAGAAAGAGAGAGCTCAGAAAGATGCTTTAAGATGGTGGTTAGGTTTTGGTAACCCTGCAGCATTTCAGGAAGAAGATTGTATGTGATGGTCTCAGATACCCACATCACATTCTTACTTTAAGTACGTTTTCTTTTATAGTGAAAGACTGTTATCTTTAAATACAGGGTAGGACTCACAAAGATGATTTCCTTTGTACCCTGTCCTGACAGAGACACCTCATCAAGTCACAGTGCAATAATTTATTGTAATGCTTTTACATTTTGCCTTCGTATAAAAAAACTGCAGGGCTCTTCTCCCAAAAAGCCTTCATTTTCTGTGTTTTTCCTCTCCACCTCCACACACCCCACAGGTTCCTTTTCAGTGTTATGCATTGTGACAGCAAAGCCCTTCAATGTACTATTACCCTGCCTTGATACAGAACAAGTATCCAAGCACTCAAAGAAGTAATGTTTCAGAAATGCCAGCAGTGTCAAAAACTCATTTTAACACCACACTCATGCAACCAATTTTTTTCCCCACCATCATGGTTTCAAAATCTGTGAGCTGCAGACACTGTCACTGTAAAAAGCAGGCTCTGCTATTTCAAAGCAAAGAAGAGCTGGTGGTCTCCTGGAATTCATCTTCTCTTCTACTGTAGTCAAATGAAGTTGGTCCATCTGTGATGTACATGTAGTTCTTTCTAGGGACTAATATCTTCAGAAAGCCAGGGATGGGAGAGAAGAGGAAGGTTGTCAAGCATAAAACCTCAGTATTACCATTTTTGCTTGTCTCTGGTGGCTACTGGATGGGATAGAGGGGGAGGATGATACACAGAAACAACTCCAGCAAAACCCCTAGATTTATGTATTTCTCTTGTCTTAATTGAAAGCCAACGCACTGGCCTGTGTAAAGAGTGAAGCATAGTAGCCCTAGAGGAATGGATAAACCAAATAAACTCCTCCAAATTTCTGGCTTGGGTTTTGTAGTTACATGAAAATGATCTTCTCTAAGTCAGGAGAATGAAAAATTGCAGCAATCTTGCTACATATTAATAGAGGTTGATTTACAGTTTTATAATCATCTTAACATTCCTTCTTTTTTTGGCATCCTGTATTGTGTCACTAGCAAAATGTGGCTGCTTTCGGCTTCAGACTTCTTAATTTGTTAGTAGTCCAGGCAGTGTTGGAATGAGAGTGATTCATCATTTTTTACCTTTGTAAGCATGTAAGCACAAGCAGGCATCAATCCATACAAAAGCACCACCTCTTTTAATTACACAGCAGTATTTAATCTGCTAATCCTAAAGGCCAGACATCCTCTTTCTTTCTGTGCTCAATATGCAAATAATGTTGGGCAGCATGAGGACCTGGCAGGGCAGCTGGGGTACTTTGCATGGGCCTGCCCTAATAAATGCTAGGGACATTTGCTAAGACAATTGCTAAGTCTTCCCAGTTTGGAGTGAGGCCTCAGTTCATTTTCAGTCCAAGCGTCTTGGGTGCACCTATAACGCTGCTGCATCATGTTACTTCTTCCTCCCCAAATCAGCTGGCACCTTTTCTCTCCAGATCATTCCTGTGGTTCATCATCACATGCTAAGTATGAAATAGGCAAGATTACTCTGTACCCAGTCATGTCCCCAGGGTGTCCAGGACACTGTGCATGCACTCAGGAAATAACAAGTTCTTCCAAGCTTTTCCAAATGTAGGTATTTCTGATGGCAATAAAATTAATCCCAAGAGCAGCCTTCCTTGGTGCGTTTTTCCAATGGAAGTTTTGGGTTGTCTTGGATCTTTCGATGCAGCAGTAGATGGAAACCCATCCTGTTTACTATACGTGTGTGACAGCTAAATCCTTGAGTTTCCAGAACTGAAGTTTGGCTGTGAATATGAGGGGGTCAGGAACTGGTTGCCCTGTATTTTGCCATACACAGCTCCAGCCCTTCATTGTCCTTTTGGAATCACTAGTTGAGGGTTATGCACACAAGACTAAAGCAATATTCAGAAGAGGCATTCCAGAGGAACAGGCAATGGGGTGAAGTTGCTGCTAAGCTGGCACACCTGGTAGCATGATATATTTTTAGATTCTTAATCCCTGTTTAAGCACTGTGACCCTCACTGAAATGTGTGGGGCTTGGATCCTCACGTGAACCTGTCCTCTGGCCTTTGAGCTCTCAAGGTGCATGTACACAGACTACTGAGACAGCACACAGCTCAGAGGGTGTGAAGGTGCCTCCCATGGCACAGGTGGTAAAAGATGAGCCTCTGCTTCTGTAAACAGCTCTGAATATAGAGAGCCCATCATATGCATAGGCTCTGTTCTCGTACAGAAACCTTTGCAACACTAGGGTCAGAGTGAGGTGGCATTTCTTGAACAAGTAAAGCTAGACTGATGTATGTCAAGCAAGGGGCCACTACTGAGGACCAATGTCCTCTTGTGTAGCCATACTAAAGTAAAAATAAGGTTGCAAGACAGCATGACGGCTGTACAGGATCCCAAATGCAGATACTTCTGCAGCCTTTGTAAGGAGACCTCTGTTTATTCCTCACACACACAATTTGAGAAAGGAGAGTTGTGCAGAAAGTGCTGTTCCTTACTACAATTTGTGGCTCCCCTTAACCGTGAGTAAGGACCTGTTTTCTTCACTGCCTTTCCTTTTACTTGTGTTTGTGTTGTTTTTCATCTTTACTGCTTAGTAACACACACTACTGGATAAATATCTGCCACTCTTTTGCCCAGTCTCACAGTGAGGTCATGCACCTGTTTATGCTCTCACAGCCCGTTGTCATGGCACCATGACTCCAGGCATTATAAGCAATGACTTTATTGTGAGACCAATCAAGACAAAGGGCTGTGAGGCAATGGTTCATTGACAGAAGGCGATGCTTAAGTATGCAGAGCAACTGCAAAGGAAAAGTGCAGTGTAGCAAGCTGGCAGTTAGCTGTGTTTGCTGTTTACATGCAGTCTTTCATTGAGTTGTTTTTGTAGTCATTTGCTGAGCACCTTGTTCTCTGAGGTACTGTGATAATCTTGAGGTCAGCACTATACCTTGCCTCTATATTGGCCTGGGTGATCTCCCAGACCTCCCAAGATCACATTCATGAGCTAGAATGCCTCGCCAAGCAATCACCCTCACTTTCTGTTCAGCTGGCTTCCTCGAGTCCCCTGACCAGTGGCTATCCATGAATGAAACTGCCATGCTGTTTCTACTCTGCCTTTAAGTAAGTAGTTACTGAAAACAAAGCTGTTTCACTTCCACCGGTTCAGTAGGTGACAATGATGGAGTGGACTGGTATGCCCACAATGGCACTGAAATTGATTCATTAAATTGTATCAGTTGTAAGACCCAGATTTTGATTAGTTAAACAGCTTGCTTGGTTAGTGATTAATGTGGCTACAGGACTGAAATCTGTTTTTCCTAGAAGGTAGAGAACATAACACCTATGAGGTACAGGCTATTGCACACATCTAAGTATCAGAATGGTGACCAGAGCAGATTTTAAGTGTAATGCAATACTGGTGGGTTTTAAGTCAAAAGATGGAGCTAATGCTACAAAGAGCATGAGGAGCAATCTTGTATGACTGCAAAGTCAGCCACAAAAGATGCATTTTTGGAGTAAATGCAAACTCACATCTCTGGGTCATGGATCTTTATAGCTGGATGGAGGCCAGCTGAGCCCATTCAGCCTGAGACGATGCGAATAGTGGCCACTCGTAACTTGGCAGTTTTGCTCCTCCAGCAGAGAGCCTTCATGGTGACAGGCAATGTTGGAAAGTAATTTTCACTTACCATATACTAAGAAGAACTTTGCAAGAACAATTCCTAAATTACTTATGCATACTTTTCTACTTGGTTTCTCAGAAAGCTCAGCTTTTCATTTAAGGAAGTTTTCCTTACTGGAAAATCTCCAAGGAAGTATGTCGCTGGCACTGCCATCTGTCTTCTTTCCGGGGAAGTATCTCTAGGAATAAGGAGGAATGCTGGCTGGCAACTAACAGCAAATTTTACCCTTGCACTTGCCAATTCTGGCCCTAAAGGCCACTGGTCTGTAACAAAGCAGTGCATATATGATAGAAATTAAAAAATAAAATGACTGAACTAAAATACCTAAAATTAGAACTCATTACAATAAAGTACAAAAAAAAACCCACTCAAATTTTTGTTCTAGACACATCTGTGACTCTAAAAGCTATTTACAGAAGCTCTACTTTTGCAGTGCTGTCACATCACAGTGCAGACTGCTTGCGGTTGGCTAGGTGATGCCTTTCAACCCATTGCTTGTCTTTGAATCATTGGCACAACTTACATCAATAGTACGTCTCTCCCTTCTGGTCCAGCTCTGGGCTGGATATCTATCTGTGAGGAAAACAGGAAAAGGTGAGGGAGGAATAAAACACCGAAATCATTTTTATTAAGACACAAAAGTGAAAACTAATAGAAGGAAATACTTTTTCACACAATACACAATTAGCTTATGGAACTCACTGCCAAAGGATATAACTGAAGCCAAAGACTGCAGGCCTGATCAAAACAGGATTAGTCATAATTTGAAGAGCAACATTAGCCAGAGTCATAATGGTTAATACTTCAAAATAAACAAGAGATTTTTGAAGGATTATAAATCCTTGGGCATCAGGACAGAAGCCAAGCTCTAGCTAACATGGCTTAGGAAGAAATTTTCCCTGGGGCCTGCTTATTCCGTAACTGAGCATTAGCAGAGTATCTCGCACCTTCCTTTGAAGCATCTGGTGCTGACCCATGTCAGAAAGGGGACACTGGGTGACTGGGCCCTGAGCCAGACAGTCTGGCAAAACCAATTATATTTAGTTAAATGCAGATTCAGAATTAAAATAGAAACAAAGCAAAAGTTTTGGGAAAGCAGAACATGTTTTCTCATTTCAGATTCTGTGAGCAAAAAAAAAGAAGTTAGCCTATCCCCAGTCAAAAGCAGGAAATCTAATACCTAGCTTCATATGCTGATGCAATCTATTGAGTTCAGCAAGCACTAACCACACATCTTTAAGTTTGAACATCAGTATGAATCTAAGAGGCCACATCATCCTCTTCCACTGTAACACTGGGGCCAGTCAGAAACCTTTTCTATTTTTAATGCTACTTTTTAATTTTTAAATTAATCTCAATGGGATCGTCTGTGCAGGACAGGAGGTGTGTCAGTTCTGCTAACACAGCAGAGGTTTTGCCAAGACTAGGTTTCTCCCAGGACCTTCCAGAAAAATCTCACAGAGCTGCAGCCCCCGTGAAAGAACAGCATGTTTATACCAAGGCACTTGTCAGCATTTGCTCCCAGAGGAGAGGAGGGAAGGGTTCCCATGTTTTGGATGTACAGAGAGGGTAAGACTGCAACAATGGGATGGGGAGGACAGGGAGAGGGGAGAAGAAGAATTGGGAGAAAATATGGAGATAAGCAAAGAGGAGGCTGGCCCAAAAAAGAAGGGAGAGTTCAACCAATCATTCAGATGCACCTTTTTCTAATGAATAGGCATGTACAAAAAAAGCATGTCTGCTTAACAGAACAACTCCGACTCACCCAAGACATGGGTTGAATGCTGTATTTCTGGGGCAGGAAAAAGCCCTCAGAGAGCAGCATAACTGCCTTCTATCTGCCCATCCATCCTGCCTGCCCACCTTCCCATCTTTCTTACTGATATCGTTCTTGTCCAACCCACCAGCATGTTTCTTTCCTGTGGGACAGCCTTTTCCCCAGTATCATAAGCAGCAATAGGACAGCAGACCTGGGCAACTTCAAACCTTCCCTCAATGCATCAAGGGTGAGTTTCTGGGAAGCGCTCAGCACCCATGATGCAGTCTCGGCTGCCAGTTAAACCTGTTAGCAGAGAGCTTGCTCAAAGGAGCCAGCAAGAGAGGCACTAATCAGTTTTGAAAACTTCACTGTGGGCAGCATTCAGCAACACCTCTGACAGACAACCGTTCCCCTAGAAAGCCACAATGGGAGATGGACTGCATCTGAAAATCAGGTCCCAGTAGCGGAAGCAGGCTGCTTTTAAGTCTTTGGAAAAGTCTGCCGCCATTTTATTAGGTTATTCTTGATTGCTGCAAGATTCGGTTTCCTCTGAATGTCAAAGCTGAGCTAATTTTCTTCTGGTTTGTTCAACTTCTCTGCTTCCAAAATGCACAGCAATCTCTTGTTAAACCTAGACAGAGGATAATATCAATACTGGAAATTTTTCTATTCTGAAATGAGGCATATGGCTGGAAATAGATTAGAAAATCAATATTGGAAATGTGGGAGGGAGGAAATAGAGAGTCTCTTCTTCACTTAGCATCATGTGAGCCCAACAACATGAGTATGGTTACTGGAAAATTGTCACTTCAGTAAGAAAGTTCACTAAAGCATCTGCAATTGTTTCCTGTCTAGTGGCTGTTCTTGGACCAGATCTGCCAATAAGAAAATGACAAAGAGACAAGAAAGAAAAAGCAAGAGATATACCTACTTATAACTCAGACCAGCTGTAAGGCTCACAGGACCCCTGAGACCGGTGGAATGAGGAACATGAATTAAGAGCTCCCCATTTCCTCCTTCCCCTCTACCCTAAAAAATATACTGTGGAGTATATTATGTCTTTCAGGGATAACTGGCTGTCTTTTATCTTTGGTTTTCTCCTGTTTTCCTCCTTGAAACCTTTGGATCAAAGGCATTGCTTATTTCCTTGTTGAAAGTTAAACTTTGGCTACAAGTAGGTCAGTCAAAGTTTTGTTGTCTCTTGGGTGAGCATATCTGTGCAGATCTGTTAGAGCAGAGCTTATGGAATGGAGTTATTTCTCATGATTCATATTAAACAGAACTGGCAAATAATACATGATACAGAGGGAAAAAGGAAGAAGAGATCCTCCTGGGGGACAGTGGGAAAGGTAGGCCCCTGGAAGCAGGAAAACAGACAATAGGAAACAGACCTGTTCCTAACAGCCCTTTGTGATGGGTTCCCTTCCCACTTTGTTAGATTGTTTGAGCTTACACAGGACATAGGTGTAAATAACCCAGCTGCCCATTTCCCAGAGGGAAAGCCAGAACCAAGCTGCTCACCCACGGTCCTGGTCTTTGCCCGGGACAGCCAAGTGTTTTCCCTGCCTCTGCTACTGACAGTCTGTCTATCATTGGGCACACCACCTCTTATCTTTTATTTGTCCAGTCATTTGGGGTTGTAAGCACCTTAGGGGTGGGTCTTCACTTGTGTTACAGGTATTTCTGAAATAGAAACAGCTTATTCCACCGCTACCTCAGCACAGCTGTAGTTCAGTAATTTTTTTGTTTTTAAATCCAAATGAAGAGCTCTTCTGCATACACCACTGTGTTCAAAGACCCAAGTAGATGTTAGGAAACATACGAATTGGAACGGGAAAACTATAGGGAAAATGTTGCAATGCTGTCATACGAAATAGTGGTGTACTTTTGTCTGGAGTGCTGCCTGCTGCTTTATTTCACAGATGGAATAGCAGAATAGAAAGGGATCCAGCAAAGAGTTAAAGGAATAGCACAGACCTTGGAAAAACTCCTGGGGTTTTTCCTGTATGAGGAGATTTGAAGTGAAAGATTTGGGGGACATAATGGGGAGGCTGGGTGATTTTAAAAATGGCCTTGAGAGGGTAGACAGGAGTTTCTGCTGTCTTTGTCCACTGGTACAAAAGCAAGGATGGGCTCAGTCCCACTGCTTGACGGAATAAAAAGCTGGTCAAAGGCTATCTTTCTTTATATTACATGTAGTTAAACTGTGGAGATTGTTGCCACAGGATATCAGAAAACCAGAACAATGTTTTGTTGGATTAGATTTCTGTGCATGGGATTGCCAGGAAAGCACTGGAACTGCTCAGTGGAAACCATCAGAGACCCTGATTTTTCTTCCTGGAACTATTTGTGTGGTAATGGTACAAGTGGCAGTATCTGGGCAGTTACAAGTCCAGCACCAAAACAGGAATTTGGACCAAGGTGATGGGTAGGTGAAGAGGGAGATTGCCCTTCCTCAGTCCAGGAAACAATGTAGATGAGAGTGGTCAGCAGAAGGAAACACTTTAGCTAAGGAGCGGATGAAGTTTCTGGCTAATCAATCTGGTTATCAGAAACCGAGCTTGCTGTGGTCCTTCAGGCCACTCGACAGCATCACAAGGCAAAAATGGCAGCTTTCCAATGGCAGCCAGCCAGCCGCTTCCAGACAGACAGGAATGCACAACAATTGCACAGACCTCTTTCACCTTCAGTCCCATAACACACAGGCAGGAGGACCTTCTACCTCCAGTTGGTACTGGGTTTGTCAGCCCCCCACAGAACAGAAGGTCTTCTGAAACTTGTAGGGCAACCCACTGAAGAGAGGGATGCTGCAGTGGTGAGTAACAACAACATATGTAGTACCAGTCCTCCGTACAGGCCTTTCTCCTGGGTCCATCTTTTGCTGCCAAGTGATGCTCGAGCCTCACAGACTTGCTGTCCTCCGTTTACAGCCCCCCGCCTTGTAACTGCGTAACCAAAGCAAGGGGGCAGGAACAACACAGCTAGGGGTGAGCAGTGGGACTCCAGCTAGTGCACGGGCTGAGCTGGTAACTCTCTCCAGTTTGTGGGAGTTGTATCACTGCCGATGAACATCCCTTGGCTTCCAGAGAGCAGACCAGAGTTTCTTTCGATTGCTCCACTCTCCTCTCACCATGCAGATCTTCTCCACAGGAAACACAATTCTCTTTAGAAGATTACATCCTTGCCCCACGTTGATAAAAATGAATGGGTCTCTGAACAGGTTCTGTGTGGATCTAGGCTAGGAACAGATGTAGCTAAACTTTAGCTCTCTCAAAAAAAAAAAAAGGGAACAGGCAGCATGCTTAAGCTTGAAACCTGACTGTTTGCAGGTGGGTTTGAATTTAAAATGCTCACTGTTTCTCTGCATATTAATAAGTGTTGATAACAGAAAAAGGAAATATTCTTGCCCAGTTGTTTCAGTCTAACTTCAGGAATCTAGGTTTGAATAGAATAGTATTAGTTTTTTACATCATTCCCTTTTTACACTACTGGACTGAGACTATCTGTAGCCAATATCAAACAGCCCATTTTTGATGCTGTAACAACCGATTTCTTTTCTTTTAATATCATGCTTTTCTTGCTTAAGTTTTTTTAAATGATCTGTCACATCAGAGGAGAAAACTTCCTGTATGCTTTGTGAACACAGAGGATATAAGATATCTAAAAGTAAAGCAGAGAGACTATGAAAGACAAATTAAACATGATACAAGAAAGTCTTCTAATTAATCGGGTCCAGTTTTCTGAAATAAACAGGCTAAGAACAATGAAATACAGTGAGACAGAAGCATAGGCAACCTGTGAAATAGGAGCTGACGCATCTTTTCATTTACAAACCATAGCTGCAAAGCAAAATCAATTGCATTTTTTACTTTTCCCAATACTGATACAAAATAGAGTAAATCTCACAATGAAATCAGTAATATTTTAGTTCTTATTGGGATAAGGAACACACCCCTAGAGCAATCCCAATGTACATATTGTGATTTACATTTGTCTGCCTTCCGCATAGTCTTGAAATTCATTGGCCCTTTCAGGGATTTTTTCCTTTAGTAATATAGCTGTACTCTTGTAAAAAAAACCCAGTGATTGCACAGACACTTCCATATGCTGAAGGAGATAGTTTCTGCCTCCGGCAGCAGAGGAACTAGGACATTCAAATCACCCTGGTGCCTGTGCATGGCACACCATATCAGCAGCAGAGTTCACAGCCAAAGGCAAGCAAACCCTTTTCTTTCTTGATCCACCCTGACCCTCACCCCAGGCTTTCAACTTCCACAGGTTTTTGCTGTTCAGAGACTTGGAAAAATAAAACAATCAGGGAATAAGACCTCCCACAGACATTACTTTGCTTCAGTGTTTCAGGATGGAACCAGCTGTTTGCCCCATGCATGCACTGCGTGTGATTGAGTTCCCTGTTAGTTTATGTGATGCTGCCCATGCTGAGGTCTTCCTCTTGCTTGGCAAGCTAAGAGTGATGTCCAGCTGTCTGTGAGCTGTTGGTTACCTGCAGCTGAAGCAGGTTTGTGATCTCAGGAATAAAAGACATTTAAGCCAGCAAGGTTTTGGATTGTGGTCATTTTTGCCTGTATTTCTGCATGGTAGGGCTGAGGTGCTCAGAGAAACCTGGAATGCTGGGCGCTGGTCTCCTGTCCAGCTGATATTAACTACCTCGCTCTATTTCAGATGTTTTGCACATCCCATGTGAGACAGACTGAAGCCCCTGAAATAAGATGTTCTGTTCTCTTAGAAGCCCTTTATAGGCAGCCTGAAAAATTATTTTCCTGGTTTGGAGGTGAAAGGGCAGAAGAGTGTGTGTTTATGCAACCTTAACTCTCAGCACACTAATAAAGATGCCAGTTGGTTTCAGCACTCCTTGTAGCTGGTGGAGACATACCTGGAATGTGATTTAGGGGATATGTGGAGAGCACACTAGAGTCCCACTAGTCCTTCCCTGTATATGGCCCTGTCTGCCTGAGCCATCTGTTGCTACTCTGCCCATTGACCCGTCTTCCAAAAAGCACTATCAGGTGCAGGTACATAGGTGTTTCTGTGGCAGCACCCTTGCACAAAGGTCTACCATGATGCATGCAGGAACTGGCTGTCCTTTCCTTCTTACTCCTGATGAGGGGCCTTAGCAATTCATGCAAGGCAGGTGGAAGAAAGATGTAGTTTCATCTCCTTCTGCTGCTTCCCAAGAGGAATGAGGTTGTCTCTTCTCAGCCATGTTTTCAGCTGGCTTCAGCAGTATTAAACCTGTTGCATATTGCAGGAAAATTTCCTCCTTCCCTTCAGACTCCAGTACTTAAAAAACCAGCTGTTAAGATACTTCTCACTGCAACTTTTAATGCAGCCTGATTTTCATAAAGGACTGATCAGGGCAGTCTCAGCTAGGCCAGTTAAGTACTCAAATGCTTAGTTGTCCAAATTCATTGATCAGCTCAGATATCCAAAACCAGTGCTTGATGTCAAGGGCCTGCAAGCCTTTGACAATGTGCCATCCATCTCATAAATCACTGGTCTTTCACTGAAAACCGTCACCTATTCTTACTACTGTCAGAAATCTCTGTTGTGCATGAATGTCTGAAAAAAATGTAGCGGATTAATTAAACAGAATAGCCACCTTCCACTCCCTTTGGTTTCAGTGAAAGCTGCTCATACTTAGCACCTACGAAAAATGGACTGTATGAGATCATGGTTTAATCAAAGAAATATTTAAGTACAGCCAGAGTCAAGGGCAATGTTGAATTCTGGAAGATTCACATCAGCTATAAAATCTTTCCAACTATTTTTTTTTGTGGTAGTGTACTGATTCTAAGGAATGATGGGATTGATCCAGACTCATGAGCAGGGAATTGGGAATTGCATGTGATGTGTGATTCCACATGGTTAAATGTCCACCTGGAAGTGCAATCTTTTATTTTAATAAACGTTTTGCAGGCATTATATTTAGTAGGCAGGAGACCAACCATTTTAGTTTAAGCACTCCAAAGGACAAAAATAACAGTCATCCTCAAAGGATCTAAAGGTCTGTAAGTCCTGGGATACATACGCACTTTTGTCTTTCCCATATATGTCTTTTCCTTTTCAGGACCTTCAAAACAGAAGTACTTAGAGTACTGCAGTCTGTTTTACATACTGGTTGTAAGATTAGTGGCTCCTCCAGAGCTGCTCACCAAAGTGTGATTCCAGGCAGGGCTTTTCAAGGCATTTGAGTGTCTGTGAAATTGAGACCCAGGCTCACTATCTCCCAGTGAATATGCCTTTTACACCTTGGCAATGGTATATGTGCATGTTGCATCAAGGTAGTGCTTTAAGCAGGCTGTCTCGACTAGGTTTTACATAAAGTTGAAGCCTAATGGTTAATTACCTTTATTATTTAACAGACTATGAAAGGGCGGTTCTTTCTTCAGCTTCCTTGCCTCATTGGCTGGAATTAGCTCAGATAATTGCCTCAATTTTGTTGCCCTGTATTGCTTGGTAATTTCCTCTTATAATGAGCCTGTCACTTGCTTCTAATTCACTCTCTACTAAAAATCCAGAAAGGCCTAGATAAGGGCTAGGGAAAAGAAACCCACAGAAAAGCTGAATCTCCAACATCAAATCCAAAACAATAAGCTCTGTATAATAAATAGGCTGCTGAAGTACTAGCAAAATGGACCACTTCAAAAACACTTTAAAAGGCCTTCTTTCGTCAGACCAAGTAGCTGAGTTGAAGCTTTTCTTTGTGACCCTTTATTTAACACCAAGGGCATGTTCTGTATCAAGATATAACCAGACCTGTCTCCAGAGAGCAGTCAGTCTCGGAGAGGAGCCAGGCACACCAGAACATGCAGGGGATGCAATTACTGATGGGTCTGGTTACTGTGTCAAGCCTGCTCCCGCACAAGAATCCCCCCAGCCTCTCTTACTCGACTGGATTACACACTTCTAGCAGTAAGGAAAGAGGACAGCCTGTTCAAGTTGGTTGCAGGGAAGTCACATTTTTGCCAGCCCAGCACATCACCTGCTGCTGCATGCCCTCACTAGCGCGCAGGACAGTAAGGCAGCATTTGTCAAGGTCTGATGCTTCTAGAACCCCAAAATATCCCTGCTGTCCTTACATCTTGCAGGGACAGCAGTGCTGTAAGTGGGGCAGGGAGAAGAAACTGAAATGGCTTCAGCTGATGAAGCAGGAAGGATGTGGAGAGGATTAGAGGGAAGAAATGTGACAAGGAACAAAGAATCAGACAGACAGACAGACTGCTGGTCTGGCACAGCCTAAAATAAACTGTCGGAGGAGAGGGTGAAAGGATCTGAAAACAAAAAGGGGCAAACGTTGTGCTCTCTAGGTCCACTGCTACAACAGTGAGATCCAGCCTTGGACTTCAGCTCTGGATGGAATCAGGATAAGTATCATTTTAGGCAGCCGTAAATCTTTTTCGGCCTCTGGAAACAAAGTCTAGTTGGGAAATTTCACGTTATAATAAGGTCAAAGGTGAGATCCCTGAAACTTGCTTTTTCCCATTTTATCTCTAAGTGATAATGTCTTCCATTTATTTTTCCAACGAGACACACTCCACAAGATCACACAGAATATGTGTGAAAGATTGGAGGTAATGAATGGCATCTTGTTCTCACTCATTTGTAAAATGTGTCTGCTTTTGACTTTGGGCCAAACACTTATCTCAGTTACAAGAAGACAGACCTGGGGTAATCCCACTAGGAGTTCATACTGTTGCATTTAAACACAGATTTTAGAAAGAGACTGCTGATGTTTTGGGTACTTCCATTTTTTGACTCCCTAATTCAAGGCAACTTCAAGGCAGGACAAGCCCAGCCTGTCTGAAAAGCAGGCCAGCTCAATAGCTCTCAAGCTGCTCCAACCAAAACCAGCAGTATGCTATAGCAAAATCCATGTGTCTTTCATTTTAGAGGAATCACTTTCTGGCTAACCCAACTACTGAACACTAAATGAGCAAAAAGAAAGAATTTTTGGTAGAATTTCTTGAAAAATCAGTATCATTACTTTTCAGACACAGGTAATTTTCTGCTCCCCTAATGGGTGTCCTTGACACAAACAGCATATACTGCACCAGTCCGATAGACATGCACGGGATATGCTCCAGACAAGAGTTATATATGTTGACAATGTACCTGGAAGATTTTGATAATTATTGAGTTCCAAGCTTTATTTTTTCTTTTTTACCATTTTTCATGTAGTGTATTTCATCAAAATTTAGAGCAAAATGATAAATGAAATCAAGACAGTGATTGTTTCCTTGCAGGGAAAACTATGACTGACAAGCTTCCCATTCTTTTCCAAGGAAGTAAAGAAATATATTCTAAATGTTGATGCACCTCTTTTTCAAATTTGTTTACTTTCAAATCCTTCTAAAAATATTAAACACACTTCTTAACTGCTATCTACTGTCTTCTTGAATTTTTTCTCTAGTTTTGATTATCATCTGGGAAAGAAAACTGAAAAGTGAAAAATGTTCCTCATGTATTTGGAAGCACAAAATTGTTTAATATATTCATTGTGCTGCTTGAACTTGTTTCTAGCTTTCTAAAATGTATGGAAGATTTTTCATTTTATTTTTTCAAGCATTATCTGTTAATGGATACCTCTTTGATACCCAGATTTCTTCTGATCAGCATGAGTAATGAAGGCAATATCCTATTCTACAGCGAATTTCTGAAAGACCACACAAAACTAACAGATCAAAACAAGTAAAAAAGACTTACTGCTCAAAGTTAAGCAAATGTATTTCGTATTATACTTAGTCTGATTTTAGTATCCGTTAAGTCATTTTTCAATTAGTCAACTCTTTAATCAGAGCTATCACCCCTCATTTAGACTTTCATCTTTCCCCACATGTAAATCTTTTAAGCTAGCCTTTGTTTTCATCCCTAGCTAAAAAGGAAAATTTTTATCTAGATGCTCAAATTCATTCATTTTCAGTGTCTCAAACTATTGAATTCAAATAGCTGCTCTTAGCCTTAGAAGTAGTAAAGAAAACTATGCTCAAAGGACCACTCTTTGGTGCACATAAAAAAAACCAGATAAATTGTGCAAAAATATCAGAGGACAAGGACCCACTCTCTCTTTCACTGGGATCATTTTCTCGTTTCAGTCAAGTCATAAGTGAGTCTGGCAGATAAATCCTCCTGGCCTGTTTGCCCTTTTGTGTCCAAGCAGACTCCTTGCACAGTAAAATGCAATTTCATCCCACTCAGTGAGTTTCATAAAGGCCACAGAAATTAATGGCACCCAGGGGTGATCTCTACAGTACTGGAAGAGTAAAAGATCTCACAAGCACTGTAACTTAGCTCACCACTGGCATACTACCAACACAAGATTTTCATTGCTGCCATGATATTGCTGCTACTGGTAACAAAATACGTGGCTTTGGTGGAATGAAGCAAGCCATTGGGTAAATGGAGGAAGACAACAGCATTATCTGTCATTTAGGTTTCGTGTCCTGCTGACCAAGGTTAAATAAGGCAGACAGCTGACATAGGTCAACAGGAAAGTAGAAAAAGACATGAACTCAGCTTTGCTTGACTGTAAGAGAATACCCTGAAGAAAGAAAAAATCATTCTGTTTTGCCCTGAGATACTCAAATTTTGTCTTGTCTTCATTGACCTTGAAGTATTTTCCAATGAGGAAATGCATCCTGTGAAATGCAGGTTTAGGCTAGAATTGCTGTTCTTACTTTATATTCACCAGGGTCTTCATGCCAGGAACCTTGCTGAGTTTCTGGAGGTGCAAACTGGTAAGGGAGGCTGCAGGGGAGAGCTAACAGTGGAAAGCGCAGAGGCACCTCTCCCCCCAAGCACCCCCACAGCTTTCAGGTGCAGCATCATGCCAACAGCATCGTCTCAGGCAGCACAGAGATGTGTCTCTGCCTGGGCACAGCCACGAGGCTGCCACACGCACCAGGCCGGCATCCAAATCCTTTCCCCCACACACTTCTCAACCCTGGAGAAAACCAGCCAGTGACGACTTTTGTCCTGTAAAAATGCTCAACCTTGTCTCAATATTCCTAAGAGTCAAAAAAATTGGTTATTACTAGAAGCTTCATCACCTTCCAGACTGGCAATTTGCTCCTTGCAGTTCATTCCAGGTACAGCAGCCAAAGATCCTTTGAAAGCTCTATTTACAAGCAGTTTTGCAGTGGATTGCATTGTTTCTCAGCCTATGGTAAAATGCTGTTGCAGTGCTAACAGCACACAAAGTAGGCAGAATCCCTGAAGCATTTGTTTTCTTTCTTCAAGCTGTATTTTAGCTTTCGCTTGAAAGGAAAAAGGGAAAGCCTAACTTTTTGGGGTTGCAATACATGATAGGCTCAAAGGCTGAAAAGCAACAAAACAATTCGAACACTGAGTGAATTATTTTTTTTATATCCTACTGTTCTTCATGTAAACTAATCTCAGGATTTTGAAGGCTTGACTCAGGGTTTTTAAATGTCTCAGACTATCAATCTTATTTTAGCTCATACTACAAGGCAATATTTTTAAATAAATAAATGCTAGGCCTACGTCTTCCATAACTCCAGAGCTCCACCACTGCCATTGTCAAGTGTTTGCCCAAAATGTAGGCCCTGAGCACTTGGTAACTTCCCCAGTTTGTGCCAAATTGCTATCCTGTCCTGGAGACCTTCAGGAACTTCCCTTTGTTCCTAAACCTAGAACAAGCATGGAAAAGATTGATAAATCTGCCCAGTAATTATGGCATGTGAAGCACATTTTGGTTTTTGGTTTTTGGTGGAAACCACACCTAGCTTTGCTGGGCTCGGGTGTACAATTCTCTTCCAGCCTTTGGGTTGTCTTTTGGACTTTGTTAAATTACTGGCTGAAACCCAGGAAATAATGTTATCAGACAAGCAGACTTTGAGGCTTATGTTACGGAGCAACGCCGGGGCTACCAAAACAAATGCTAGTCCTAGATTACTTATTGATTTAAAATTTAAAAAAAAAATAGTAAAATAAAAAATACAAATTAATGTTTTATAAACCTGGGGGAAAAGAATTTTCACCACAGTACAAAAATTTAAAGCATTCCTGAGGGCAATTCCTGGGGTCTCTTCTGTAGGGTGGTGGATGGCAATTTCCTCAATCAGTTGCTGGGGGCAATGGCACATTTGACACTCATCATTCTCATTAGCACAGATTTTTGCTTGAAGGTACATCCCACAGCACCATAAAAGGAATGCAGCAAACAATTCAGTTTGTAGACTGAAAGAAGATGGAAAAACAAACCTTCTAAAAGGTTTGCTAATGAAAATGTGCTTTCATTTTGATACAAAGGGACTCAAAAGTATTTGGAGCAAATGGAGTGCTTGGAAGCTCATTGGTAGGGTACCACATGCACTAACAGTTTTCTTCAATGAACCTGAAAGATTAGGCCCAATCTGTAGGAGAAAGGTGATCCTTTCACCCCATGTAGTGCTTTGAAATGAAGCGGTTAAAAAGGTATAGGCTTGGTGGACACCCAGCTTGGCTCTCTGTGTGCCTGGAGGGCTCCTTGCGCATGACACCACTGAAGCACAACTTTCTGCTCTTATCCACACAGCTAGGACCTCCACCCCATCAGGCTTTTCCAGTGTCACCAGTGCTTTCCTTCTGCACCTGTTCTGCATGAGTGGTTTCTCATCTCATTGCATGCCAGCCCCATAAGATTATCTCCTCCCTCCCTCCCTCCCTCTCTCCATCCCACCTCCAGGCAACAACTGGATGCTGCTTTCCATAAAAACGTTGTTCAAAAAGCCACTTCAAATGCTACCCACTGCTTGGAGAGGCTCTCTGTAAGCCACGAGTCTTCAGTTTACTTGGAATATTCTCTGTTGTGGAAGAATCTTCAAAAAATCTTGGCTGTCACCATGAAGAGTTTCCTGATGTTTCCTTGTGTCCCCATCTCTGCATACCTCTGTTTCTTGCCCTTTACATGCCCTATGAACTCTTTGCATTTCTGGCCAGTGTTCTCCCTGACCTTGGTACACAACAGCATCCCAGATCTGCTGACAGTGACAGAAATAATAAATACCAGCAAAGAGCCCCTTCTAAGCTGAAGAGCAAGGACCAAGGATAGCACTGCCTTAACAAAAATGGTTTACCTTAGAAAGGCAGCTGCCATGTGTAAAGAGGGCGCTTTTTTGGGTCAAAAGTTTTCCCTCATGAGACTGTGCACGCGCTGTTGCCACATCTCCTCCCCTTAGCTGGACAAAAATCTTGACTTTCTGTTGAATGTAAGATGTTCATCTGGACTGCATGTCCTTGACTCTGAGACTGCCTCTTGCAAAAAGACACACACTGTTCAGGCTGTTGAACCCTTTTCTCATTCCTACAGATCCATCCCTTTTACAGGTCTACGTCTGCACAAATACATGAGTACGACAGTGACTCCATTAACACAGCTATTGCTTGGAATCTGTTAGCATTTCATTATAAATCTGATTTTTGACATATTTATAACCAGACTGTAGAAATTAACTGCTGGAGGAAATGTGCCATTTAGTCTCAACATGAACACATTTTATTTTTCTACATGGTTGTATTTTTTCTTACCAGACTTTTTTTAGAGGCTAGAAAAATAACATTATGTTTGTTTTAATGTACTTCTTTTAAAGTGAAAAAAACCTCCAACCTTTTCATAAACATTTAAAAACTGTCTGGAACAGTGACATCTTTATTGCATAGTCCTCTCTGACATTTCTTAACAACAGGTACTGATTAAATGACAGTTACTGTATCAGCACATTAAAATATAACTTCACTGAAGAAATAACAGCTGAATAAAATAAGGTTAGCAGGTAAATAAAATAAAGTGCCAGAACAAACAGTGCCATTTATAGATGTAGTCCTTCCTATTGCAACAAATATACTACCATTCATTTTTACAAAACCAAGTTGAGAGCAGATATTAATTAAGGACAGCATCCCATTCCCTTTGCAGTAACCTAAAGTTTTGCCATGGAGCTTTACCAGTGAGCCCAACATGAAGTACTTCACACCTTTTAATGCAGATGGTGGCAGAAGTCCCAGGAGTGAGGGCAGAGGTGGGAGAGCAGGCTTACAGGACTGGCTCTGGGTGTAAGCGCTTCCTCCTCTGCACTGGTGACTGCCATCCCCAGCAGTTCACAGAGGTCCTAGGCAGGGGCAGCACTAATCACAGGCAGATTTCGCTGGAGACACACTGAGCTGGTGCCTGCTAATGTGGCTGCTCCTGACACGTCACACCATCCTTTGAAGTCTGTTGGAGTCAGTCCCAGCCGGACTTCAGCCCACAGTTTGAAAAAAAACTTCTTTCAGGCTAGGCAACCTGAAATATTTCCATTTTCTCCCGCTAGTTATGTTTTCTAGGCCATTCTTTTTTGCCTTTTTACTGACATGAGTATGTTTTCCCTGAGTACCATTTCATACACACTTGTTTTCAAAGAGAACTACAAACAATGACAGTTTCATATCTCCAGGCTGGAAATAAGGGAGGGAAATGAGAAAAAGCTCCCTTACTGCAGAAAGCACTTTCTTTGATAGGAATTTCAAGTGCTTTGCCAGTTTGCTATGAAAGGACCCTGCTTACAGAGTCCAAACTATCTTGCTACAAGCAAAGCACCTAATAATGTCTTTCTCCACCACTCTCCTCTGGAGAGAGAAATTCCAAGCAGGGACATGGTAACTGTTTTTCAGAAAAGATGGGTCACATGTCTGTGCTGGTGGATAGCATAGTGGAAATTTCGCTGTGCACCCGCCCAGAGAGGCTTTTTCTCCTTGGTCTCAGTGAGCAATTCCAACACAGGCCAGGAGGCTCGATCCTCTAGCAGAGCCTCCGTAAGAGACCTAGCAGGTCTGTCTAACAGTTTCTTGTAACTTTTTCCAAGGGGAACAGTCCATTTCAAATGTAAGGAATAAGTTTTAACAGCGAGAGAAGAAGTCTTTCTTCTTCTCTACCGGTTGAATCTCAAAACTTGTTTTGAATTGTAAAGCACCTTTAAAAAAAAAAAATCCAAGGCCTTGGAAATCTCTGCTGGAATACAAATATCAAAGTAAACTGACAAACAAATTCAAGCTTCAGTGCACTAGGAGGGAAGCTGTCTTTGATAAGCATTCTTGTTCTTTACTTATCTCCCATACCTGCCAATCTTATTGGGAGTCCTTTCTTGTAGTGCTTTCTTATCGTAGATATCAAGGGGATACTTGGCAATCTGTGAGCTGTCCTTTGTGTTTTCTGAGAGAAGTTGCCTTTGCTGTATCTCTGACTCAGGAATGGAGGTATATTTCTCTACTAGTCTGTGTTTCAAAGGGTGTCACATGAGCTACCATTACAGGGGAAGAGCCAATCTCTGCTACTTTGCTTTTCTTCACTACCCAGGGACCTCAGGCTGGTTAAAGAGATTGAGCTGTAATTTCCTCAAGGCCAGCACATCATTTTCAGGCCTCAAGTTTCCAATGGCTTCTTTTCATGGCCACCCCCGTGAAGCAGAAGGCCACTGGAAAAGCAACAGATAGTCTTCTCTGCTGCGGGGATGGGGACAGAGGGAGGGGACATGCCCTTAATGACTTTGAAGATGTGCTTTGAAATCAATGAAAGCTTGTCTCATTGTGGAGTTAGTAAACTAGTAAATGTTTTTCACTGCAGACTATTCAATAAGAGACAGATTAATGCATACCTGGGAATAATGGACTGGACATTTAGAATTAGTCATAGAATTATAGAATGGTTTAAGTTGGAAGGGACCTTGAAGATCACCTCCTTCCAACCCCCCTGCCATGGGCAGGGACACTTTCCACTAGACCAGGTTGCTCAAAGCCCCATCCAACCTGGACTTGAACACTTCCAGGGATGGGGCCTCCACAGCTTCCCTCAGCAATTTGTTCCAGTGCCTCACCACCCTCATAGTGAAAAATTTCTTCCTAATCTACCCTCTTCCAGTTTGAAGCCATTACCCTTCATCCTATCACTGCATGCCCTTGTAAAACATCTCTCTCCAACCTTCTTGTAGGCCCCCTTTAAGTGCTGGAAGGCTGCTATAAGGTCTCCCTGCAGCCATCTCTTCTCCAGGCTGAACAACCCCAAC
>RSEF01000031.1:31470596-31492164 GCA_003993805.1 Himantopus leucocephalus
TTTTTTTTTTTTGCTTTGCTAAGGTTGCATTCATGAGGGGAAACTGTTGCTGAGTCCATGTTGTAGGGGGAAGAGGGACACGCTGCCTTGGTTCAGCAAGAGTTTACATGCTCTCAATCTTTCCTGAAGTTTCTATCTTGCAGACCCAGCGATTTCCTGTTTCCTTCTTGCTGGCCCTGATCTTCATACAGATAGTGCCAAAGTGAGAAAGCACTGTCTTAGGGCCAGAAAGTAATTCGACTAACTTGTAAGCACTTAATTCCAGCTTCTGGCAAAACAGCAGGCTCCTTAAATGATCTGCTGTGAAGGTTCCAGGAATCTGTTACACTGCATGTTATTTGTGAAGACAGAGGCTGAAAAAAAAATGTATAACTAGATTAAACAGCCAGTTTAGTGTATTACATCACCAAAGCAATGTGAAAAATTCTGACTAGCCCCATGAAATAGACAGTAAATGCCGCCTATAGAGATTTTTTTTCCCTGAGGTTTATTGTTGGTGTTGGTAGTGTTTTTAAATCTGTGGTATGCTCAGAGCTACATGGATGCAGTTTCGGCTCTGGAACCATTAAATATGAAGGACGTGAAGCATGTCCTTCTAGACACCTGGTAAAATGGAAATTCTTGTCTGTTCAGAAAGGGGCTAGTTTGTGATTGCTCCCACGTTTTGGGTTCTGTTCTCCTTGAAGGTACCCATATGGTCTTTGCTGCACACAGTTGTGCTGGAAACAGCAGTTTTCCTCATTCAGTGGAGTACAGAAATGCCAAGGTTTTCTGCAGTCACAAGTACTTTGCAAGTCGGGCTCATTGGGGAAGTTGGAGTGAGTTGAAGAGGCTCAGTACCCAGTGAAAAGTCGATAGAGAATTGGATTGTGCTTTTAAAGAAATGAATGAACTTCAAGTGAGGGAACATGAGTTAAAAAAGCTGAGTTTCTTCTGGTGGCACACACTTCGTCACCCCAAAGCTCACTTGTGTGAACTCTCTCTCCCCCTCCTTCTCTCCCTCTGTACCTTCCTCACCCCATGCAGGTCCCTTCCTCTTCCATTGGCATAAGCTGCAAGTAGGCTTTGTTCAAGCCTTAGTCTCAGAAAACAGTGATAAGCAGAAGTATTTGTTCTGTTCCTCTCTGGTAATTTACTCCTTTTGTTCACAAAAGGAGACTGGAAAGGTCTCCACCTGCAGTCCATTAAGGTGGCATATTGACATCCTGTAAGTGCCCTTTCAGTGAGAATGGCAAACCCTCCTTTGTGCTGCAGCCACCACTTGGCTTTGTCTCCAGTGAGTTCTAAGCATCCCACTAGTCACCTTGCACGACTTTGAGCATGTCCTCTGATTTTACGCCAGCTTTGCAGAAACTCAATTCAAAGAGGCATAGATACTATTCTGTTTAGGTTGCAAAGCCCTTCCCTGTACCCAGGGAACCATTAGGGCTCCTCTCAACGGGCTGCCTTACCTGTGCAGGGCCTGGGAATCCTGCTGCTGTAGCCACTGAACTTTAGACAAAAAAGGCTCAGAGATTCCCCAGGTAAGCTCAGAATTACATGAAGTTGTGTCTGCTTGACATGAAATGATCCTAACGTAGTGTTACAGCAGTAATTCATGTTTTAGAGAGTAGTTTTTGAAAGATGCAGCAGATCCTATTTTTCTTCTTGTTAATGGCTTTAGGCAGTTCCCATAGATGGGAGCTGATCTCATTATTTTTCAGTGCCATGTGAATATTTGCATTAGTGGGGACTTTGTTCATACTGCCTGCAGTTGCTTTTTTAAGTGTGGTGTTTCTGCATTCAGGGAAGGAAAAAAAAAAAAGGTAGAGTATGCAGTGTTTTCAGATGTTATCTCATGCATGATATTTTCAAATTTCATTACAATATGTAATTTAGTCCATTCACTAAGCTAGGGGTTTGGTACAGGACTCTAGAGGCAAACGAGCTTGTGCTTATATAGCTGAAGAAAACATTACAGGAAACAAAGGAGGTACGAATTTTGAGTAGGTGAATAAAGAACAAGGCACAGATAGGTGGTCTACAGCTGTGCTTTACCTCCCCACTGCCCATCATTCCCACTATACATCCTCCAAGTCCATGTCTGCTCGAGGTATATGCAAAGACAGTGTTTTGGGGCTAGTTAAGGACTGCATGAAATGGGCTCTGATGAACACCTGCTCCCAAACACCACATTTCTTCCGTTATGTGGCTTTAGATGAAACCCGAAACCATAGTTAGTGTTTCTTGTATTTAATTTGCAAAATAGACTTACAGTGCATACACTGAATACTGGCCATATGCCACAAAAACTATGCATCCTTTTAAAAAAAAATTAATATCAGAATTAACTCACTGGAGATTTTTTTCTTCCCCTCACCCCATGGAGTTACAAAGCTCAGGCCCATTGGGACTACAGTGGTAGCGGATCAGTAATGCAGACAAATTTATTGCGCAAGATTTATAAAAACGTTTTGATGCCAAAAACATGCATAGATGCACTCCTCACAAATATGCGTAAAGCCCTTGTACCGTAAGGTTTCTCTGAGAACTGCAGGTTATTCCCATCTCTAGTAATCAGTTCAGAGCGATTGACGCTATTCAATGCTCACTTACATCAGACGGGAAATAACTGTTACTTTGGAACTCCACAGTGATCTGCTTTTGATTGAGCTGCTGCTTAAAGAAAAAGCAGTAAGCAAGACGATGAAAACAATTTAGATAGCTACAAGCCCACTTGCTACTGTATCTACCTTCACAATACAATTTAAAACATTCCATTAGCCAGCAGCATAACAAAATGGTTTTTTTGTCATAAATGCTGCAGACAATACTGCTTTTTTTCCCTTCCAAATTAATGCATTAGCTTTCTGATCTTGAGGACATACTCAGAGTGCTTGTCTCACTTGCAGGTTGAGTCTTTTAATAAGGTAAAAGGACATAAAGGTGGATAGGCTCTCAGCAGGGATAAACTTAACAGTGAGTTTACCTGTTAAGACTCATAAAGGCTTCAAATTGTTCACTACTATATAGATGGGATTCACTCAAACACATTTGTCACATCTTAGGTCTTGGTATGCCGTAGCCTGTCATGTCAGACATTTCCTTTGGGCTAATAATCCAAGCTCCTTTCAAGCCAGTGAAGAAGGAAAGGCCCTTCCACAAGGCAAATCTCACCATCCTGAGATTCATGTCAAGGATGGTGGTCAACCCACTGCCATCAAGCGTAGATGACCCTTCACCACTAAGCTGATGGCAATCTGTTGGTCAGCCTTTTGTCAACATTGGGTGCAAAGTCCTGTTTGAACCAGTGCTAGCTGAAAGAGTGTCAAACTACTCTTAAAACATGACCCCTTTTCCTGCCTCTAGACAAGGCATAAATTTATCCTGGTCTGAGAGGTTATAAATCATGCTTTGAGGGGCCAGGAGAAAGGAATGTGTTATTACGAGGAATTAGTACTCCGTGTTTGCATTTCATTGGCACTTAGAGGCCCCAGTCAAGATCAGGATCTGGGGAGATGTGACACAATGGATGGGTGCGACAGTGAGAAGCAGAAGGGAGCTCGCGTTTTGGAAGAGGTCACAGGAGGGCTTTTCCTGGCTAGTCAGAGGAAGGCATCCCATGCAAGCAAAGCATCACGGAAGAAAGAGAAAGAAGCTGGCATGCTGGTGATTAATGGCAAAGAAAGGAAGGGGTATGAAAGACGATAGCTGTACAGGCAGATGGGATTTTGATGGAGCAAAAGCGGGGACTTAAATATCCCAGTCACTATCTCATGTGTTATTTAAACAAGATAGCTAAAGCCACTCTGAAAATGGTGCCAGCCAAGGTGGCCCATAATCCTAAGTGCTGAGTGCTAAAAATGCAGTTTTGCTTGGAAGGTAATGGGAAACACAATGAAAATCAATTGTGACAGGGACTACTTCATCCTTATTCTCAGAAAGAAGAACTTGAAATGTGTATGTGGTATTTGTTGATAGCCAAAAGCATTTTTTCTTTGGATTCAGTGTGTGCAGCAAATGGTAGAATGTCACGCATTGCCTACTATAAACATGCCCCCTTGTGTGCCTTCATGTTAGAAAAGGCTTTGAATATCAGACAACTTTTGTGTAGGTTCTTGCAGCTTTCTAGTCAGCTCCAGTGGAATCAGTAAATAGATAAAAGTACTGTTCCACCTCAGGGTAGAAGCGATCTTTCAGAAACAAAAATATTGGGATTTGTTCAGCACTGTAACAAAATTTCTTACTTCTTTATGGCTGGATATGGATAAACAAAAACCATGGAGGAATCTTCCCCACTTTTTACAGATGACAGTCACTTCGGTTAGTTTTAGCCATTTAAAAATTAGGAGCATGTTCCCAAGAGCTTAAGCTTGCTCTGCAGTCACTGTAGGAAGACAAATGGGCTGTTTATCCCACCCATTGTACGAATAAGTTGAGCTGCTTTCTGTGAGCAGTGGAGAACACCTTACAACTAAATGATTTAGTTTTAAGTAGATAAAATCAAGTGAAATGTATAACCTGAATGACTTGCCAGAGGTCACATAGCCCATCAGTGCCATGGTTCCTGAGCTGAGTACTGACTGGTGTCCATGCTTCAAGCATGCCTACCCTGTTCTGACAGAATTTAGAGCAAAAATTATCGAAACTAGGGAGCAACCAGAGACTGTAGTTTGGGTCTGCAGCTGCAGCCTAGCAGGTACATGCCTGACTTAGGTTTAACTCAGCTCACAGAGGTGGTTTTGCAGGCACAGAGCAACTTGAGGAGCTGAGGACATAATATGGCCTCCCCATCATCCCTGTTGCTGTTAGCTAGTTTAGGGCAACCTCAGGTAGATTCACCTACACTAGTAGTTACCAGCAATGACTGCAGTGGGGGCTTTTTGAGCACTGTCTCTCCTACAGTACCGTTCCCATTGGTCAGGTCACTATCATTTCCTTGACAGACATTGCATGGGCAAATCCTAAGGCTGGGATTTCTCATCCTACCCTGGCAGCCTCCCAAAAGGTTGCTAACTAAACCCTGCTTGTGCCTTCTCCAGGTATTCCCTAAATGCAGCAGGGAGTAAGCTAAGAAACAGTGCAGGCACAGGGGTATTTCTATTTAATAGCAATTTAGATGCCTAATGGTGTCTAGCAGCACAGGTGGCCCAAAATTGTTAATACTTCATGCAGATGAGCTCATCTGCAGGACATGTTAGGTTGGCCTCTGGATCAGAGTCCTGTGGACACAAGGGTGGCAATCATGTACGCACAGGACGGGATGATGCCTCCAGATCCCCTGTCTTCTCCTTCCCTACAGAGTCGAACCAAAGCAGCCACAGCCCTCATTTACTAGCAGGGAAAGAGGCATTCAGCATTCAACTGGTCACCCGCTCCCCTGGGAAGAAGGCAGTGGCTGACCGAGGGGTTCAGTCCCAAGGGATTGAATCAGCATGGGGTGTCAGGTTAAGCTGCACTGAAAAACACCTACATCAAGGCAATGCTGGGATGAAACCTTATCCAGGGCTTCATTTTATTGGGCACTATATCAGCAGTCTGTAATGACACTCACACCCCAAAATCACTTGCATGTAATTAATGCAATATAAATAACTGCACATAAACTACACATTTTTAATGAAATACATGAGTATTGCAGAAATTTAAGGTCACTTGATAGACAGGGCTAGTGAAATCCCCCCTTCCTCCCACGCTGTGTGTGGGCTAGCGTATCTCTGAGGTATGCATTTAAACTCCACTCCCTGTGTCGATCAGCAAAATACAGGGTCAGGTAATTAGTGCTTGTGGTAGCAGCAGATACAGAGCTCAGAGGACTTGTCAGATCCTCCCTGGCCTTACTTCTTCCCTCACATACAAGTATACTTACCAGCCAGGAAGAAAAACTAAGCCATTCTGATCCGTATTTTCACTCTTGTCTTTTCCAGCCACTTCCACATCTACAACTGGGACGAGTCATCTCACAAAATGTGACATAAAGCAGAAAGCCTTCTGTGTAAATGGGGGAGAGTGTTATATGGTTAAAGACCTCCCAAACCCCCCAAGATACCTGTGCAGGTAAGAAATCCTATTTGCTTACTTTGGTGGAGCTTCAAGGTTCCAGAAACGCTTTTTCTTTAAAAGAGCACCTGAACAATTTCTTCTCCTGTACTTGCGGCATTAGATATTTCTTCATTTTTAAGTATGTGGATGTGAAAATAACCTACTAAGAATGACCTCTGTGTTCTGTATATGAGGCATAACAGACGCTAACCAGGAAATCTTCCCACATGACACTGTCAGAGAAAACGCCGTGAATGTTTACATGACATGAAGTATCACAACTTGAGACTTATGTTTGAAATAATGAAACAGATACTGCAAACTAAATACACTGCAAATAGCAAAAAAAAGGTGTGTGTATAACTGCTTTGGATAAGTATCCTTTATACAGGACAAACTGGTTATTTTTATCGTCTGCTGTAGTAACTGAACACTTTCTTATGAAACCAGATTCATAACTGGAGGTTTTGCTGTTGTGTTTAATTGCATAAAAAAACAATTAATGTCATGGTGGAGGTTACTATTTCATGTGATGATCTTGATTGAGGAAGTCATATGAGTTCACTTTTAAGGGTGTGCTTGTGCATCTTTCTCAAGTCCTGGCCTATGCTGTATTGGGCTGTTGCAATAGTCCATTATGTTGGATAACATCCATGAAGAGCTACAGCACTGGAGTTCACCTCCAGCCTGGTAGCGCATCATGTAGTATTTACCTCTGGAGCTGAACTACTCATAGTGAGTTATGGCTTCTCTCTGGCTTGAGAGAGAACTCAGCATTTAAACCTTGGGAAACGTCCTTGAGACCTAGCAGGACTGAGCAGAAAGGGGGCACTTCTGTGAGGATATTGCTGTTTTTCAGACAGATGAGACACAGTGGTCAGTAAAGACTGTCATCTGTTTAACTGCATAGATTTTCAGTCTTTTAGGACTAAAAATCAAATTACACTAATTGTAGAGATGACTCTGGTGGGTGAGTTAAGCGAAGGTCTATGATGCTTTCATTAGGCCAGGAAGGGATTGACTGCTCGTCTCTCTTATTAATTAAAATAAAAAAAATGTTCTGCTTTACTTGTGAGTTTTCTTTTTTGTAGAAGGATGTTACCTTCATGAGCTTTGTTTTGCTTTGTTTTTTTCACAGATTGCTCCTTTGATGAAATTGATTAATATTTCATTGATTTTAGAATCATTTTTAGCTAAAGTGAATATGGGAAGTTACTGGCTCTGGTGGGTTGGATTCTTTCTTGAGAGAAAAAGAAAGACTTGTGTTAAATTTACTCGATTGTTATAAGCCAGCAGTACAAGATGAGCAGTTTGCTATGACTCTCCAGGGCATTTACAAGACCCTACCTGCTTGTTTCAACTTCCTGTCCAAATGCTGCTCAGAAAACTCCAGGACAGCAGAGCAGAGCATCTAACAGACTTGCTAATAACTAGCATTGTATTGACAGTTTCAGAGGTATCCCATTTTCACTGGTATGGGGACTTTTAAAAAAAAAACTTCAGAGATCTGACTATGTTTGTTATTTGATATTATAGATTGGCTAATTTTTAAACTAAATATCTGGGAGACACTTGAATGAAGTGGGGAAATTTTTTTTCCTCTCTTGTAGACAAGAAATAACCTTTAATTCTGGGGCTGGAGATGAAAGAAAAGGTAATTCCCAAATTTGGGAGATGTGCCTCTCTCTGGGTGGCCCAAGACCTATTTGGAAAAAGCATCAGAGCTGTAAAATCAGAAAGGGTGAATCTCATTTACAGTAAGGCAGTGGAAAAGGATTCTTATCCTGAGGAGAGTCGGGGCCACCACTATTTTGCAGGGCCTTTTGCTATGCCCTCTAATACTTGCCAGAACTGAAACTGTATGTTGTGGAGCAAAATGGGACACAATACAGCCACATAAGAAATAGAAGTGTGAGTACTTGAAAGTGGGTGTACTGGGAAACTGAAAAAGCAAAATACGATTCTCTTCTTGTTTCATTAAAAATACAGATGTATACTTTTAATTCTAGTACTCCAGTGTTAATTAAAAAAAAAAATCTAACCAGTACACATTGCCTTCATTGTTCTGAGAAAATAAATCTTCCCCCAGAACATGCCTGTGGAAACAGAATGCCTGAAATATGGTACTTGTTCTTCATATTTCTGCCTCAGTAGCAAGTTCACATTTTTCCATATGGTCCATCTGTTGAGAGCAAAAACAAAATTTCTAAAGCATGAGCCATATCATTCTAAATTGGTTTTATCCCTAACCAAAAAAACATGACTCAGATTCACAACAACCATGGAATTTTCCAAGTGATATCTCTGGTTTTGTAACCCCCCTGTTCTATTAAAAAAAGGAGCTCCTAAATCCATCTCCTGTTAAAATCTAGCTATGTATTAAAAAAAATGTGTTTTGTAAAATACATAGTATAATGATCCAGACTGGATCAGGTCTTGCTTTCACAGATACTGGTGTAAACTTTGAGAAAATTCCCTGCTTTCAAGAGGTAACCATGTGAAACCCTCAAGAAATGTGTGAAGACTTAGTCAATGCATCATATAGCTACATGTCTGTTAGCATGTATGTTCCTACATGTCTCGTAATTATGGCCCCAGACTGAACAAAACAATCTCAAAATATGAAAGATGAAAAAGGAAGCTTTGAGACTACTTAAACAAACTCGTGTATAAAATTTTCAGAAGTTTCACAGAAACATGAGTCACATTTTGAAAACACCATGGACTTCGGAAGCCTGGACCTTACTGGCTTCCTGTGAGACTGAGGTTCCTAAGTCATTTCTGTTCAGTTGGAAATATGTCCCTAAGTTTACTTAAGACAAAAAATCAGATAGCTTCTTCGATAAATACAAAATTAAGAACAGAATTCCCAGCGTTTACTTCTAACTTGAAGAAGAATCTATATGAATATAATATCTGTTACGCTTTTAGAGAGTCCTTTTGAAGTATCCTACCATGAAGGCCTTGCTGGTCTGACTAATTGATTCCTTACTCACAGAGATCATCTTTTGTAGTGCTTTTGCTGTTACTGAAGAAATGAATTTATGTCCAAGTTTAACTGGATGAAAATAATGCTTCTCTCTAACAGGAGGATGCTCCTTCTTTTCTTAACAGCAAGAGAGTGAATTACGTATTTTTAATGATATATCCATCTTCATGTACAGGCCTTGGTGGAATAGAAGTTGACAGAAGGTTCTTGAAAAGAGCGAAAAGAGAACATTTGTTTCCATGATGCTAGCAAAAGTTCCAGATTCATTCAACAGGAAGGATAGAAATACTAGTTCTGACTGCTATGGACTACTGAAAATGGAAGTGTACTGTACTTCCCATGAAAAAAAAGATTCTCCCACAATGCATTTGCTTATAGGCAGTGGGTGAAATGGAAATGTGAGGTCCTGATCTATTCAGCCATTTGTCTCCTGCTGAAAAACAGTTTGACGATATGCATTTGGTGTTCTGAGAAGTGCTATCTGAATGCATGCAAATACAGCTCTTTGCAACTACTGTGAGGAAAAAAGCAATTATTTTAGTATATGTGGTTTAGTATTGTGGTTTCACCCAGTTAATACAATAAATAAATAGTTCGAGTAGCCTTTTTTAGGCAGAAAGAAAGTTATGAGGCTCTTGCAGCATAAATGTCTCCTTGTTGCCCTGAGTTGCTTGACTCCAACTTTTGCTAGTATCATAACAGAAAATGGTACATGGGTAATGAACTAGAAAAGGAAGACACAACAAGAAATATGGTCTGGAAACTCTGAGTAGGACAAGGTGTTTTGAAAATGAAACCTTCACAATCCGTTTGTAAAAGCACAGTCTACACTAAACAACCTGCCAAATAGCACTGAAAACAGTGCTGCACTGCACATCTGAGCAGTAAAATGCCTTTAGCATTCACACATAATCATAAGTGGACAGGCTCATCTTGGCTCTCGTCTCAGATGGCTCACCCTGGGCCTGTTCTCAGTAGCAGGTGCTGCAGTCCGTTTGCTGACAATGGTTTCAGAGCAAGTATATACCCACCTGAACTGTTTTCAGTGCTGTCTCAACAGAACTGATCCTGCTTGTTCTGGAATTGATTTCAGCATTATCTACAGCAGTGCTGCAGTTCTTTTTGTCACCTCCACAGCTGCACCAACATCTGAAAACAAGCATAGAGGGAGCAAGCAACCACCACCGCCCAGTGGCAGGATCAAAGCATGAGGCAGCACAAGATGTAGACAAACAAGATGTAGAGGTCCCTATGAAATGAAAGCCAATGCAGGTGTGAATGCCAGCTTTCCAGGGACGGGAATCTGTCAAGATCACTATAGTGCAAAATAAAACTGAAATCACAGGGGTAAACCATTTTTACTCTCATTCAGTAACACAGATCAAAATGCCTTCTATCAAAGGCATTTTGCCTGCTATCAAAGATGCAAAAGGCTTCCATCATGCCCAGCAATATCACCTCTTCATTACAGAGTTATCCTTGTTGCATTTTTCTCAACTGAATATATCTGTGAGACTGAGATCTCTCACACTGGGTGCTTACCAGAAGATGTGACCTTGGCTCTGAAGAACATAAACTCTCTTCCTTAATAAACAAATATATCATTACAGCAAATCAGCTCCGAAGAATCATATGCAGATCCTCAAAATATACCTTTATTATACAAAAATCATTCCTACGTGGTTCATTTAAACAAGTTACTAGTGTTTATGCCTGATCCTGGTCCTCTGCCAAAGTGATTTTCTGGAAGTCCCACTTGTATAAGGGCAGCATCCCTGACCCTTAGGGCTAGAAGCAATTGTGGAAGAGTGGAATTTAAAAAATCAGGACAGCTTTCAATGCACATGAAACTCAGATGGATAGAAGAGGTGGAGGATTGTTCTGAAGAATGTGCATTTGCAAATAAGAAATCTCTTCAGCCCCTGAGGAGTAAATGGTGAAGCAGTTTGAAAAGGAGGCTAGCACCAGATCGACAGCAGGAGAAAAAGAGGGAGAGATTCTTGCACAATGGCAAACTTACGGAGACCATCAGAAAAACAGGCAATGGAAAAGAGATGTACTTAAGGAAGCAGGTATCAGGTAATTACAGGTTACACGCTGAGTAAGAGTGGATAGAAGAAGGAGGAGGAAAGAAGATGGAAATCTATAGAGGTTTAGTGTGGTGGACAGTCATTCACACTCACGCCTGAAGCACAGGAGCCTGCATGGCTATGGTGATATTTTGGGAACCTGAGCTCTGCTCCAAAATGGAGAATAAAGGTGAAGGAAGAATTGACAGCCAATAGCAGAAGAAAAAAAAAGGCAAAGCACGGAAGAGAAATTCCTTCATTATGACCAAGGGGAAATCTGCACTGAAGTTTTCTGCAGAAGAGCTTATGAACTGAAATGGCGGACAGCTGTTGGGCTTCAAATTTTGAGAGCACTTCTGCCCCCCTTATCTTACTTATTGACTGGACTGACTATTTTTCCATTTGTCAGCCATGTTGAATATACTTTCTGCCTTTGGGTTAAGTTTGTCTTCTCCCTTTTTGGAATTTTTTTGGCTTTTCTGTGATTGTTGTTTTAACTATTCCCCTTCAAAGGAAAGTACTGGAAGACACAACATGCAGTTACAGAAATAGGGAAATCATGGTATTTTGATATATTTTGTGTGACTGGAGAAAACAGTGTAAATTGCTGTTATACTCTGCATTGGAAATTTGAAAAAACTCAGACTGGTCCGTTCATGAGGTGGAATAAGCAATGAGCTGATACACATTTTTGCTAGCCCCGATTCTTCTTTCTTTTTCAAAACAGACAAGCAAAAAGACTTCCTAGTTTTTTTTTCTCTTGTGAATTTTTGCTGTAAGTTTTGCAAAGTGTTGTCTTCTGGAAAGGTTACACTTTCTTGCCCCTTTTCTGATCATTTTTCACTAACACCTAACCAGGAGGCCACTTAATGCACTCCCATCTCCATAGGCCAGCAGATGTCAGTCTGTTAGTGCAGTGGTTTTGGTGTACTATTGCTTATCACGTTTTTGCCCTTTAGGTGCCAACCTGGATTCACTGGAGCGAGATGTACTGAAACTCTGCCCATGAAAATCCAAAACCAAGAAAGTATGTTAAAATAATCTGAACTTTGCTTTCTTCCCCAACTACAGCAACAAAATCAATAGTACTTGGTGTTTTCACAGTTCAGCTGGAACCGGCCTCTTTACACACTAATTTATGACCTGATTCTTTAAAGTAAAATCTGTACACCATGGCATTATTGACCTCCAAAATGTTTCTCGTTTGTGTGATTTTTGATCTTTCCATCCGTTCACAGATGCATTTGTATTGCACACACTGGCAGCTTTCTTGTTTGGGAGGCTGCTGTAAGGTGCAACCCTAAAAGAGCAAACTCATGGAGATGAATGATGTACAGATCTTGTGTCCTCACTGCCTTGTAGAAAGTGCATCCTAAAAGCAATTTGGGAATTGGAATGGTGAATTTCTGTCTCACATCTTGAAACACACTTTGATCTGGATTGGTTTGGGTTTGGCTGGTTTTTCAGGGGGGGATTTCTGTTCATTTCCACAGAGCAAATGAGTTGCTCTCAACATCTTGAGCCATTTTGACATGCTAAACCGAGATTCAGTTTCTGAAAGTGAACTCACCAAGTCTTATCAGTTCACACTGAAGGAGCTTCTTTCTTAGCATATGTTCACCTCTTCTCTTTTCTCTGTTTTTTCTCTACCATTTTTTTTTGTTTGTTTTTCCTCTCAGGTGCCCAAATGAATTTACTGGTGATCGCTGCCAAAACTACGTAATGGCCAGCTTCTACAGTACGTCCACTACCTTTCTGTCTGTGCCGCAGTAGAAGCATGCTCAGTCGGTGCTGCTTTCTTGTCACTGCATCTTTCCTCCAATTTTTTTTTTAATCTGTAACTAGATTTGTTGCCTAAGGCCTAATATTGATTGTCTCTGCCTTTTGCATGAAAATGATAACAAAAAGCAATTGCAATACTCTCCTGGATTGTTTGACATTGAGGTTATGCAAAAATGCAAGACTTAGGAATGCTGTGAAATTAACACTGAATGCTGTGATACGGGCTCCCCACTGACATCAAGAAGTAAAAGTGAAAAAATGACATTTTGAAAGTCTCATATTTTATTTGCCACAAAAAGCTTATGAGTCTCTGTATAGGGAAGAACTCCTCCGAAAAAGGGACAGGTAGCTAATCCTCTACTTGCATATGAGATTTGTATTTGGACTTACACGTTAAAGGTGATTGACATGCTTACATGCCAAACAGGATTAAAGTGTTCTTCCTCTTCATTGTCCAAGTTACAGGAGAAAGAGCACAGAAAGAAAAAGAAAAGAGGGGAGAGACAGCATGAACAATGACATATTTATTTGTGGGTAACAGGTGCAAGAGATCAAGTGTTTCAGAGCCAGATTAATTGGCCAAAGAAATATACCACACATGCATACAGACACACATACACACACGACTGTCTCTGTCAGACTGCTGGTAGAATCAGCACTGCAGTCACATATCTCATAAGCTTTCCCATGGAGGGATGGATTAATTATTATTACTTGCCAGGGAGGAAACAGAAAGTACATTGAAAATTTATTTTCTCATATTGGCTATAGCAAAGTCAAAGGTAACATATAAGAAAATTCCTCAGATCTTACATTTTAATGCATGTGTACTGTTTATAATTAATTGTTTCTGGCATTAGAATGTACTATGATCTAAGAGCAGTATTATAGGAAGTATTTTTTTTGATGGATTACTTGCCAGCACAGAAAGATTTCAGAGACTATAGGCTAGCTTAATTTAATTTCCATTAGTATATAGGACAAAAGCTGTTAGCATGTGCTGGACACTTTGGAGCCTGAAGAGATGCATAGGTTTTCTCTTATACTGATGAATGAAATATGTCCATACATAATTCATACTGCCCATGATGGAAGCTACCCATGTAAATCCCAAGGGTGCTTACTGGAGACTGGACCTTCAAGCATTCAAGTGTGTATTTTATGCCCTGTTTTATAAGCTTTATTAGTGTGAGTTATTTTTAAAATGCCTCTGGTAACTATGGATTTGAAAATTTTTATGCAGTTACAGGTTTACCAAATGTTAGATTTAAATGGCCTTTTCTGCGTACTGTGGTGAAAAGTGCAATTAACGTTTTCTGATCTTAGACAAATCATTTAAAAGGAAGGAAGTGGTGTAAAAATATAAGATCTATAGTTTGCTGCTGAATTCACCCTGAAAACTATGGAAGAATTTTATGTTGATGATAAATTCATTTTCCTACCCATAAAAAAAAAAAGAGGTTTAGGTGGGTTTCCCTTCATTAGTTTTTCATTTTTTTCAGTTACCTAACTGATTGGGATTTTTAAAGTAATCTTTGGGCAGTAAACATCAGGCTGAGGTTTTCTGAAGTTGCCTCCATGGAAAAGGCATAGACGCCCTTGCCTTGCTGAAAGAGTTATGCTCAGCTGTAAGTACTTAAGCTGGTCCAGCCCTCCTCTCCTTGAAATGCACTGGCAGGAGAGCACACCACTACTTACCTCAAGCTACTCTGAGAGACCCAGGCAATGGCTATGAGACTGGCACTTCTGCCTACCCTGCATCTGCAGTATAACGTCAGGCTTCTTAAACTGCTACAAATCTTAAAATGACACTTTTGGAGAGGGTCCAGCGAGGGTATATTTATATTTAACAAAAAAAATCAATGAAGAAGCATTTATATGACTTTTTGTTATTACACCCAACACAGACCAGAGCATACAATTAAAAACGGGACATAGAATGAGAGTTATCTTCAGGCAAATTTGGGGCTCCAAGTCAAGCTCATATTTTGCACCACGTGTTGCAGGTAATTAACTTAGCTCTGTAGATGGAGCTTTTGAAAGTACAGAGCAAATCAGGATGTTAAACAGCATAAGGGCGAGTAGGAAACAAAAGTGTATATGTGAACTACGCAGTGCTATCTAATTTTATGTGCATTCGGCAGGGTCTTTCTTCATTTGGAAAGAAAGGGTCAATGGGGTTCCACGCCAAGTGTGCCTACTGATGAGCTGTTACTGCCTTAAGGCTCTGTATTTGGCTGTTGAGAAAAAGTTAGCTTCAGAAATCTGCCCTAGAGTTGGTATTTGTAGGAGTCCTGAAGTTACGAGCTTTGCTGATGGGCTTTTGCAAGATCAAAACAAGGCCGATGCTAAGTATTCTGGAAATCCCCTGTCCCAACAGAGGGCGAGGCTAACTGGCTTATATCAGCAGTGGTTCGGTTAGCCCTGGACAATTCAGTTATCGTAGTGCACTAAAAATGGGTTGAAAAGGGACACAGGAAATTAGGTGGATCTCCATTTTAAGAAAGTTCTTCCACAGAAATGCCTTTCCTTTCCGTCAGTGGAAATGTGAGCATTACTGGGAATGGATGTGAGGGAAACTACTGGAAATCACATGTTTAGGCTGACTGTCCCTTGGATTCCAGCTTTGTAAGCACTTTGTAAACCTTTGTTTCTTTGTAAACCTTAAGAAACCTGTTGTAACTGAGAGGTGATGTCTGTTAGATTCCTCACTGCCACAGTTACTTCCAGCACTGCAGCCACACAATTTTTCCCCTTCAGATGGTGCTTACTGCAGACCAAAGGAAATTAAAGAACAAACTGTGCTAGTTTTGCTCATCTCTGGAGTCTGGCTGGCAGACCCTGTAATGTCCTTTCCCTAAGCCCAGCTGCTACCAGTTGTATTCCCCAATACCCTGGCTTTTTGCTGCAGTGGTTTTGACTTTGAGGATTGTGGTCCATCATTGGTCCATAAGACACCAGAAAGTGGTCCACAAAAGTATTGCAAAAATACATCTGTTCCATGCAGATATATTTGCTGTATTTGAATGTTCACACCTTCACTCCCTTGAAGGCAAGGAAGCAAGGCAAATGGAGCAAAAGTAATGAATTAACATTAAAAGTTTTGGCTAATTTTTGTGTAGTTATGCATGAGAACTCTTATTGCAACACTGTGCAGAATGATCCTTGGGGTAAGAAACACTGGCAGAGCCTTGGATTAATAGGAGGTGGAGGAAACTTCTCTAGAGCATAATCACAGGTGAACTCTCTGTCCTCCTAAATGACCCAGATGGGCCAAGGACCTTATCCAAAGGGTGCATTGACTTGCTTACTTCACTAGTTAACAGTTATATACGTACTGTAAATATAGAACAACTTGTGCACAACTTCGGCATGCTGTGAGCCATCTCGGGCATGAATTCAATGTGGTCCCTGCCTTCCTGAAGACAAGTGTTTCAGCATGGGACACCAGTTTAAACTGTGTCCATTCCAGCTCTGCCATCCTTGGTGAGCAAGAGGGACAGTATCAAGAGGGGAAAAGGGTAATTTCTGTTTAGATCACATCTCTTGCCTCATATTGTCAAGATGAGCCTGGTTGAGAATTTAAAGGGGCAGGAGTTGAGTAAAGCTATGATATTCTAGAGGGATGACCAAAACTGCTGTTGCTCTGTAATGGCCTCAATTTTTTGGTGTTTCCACATAAACTACAGATCTTCAAAAGGCCATTTTTCAGCAATTCTATTAGCTCAGTATTTCTCAATTTCTGTATATTTCTCAAGTGGTCACATCTGTATGAGGGTACTAGACAATCTTACCTGAAATTTTCATTTTCTAAAGCCTTTCAGCAGCCTAAATGTGCACTCTTTATGTGCTGAGATCAAGACTCCGAAATGATACACATATATTTGAAAATTTTCATTGACCATCTTCTGCTCAAGGTTAAAGAAGACAGTTTTTCACTATAAACTGCTCAGTTCATGCTTATTAAATGCAAAAATTACTATGATAGAATACTCTAATTAAGGAAGGACATTTTCTATACTTCTGAGACTCGAATCAGTCGTAGGATAACACTTTTACAGGAGCCATAGGACTTAACATCCCAAGTTCAAAACTGATTCTGCAGCCTGAGTACCACTGAAATGAACAAGATTTAGGATCCAAAGTGGATCCACAGCATCCCAACCCCTCAAAAAGAGTTGGCCAACAGGTAGGAGTTCTGCTCTGTGGTAGTTTGGGGGATTTTAGTTGGTGCTCAATTCAAATTGCATGAAAAAGAAACTTTTTTAGAATTTCTCATTACCCACAGGACACATTTAATAAGAAAACTAAACAATGACTTAAGAAACATGGCACCTTGATGCTTCAGAGGTGAAACTGGTCTCCCTGGACCTCTCTGCTTCTGCATGCAGTTGATCCAAACAGGTCCTTCTCTTGTCAGGTGCAAGGTCTCCACGCAAACCTGCGACTGTGCTCAGCCCTCACTGGGCAGCACCATGTCCCCAGGCTACCCATGCACCTAACTTTATAGAGTAGCCACCCCAAAATCTTGGGTGTCCAGCATCTGTGGCACACCACTCATGAACACAGCATTCAGTCCTGGAGGACCTGCCTGTTCCAGCATTTCCAGGCATACTCTTATTCTGTAGACCCTGGACCCCAGCATGCTGCAATATATGCAATGAGTTGTAGCTCTAAGTCACTTTTTGCAAAAAAAAACCCTGCTTCCCAAGCATTTTTTCTTCCAATACTGCCCCCACAAAAATCACATCCAGAGTGAAAACTGAGTTGTTAGAAATAATTAATTGTATTTCTTCTTAGAGCATCTGGACAAATATTCAATAGAAACCACATTGCATGTAAAAAATACACAACAATATTGGGTTAAACAGGAAAAGAAAATAATGACCTGTTTATAAAATGAGAGGTGTTGGGATATTCTGCTTTCTTTTAATCAGGTCCAGGGAATGTAGCTAGGAATACCAAAGATAAGTAAGAGCTAGGTTTGCATCTAGGTTTGCATAAGCAATGCATGTTTCTTCAGCATGTTTTCTTGTTAGGGCTTTCAGCCAGAATATATTCCCATTCTAAGTACCAGCTTTCCATTGAACTAATTGAAATAGAAACTGCATGATATGAATGACTTCCCCTAAAATTAAATTACATCCAGGCTAGGTGTCTTACCTATAAGCGAGCATAAATATAGCAATATATATGCATGGGCATGTCATTCATTTTATTGGAGATTTAACCAAGCTTTCTATGCAACTAATGTATATCGTTAGCAGTGTTCATGCAGGCATGCAATACTGACTCTTCAGGAAGAGACCTGGATGGATTCCAACTTACTTAACCCTTAAAATGTTACTGATTAGCAGGAAAGAATTGACATTCCCAACGTATACAAACTACATAAAAAATCCATTTGGTCAGAAAATTAGGATTGGATTTAAATTTCACAGCACACAAGGACAAAGTGAGAGCTACCACAGTTATGGTGTTGGCCCCGTGGGAAGGGTCTCCTAGGGTGCCTGCCAGGGGAGAACATGTGTTCCTCCTCACCCCAGGCTGCTGGGGCCTGGGGGTGCTAATTTAGGCATGTGATCCGTGTAAATGGCATCAGTCCCTTCACCCCAGGGTGCATCCAGCTGGCCAATGGGTGGTTTTGCTGAGGCAGCACAGCCCAAAGGCAGGGGAAAAGGGGTTGGCCCCTCATTTTCAAGAAATGAAAGCCCAGCTGCAAACGGCTCCGGCTGCTGAGCAAAGAGTCCCAGCCACCTCCAGGTCGCAACCCACAAGAGCAAGGAGCCGCATACCTGGGACAGGAGCAGAGCCAGCAGGGAGAGCAATGCATGACCCATTCGCAGGCAGATGCCACCCCTTGTAAAGCATTCCTGTGCTCTCATGGTCTTATCTGAAAACCGTCAGCCGTTTCACATGGCGTCCTCAGGCCATAGTCCCCTTCATCTCAGTAAGATCTTTAAGGGTTAATGGTTCCTGCTTCGTTCCCTGCACTGTGGCTGTTCAGATCCCCAATACATATTTTGCTGTGTAACCCTTGCAGAAGGTCTGGTCATGTAGCTCACAGAGGTGCACTTGAGCACTGCCCGCATAACCATACGCCCCTTTGTCCTGTTCCATGTGCAGACAGAATAGCCATAATTCTCGTGTGATTTATTTTTGAGTACAGTGTATTGCTCTTTTCTGAAACTTTTTCCTTTTTCTTTCTTTTTTTGTCAACTTTCTGCATTGGCAGAGCATCTTGGGATTGAATTTATGGGTATGGACCAATCATTCCTTTTAGCCTGCAGATTTTAGAGCCTGAGAGATAAACCCCTTTTCATTTTTTTTCTCCACCTCCCCTTTTCAATTCTTAACCAATTTCTTCATGCTTTAGAAGGGATCATACAGCTATAACAACAAATCTTGTCAAAATGTTAGCAGAGATCAGCTCACTAAAATGGTAATAGTGATAGGGTATTCAAGACCTAAGGACTTCTAGGAATTACTGAAGTAATCATAACAGAGTGTACATTCATTTTTCTGCTGTGTAATTTTGACTAGTTTTTTGACATTTGCTTTAGCTAAGTTCTTCGAGGGTTACCAGGTTTTGGACACACTGTAATTATTAAGCAAAATGACTAACTAGTCTATAAAAAAAGATAAGCTGTTATAGCAGCTTAGAATTCTGCAAATTTACAGTTTTGAGCTCTGGTTTCCAAGTAAAATTTTATGTCTAAACCCACAGCTAGGTATGTAAATCAGATGCTTATATATGTGTGTAAATGATATGCATATACACATTCATTTCTAGGTCTGTAAATTAAAAGTGAACTGAAAGTTTTAAGTACAGGTCTACAGCTAGACTCCAGATTCTCAAGTCAGCAATTATATTCAATATTTCTAATACCAAACTCATATTGCACTCAACTGAGAACACTGGCAGTGGGTACTATTTTTACACTTCAGTTTAAATACAATAGAAATAGATCTTATAAGTCCTCTTCATGAATAGGCTGTACTTTGACTAACATTTAGTAAGCAGGGGTACAAATAATGCATCTCTTGAAAAGGCTAACTTGAAATTCAGGTCAGTTTTAGTTTAGAATCTCCTAAAATTGTCGGCAAATGAGAAGAACCAGTTAGTGTTGCTTTTCAAACAGTTTTAGTTCATGTTCTTATTAAAAATGATCCCACAAAATGTCATTAACTTAAGCTTTGAACTGTGGAAAACCCATTACAAGAGTCCAAATTGAAAAAATCTCTCACAACCCACCTTATTGTTATTATTATCACAAGATATTGTTAATTCTCACTCATATGTACCAGAAGATATATGGCTACTTTAACATATGAGGAATTATATTAAAATCCTTTAAAAAACTGACTTGCAAATTTTGATTTATATATGAAATTACATAAGTGGAACCACCTCTTGGAATGAAATTCTTTTAAAAATCCCCAGAGACCTGTAAGAAGAAAAACTTTAAAACAGAGCAAATTTAAGACCATATATATCATTGATTATGCATAAATTAGGGTCATGTGAAATTAATTGTATAATGTGCATGTTCAAAAGGCTTCATATAGAGAGATTTAGCATCTTGGCTCAGGTCTCATGTTGATTTGATTTTCCTAGCAATCTGCAGGGGAAAAAAAAAGTATTCAAATGATTTTTAATATTTAACAGGCTAAAACTTTTTCTAAATTCTCACTGCACATACATTCCTGTATGGATTTTTGCCCAAGGCTGCTATTAATTTTTTTCAAGCTACTTTGATGAGCACTGTAAACATAGCACTTGTTATTTGGCTGAGCATCATTAACTGGATCTGTATACGCTAACACCCCTTAAAGACTGAGGGCAGTTTTAGGGTGATACCTGGTATAACCACAAATGCCCTGTGGGAGTTTGGTCCCTGCTTTTTAAAACTCTTCTGGCCTTAGACAGAGAGGCCAAGGCTCGTCATCGAGGCACCATGCTGCCTGCAGACTGGTGGCCAGGATCCCCAACACGTCCCAGCCGCCAGCATCCCGGGCCACCTGCAGCAGCCCCCACAGGACACCCAGGTGTCCCCCAGTTCACTCCTGCTGTCATAGGCTACAAGACCCTGTTCACCAGGAGTATGGCCAGGTTTACATGGGAGCTTGCTGGTTTGCTGGGTGAGACATGCCCGAATGCATGTGGCTTCCCAGGCAGCCATTCCCCCTATGGCTTGAGGGAGAAGCATGGCAGCGCTGCTGTTCATGCACATCATGTCAAGCTGGATTGTCCTAAGGGCCTCATTTTGAAGGGCGTGGGAGGGAATTAAGGCAATGAAAGCAGACCCGGGAGTTTACCCCTCCATGCCTCTCAAGACCTACAGTCCCAGCTGATGTGCGGATGCACAGAGTGTTGCGCAGGGCTGTACCCATAGCCCTGGTCCCTTGCTGCACCCTCCTCCCCTGCAGTGGGTGAGAGCCCAGGAGCGTTGCACACACAACCAACAAGCCTTAATCCACTGACAGCCTAAGGAAGGCCATCACCGGCCAGCTACCCAGCTCATTTGCAACAGCCTCAGCCTGGATTAAACCTCCTGGAGACAGTGCAATTTTTCCCTGAGTATAAACAACCAATACCAGTTTCTACTGTTAATTAATCTTCTTCCTCCACTCCCTTCCCCTCCTGAAAAACAGGTCAATATGTCCTTATTTATTTTGCTTTCACAAGCTAACAGCTGACAGCATG
>RSEF01000031.1:31492264-31504854 GCA_003993805.1 Himantopus leucocephalus
AAACCAAAAGAATAATTGAAAGCATTTCAAATTTGCCCCTAAATTGCTTAGTGCAATTCTCCTGTTTCCTGTGACATCCTTGTAATACACCATTTACATGGCTAACTAATAAGCGCTTTCAGAAGGGGCGAAAATGGGAAGGGGATCGAGTGCCACTAACTAGCCTAGGCAAGGAGTTATGCTGTATGAGAAATCCCTTCACACTCTGCTTCAACCTTATTTTTGTCCCCAAGCTTTTCTTCACTCTGTTTTTTTCCAGTATTAAGCATGCTGTGCCAGGCCTGCAGTTGACTTTTTAAACCCTTAACCTTGTCTTTCCCTATATTTCACCTTCCTCTTTTTCTCTTTGTCCTGGTTTGGTTTGGTTTGGAGTTTCAGCCCTTTTTTCCTTCCCTTTTTTGACTTTCTGTTCTTGGAGTTATATTTTTGTTTTCTTTAATACGTTTTTGCAGCATCCTAGTTTTACCAAACTCACTTCTTCCTCCCCCTTCCCCCTTGTTAATAATCAGTGCTATTAATTTTGTCTGACAGTGCTCATGACGTGTTTGCTGGTGTTTTGGTTTACAGTGGGTTTGGCTTGTATGACAAATTCGTTCCATGGTAAGGTGCATTGTATCAGAGAAATTAACATTTCTTTTTGCTTTGTGGTTTATTGCATGGAATATTTGCCATTTACACACAGCAGCTTTACAACTAAACTAGATAAGCCCAGGAAACACATTGGAGGAATGACAGCTACCTCTTCAGTAGAGAGAATTTTCTCCTGAACTGGCATGGCATTTATGACAGCACATCATTTAAGTGCCTGAGCTTGGACAGAGACTCATAGGACATGTGAGACACCATTGTGCATCTCTGTACTTCCTGGTGAATTGCCCCACAGACCTTTTATGTTCATGTAAGTCCCTTCTGGCAGGAATAATGATGGCATTTATCCCAAAGATAGTGCAGAGCTGTGCAGCTTTTATTCATTCATTTATTTTTAATCACCTGCTGGTATTCTGACTATGGTCAATATTGCAGTCTGACCTAAGGCTACCCTCCGGTATGGATCCTCCAGGGCAAGTTTTCTGGACTGTCTGCATGATCAAAAATAAGACTTGAGAAACTCTAGACACCCATTTTTGACCCTAAAATCAGGAATACGAATCTGCATCAGTAAAGCGTCAACACAGAATGTGCTTCTGTTTCAGCGTTCCTTATGTAACATTTTCCCAGCACAGCACACAGCGATGCCCTCTGCCAAGCATAAACGAGGCTGGAACTCATGGGTAGCTCCAACCCAAACACTACCAGTGCTACTAATGTCTTTTTAATAGTGAAATATCTCTGATGAATGAGATCGGTAACAAGTTGTCATCATTGAGCAAGCTGCCACTCTAGGTAGAGCAGTTCCTTTGTTGGACACAGAGACACAAGTAGAAACCCAGCATTTCTCTGATACAAGGCACTACTGGTTGTTGATATTGCTGTGTTTTTGGAGGACCACTGGAAAAAGAGTCTGAATTTTGTGACCAGAGCTTAAAACCTGTCTTCCTTTCCATTGGTGATATAATTACAAGCCAAGCTCACATCTCAAATATAGGTTATTTTGAAATCTCTTCTGTAAAGACAACTGAGATATAAATTGACGTGGGGCAGAGAGACTTTGGATACGAAAACAATCCAAGAAAGATAATAAGAAAATAAATTTCTTTTAAGGCCCATAAAATTGGCCTTCATTCCAGCTGTCTTTGCAGAGTAAAACTTCCAAAGCATTTGCAAATTCATGTTATTACCTTAGTGCATTGCATTTTTGTTTCCAGCAAATGCTGAGTGTTTGTCAATTGTGAAGCTGTTTCTTAGATATTATTTATGTTGACTTAAACAAAAAAAAAAAGATTACTTTTGACTATAATTGTATGGATAATAGCTCGTCCCCAGTAATGTGTTAAAAGCTTATGGTGTAGTCCTGTTCTCCTTGCAGTCAATAATGAGTCTGCGTGAAGTGTGGTGGCTGTGTTTCGGTGTGGCTGTTTGAATCTGTGCAGTGGTTTGTAGCATGCCAGCCGTTGATTATGTGCTCCTTGCCTAGCCATCCTCCATGTTGTGACCTTCTCTGTTTTTGTCCCTTTCTAGAAGCTGAGGAACTGTACCAGAAACGGGTGCTGACCATAACTGGCATTTGCATTGCTCTTCTAGTAGTTGGCATCATGTGTGTTGTGGCCTACTGCAAAACCAAGTAAACTTTTCTCTTATTTTTTATATCTGTGGTTTTTGGTCAGGGCCTTCCCAGTTGACTGTAGCTTCCAGTCCTCTGAGCATAATGTATCTGGGTTTCTCCAGAGCTGAGCTGAAGACACAAATCTGTGGCCAGGGTGTTCTGGTCCAAGCCAGATGGGTGCAGGTCTCCATGTCCATCAGCAGTGCAAAAATAAGACAGGTATCTGAAAGGTTTTTGACATATCAAATGTGACTCAAGCGAATTTCACCGACTTGCAATTCTTTGTCTACCACCCATTGCAGCTGGTTTCCCCAGCTGGAAAGGAACAAACCCCAACACAGGATTCATGTTACTCTCCAGCAGTAAATTTTACATATCAGCCTAGTTTGTTTGTACTTGAGGCAAGATTAACGGTGCTAAAAGTTACTAAACACCAAAGGCCAAGGAATTGAATGCAAAAGTGCTCCCAATGCAAAAGCAGGCACTTAAATGCATTCTGTGAGTTGCTGTAAATTACTGGGGGTGACTCTCAAACACGCATGAGGCACTCTGGACCATAAATTACACTGAACATCAGCAGAATTTGTGCTGCCATAACTTCTGGCTCCTCTTATAAATCTCCCCACCAAAACACAGAAAACCCATATCATAAATCTTCCACATTGGTATAAACCTGATTTACTGTTGCAAGGCCTGATTGGCAGTTGGGTTGTTGTTTTTCCTTGTAAGCCCCACCAATAATGGATGTGTTAAAAGGGCGGAGGAGGGGAATCATTTGCCCCCTCAGTGAGAGTCCAGCCATACACACACACTGCTCCCACCCACAACCTTTTGCCAGTGGTCAGTGGGGAATGACTGAAACAGTAGTAAAGACTCAGATCAATACTGCTTTTAGAAGTGACAGCTGGCAAGCCAGAGCAGCTAAACAACATCTTTCCTGGTCCAAAGTTCATCAAAATCAGCCAAGACATGCCTGTGAATGAAGTATGGGTCCTGAAGTATGGTTTTCTATACAAAGAGCCCCCAGAATCCATCAGGGGGATGGATGCTTTTGTCACGGTTTGTCCCAGATGTCAGTGATCACTGCCACCCAAAAGTGAAATGTTTTCAAACACAGTTGATGAGAGTGAAAGTGTGCTGCCAGGTCATGGCCCTCCAAATGCAACAGTGATGCCACACTGCTGTTTGTGACATGTTCCCCCATGCTCTTTCCTCCTGGGAAAACCCAGAAACTGGGGGAAATCCTGGAATGGTATTAGGAGAACACACTAAATAAAATGTAATGGCTTAGATTTTTTTGGTCTCCTTGCAAGAGATACTGCTGGTCAAATGATAAGGCAGTATCTTCTAACACTCAGAGCTGCTTTATTTCCAAGTCATTTACGTTAAGGGAAAGGCTTCTCAGAATAAGTGAAGTACACATTAACTTTCCCATTATTCTTCCTTCTTAGTTTCCTGGTGTACTTTAATTTTTTAGGTAGTGTCCTTTTACTAGAGGAGGAACGGAAGCATGGATGAGCTTCCATGCTTCCATGGATGATGAAAGCATGCAAAATGCAAATAAATTGATCACTGAAGGTGGGAAATAGTGCAGTTTCCTCGGCACAGATTCCCGGGCAATATGCACCAGGATCTCAGACCCAGAGATGATGGACACAAACTCCTACAACCCATTTTCTCTACCATGTCAGGGGACTCAGGTTGTCCTCAGCTCCCAAGGTCTCCAAGGTCTCATAAAGGGGTGCTGTGAAATCAAGTTAAACCCTTGTCCATGTTGCTTCTCAGCCCAGGCAGGTCTTTGAGTAGCTGCTCAGATATCTCCTGGCACTGCACTCTTCATCCACCTTAAGAACCTGTGTGTCCTAAGATGATGCCTAGTTGTCCTCTGAACACAAAGCCCACATGGACCAGGGACTGTGTCCTGCTGGGATAGGAGCATTTCCAAGGCAGCCGTTTCTGCTTACACCATTCATGTGCAGTGACATAAATTAAATGTCTTCCACTGTCCAGGCACATACACAGAGAAACTATGTAAAATGCAATGTGTCGTCAAGTTTTCTTTGTCTTTAAGCTTCCTTGGCTATCAAGCCTCAACATATTTATAGTTTTCCCTCCCTCCTCCTTTTTGGAAAGCCTGGAATAGTCCCCTTGAGTTCAAAACAGGATTGAAAATTGTTATATCTTACACTGTCCTTCCCTGCCAAAACTATCCACACTTCTGCATACAGCTTAGGGAATTGTGCGTATTTTAGCTCTTACCATGGCCAAGGTCATATGCACTCTGCAATGCGTTGGAGCCTATATCCTCCCTTCATTTCCCTGGATTCTGTGGCAGGATGATGGAAGTTCTCCAGTACAATCAGATAAAACCGAGGTATATTGATAAATTAAGTCTAAAATTGAACAGCTCTTTCCCCGGTTATTTATTTTGATGTTCTATTTAGTGCATTCTGTGTGGCCTTCACAGGGCAAGGTTTTACTATGCTGCAAGTTTTGTTACTGACAGCTTTTAGTGATCTCCCGAAAAGTTCTCCTGAGGAGAGCTGGAAGGATTATCACTTGGGGAAGGAGCAGCTGAGGATGGGGCACAGAAAAAGCATCCAAGTCAGCCAGAGCCCTTGCCATTAGTATACATGGTTGTGATTTTGGGGGCTTCCTCTGCACCCTTCACTTCTTTAACACATTGGAGTTAACAGTAACAGTATTTGGAGTGCACTGTTTAGGCAAGGGACAAATCCCACAAAAAAATCTGTAGCTGCCACATTGTAAAGATGCTGCAAGCAAGGCCCAAGGTGACCTTGGGTCCCTGTGGTGAATGGGGAAGTATAACCTGGTGCGCTTTCAGAAACCTGGCCATGGCCATGGTGAGGGTGTCAAGGTGGCTCAGTTATAATCTCTTCCCCCTACCTTCTGAGTGCAGAAAATAGCACCTCCTGAGATGGACCATAGCTCAGAAATGGCTTCCCTCTTCCTCGCACTTTTTCCCGTCCCTGTGTGGCCTGCTGACTCCTGGAAGGGTTCCCACACATCCTTCCCCCTCTGCAGGTCCCCACAGCTCCAGCTGCAATTAGACCTGTGGTCTTCAGAGTTACTCTGAGATCTTGCAGCGATGAGGAAAGTGCTGGCAAAAAAAGTGATGTTACATTATTATCATCATTATCAACATGCTGAAAGGTGCAGCTGCTTTCCCTTTGCTTATTAAAATTGTTTCTGTGTTTTGTGCACAGGAAGCAGAGGAAAAAGTTGCACGACCGCCTTCGGCAGAGCTTGCGCTCGGAAAGGAACAATGTGATGAACATGGCCAATGGGCCACACCACCCCAACCTGCCGCCGGATAACGTCCAGCTGGTGAACGTAGGTTTTACTGCCCGTGTTTCAGTCTAGGCTGCCAGTGCCACAGAAAGGCTCATGCCACAGCTTTTAAACTTCTACCTGGCACAGGCTGGTGACTGAATTCTCTTGGCTTTCTCCACCCAGAAACAATTGGTGACTTTGCAAAATACATGCGGTAAAATGAGACATGTTTCTGCAGATGACCAGTTGACTGAGGTGGGTGTTAGTGCTGCAGCTGTGCCCATGGATCTGGGACACCAAAAGCAAGAAAAACACCTCAGAAAAAAATACTAACATCTCTACAGCAGGGTTAAGTGCTGTAGGGATCAATTTCTTCAAACACACTTGTCTTTCTCTTCCTACTGCCCTTGGCTTGACGGTTGGTGAGTAGGGACAGCCCCTTGGATCAAGAATGTGACATTATGAACTCAGGGAGAAAAGTCTGAATGAAGATCTCACCTGGACAGTAGCAGCGACTGGGGAGACAGGGGTGAGGCAGATACTCCAGCAGCATCCCCCAGCCATTTGTCAGAGCAGAGCAGAGAGTTACTTTTCAACTAATCCCTTGACCAAGCCCTTTGGCCTTAATCACCAGGGCTCACAGTGCCTGTAGCCACTTCCTCCTCTCTTCCCTTTCTCAGGGAAGCCTGCTGCCTGGAGGGAACATTGCCTTCCTACCTCATCAAGCCATCCCCGCTCTCCTGCATCACATATTCATGACAGCTCATTGCAGAGTGAGCCCTGGCTCTGCTAAATCAATGGCAGCACTCCCACTGACTTAAGTCAAGGCCAAGACAACTTTTCAGAAGAACTCAGCTTCCAGTATTTCCCCTCAAAAGACTTAAACCCATAGTCAGTTTATTAAGAGAGAGGAAACCAGGACTCCCCACTGAGGAGAATGGAGAATCTTACCAGCAACAGCACTGCGGGGCTCCAGGTGAAAGCTGTGCAGGAGGTTGGGCACTGCACACCTCCAGACCTCAGAGGTCATTCTGCAGATCATCCCCTGATGAATAGGTCTGCCCTGGTGCTGCATCCATGGGCACTGAATATAACCATTTCCTGCCCAGATTCTTATCCTCCAAAGAACAATTCCTACTGTTAACTACTGCCATCTTGTCCATCAGATAATATTATTTTTGATGTATCTGGTAGTAAAGTGGGTGTTGCCTTTCCAGGTATCTATCCATATGGATTTCTCATTCTTTTGTTAAATATATAAGTTTTCCATAGCCTCATTGGGATGCCATCCTTTGCTAATTTCCTCCTTTGTTCCCTCCTACTTTGAGTTTAGATGGGGCGTGTACACAGAAGCATACATGAATGTGCTTAAGTGTGTCAATGTGATTTCTGCCTGTATTTAAGTGACAAAGTTTGTGCTTTGGCACATGTGAAAAACTGCAACATAGTGGGGAGGGGGGAAGGATTGGAAATTATGTCTGCAAATGTGCTGTGAATTACAGTTTGTAAACCTGGGTTTTGTCTGGTTTTTTTCAGCAGTACGTTTCAAAAAACGTAATCTCCAGCGAGCATGTCATCGAGCGAGAAACAGAGACCTCATTTTCTACAAGCCACTACACCTCAACAACACATCACTCCGTGACAGTCACCCAGACACCCAGCCACAGGTACTGGAGGGGGAAGAAAAACAGCACCTGTAATACCTGATCTGTTGCTGTTGCAAAATCAAAACAATATGTAAAAAAACAAACCAGAAAAATCTATGCTCCCTTCGTAGTGTTTTCATTTTAGGACTAGCAATATTTGATGTGACATCACCTAAGTAATCTTTCCAGAAATTTACAAAGATCTTTACTGAGTGAATGGCATTCCAATATTGTTACAGTGAATTTTACTATATGCAAACTGCTAAATCAGTGACAGTCCTGGTGACTGGAAAGCCCTCCTTCCCTCTCCTTTTATCCACACATACAAAATCATCTTGAGGCTTGTGGATTAATACAATTCACAAAACTCTGCAGCCCCAGTTACCAACCTGAAGGCTACACTGCACATCCTGAGCAGCAACAGAGCCCTTCCTTTCACTGGCTAAACTTCTGCTTGCCTCCATTTGCCACCAAACCACCTTCTCACGCTCCCCTCCCTTCTTCTCCTTTTCTGATTGCTGCTCTCCAGCTGGAGTAATGGCCACACCGAAAGCATCCTCTCTGAAAGCCACTCAGTGCTCGTCAGCTCCTCCATGGAGAACAGCAGGCACACCAGCCCAGCGGGGCCCCGGGGCCGACTCAATGGCATTGGTGGGCCACGGGAAGGCAACGGCTTCCTCCGGCATGCGAGAGAGACCCCTGACTCCTATCGAGACTCTCCTCATAGTGAAAGGTAGGGTACTTCACCTCATTGCTTTCAACTGGCAAGGCCTGGTGTTTCCAGATGGTTTCAAAGCTTGGGACCCATCAGTGCGGCTGTTCATGTAGGGCGTACATCTCATTCATAAAGGTGGGGATCTTGGTAGTGGTTTAATGTGTACCAAAAGCATTTCTTCCCTTCTTGCCTCTGCTGGATTTATTCTTAACAGCCAGCAGTTCACATTTGGATAAGGTCCACTGAAGTAATTTGTCAGAAATTTCCATTGTAAAGTAAAAATGGATCTTCGCCTAATTACCATTTTCTTAGGAGAAGCAAGTGAGAAAACCGAGGGATTTTGTGAGACACAAAAGGTGGGGAGAAAGCAATGTATTGATTCACAGGAGGAGGGCACTAAGGACTCCTAAGCAGTATAGGAATTCTGCCCCCACCTACTTTCTGGGGGATTCCAGCTCCTAAACCCGTTATTTCCTTCAAAAATTCCCCTTGACATTAAATAAAAGCAAGGAATACAAAGTGCAAGCCAGAAGAATCTAGGTCATTATTAAATCAAGAGTAGTTAGAAATAAGGCTGGCCAAACAGACACGGCCCCAATCCAGCAGAGCACTTCAAAAGATCGACTTTTAGTCATTCAAGTAGCCCTGTTGAAATCAGCAAGAGATCAGCACGTGCTGAAATGCTTTGGTGCATCAGGACCTGCAGCAGTAAATACTGCATTGTCTCCTGACTGGGAACCATACAGGATGCATGGCCACATGCCCACCGATGAGAAGAAAGAAGGCATTTTATCAATTATTATTGTTCTTGAAGATTATGCTAAGGGTGAAAAGCAGCAATGTTTCTGTGATAATTCACCAGGCATTGATGGCCTAGCCTATGCCTGAAATGACTGAATTTGGAACGCAGAAGATAGTTCCCTGGACGTTAAATTAGGCCTCATCTATTTTTAGCAAGCAGGAAATACATGGCAGATTATTTCTGAGATGAATTGCCTGTACGTGTGGTTTTTAAGGGGGAAAATGAGAGTTATTTGCAAGTAAAAATTACTCTGAAACATAAAGGAATGTACGAGCTGACAAATTACTTCCTGAAGCCATCAGGCTGGGCTGGGCTGTTGCTGTGCTGGGCTGTTGCTGTGCTGGGCTGTTGCTGTTGCTGCGCTGTGAACTGATAAATCAAGGCTGTGCTCCCTCCACCCTCCAGTGCCCAGCTACTTCACAATTTTGAAATTAAATAGAATAGACATTATGAGGGTTTCTTTTGCATTACCCCGTCCTTTTGTTGGATCCCATGCCCTGATACCTGTTCACATGAACAGAGGACCCAAGCACGTACATTTTAGAAAGTTCTTAGCCATCTTACAGGAGAGAATATCAAAAAACACCATCTCTGCATGAAAGGCTGGACTATATAATGAAGTTGGCAGCGTGTGACTAGTTAATTGTTAGTTAATTAGTTAGTTGGTTGGCCGTGGATGCACTCTGATCCCCTTTCATTGAGCCAGCATGGTTTACCTCTTGTTGGCCATGAAGCTGGATATCTATCGCCTTCTAACCTTCCTTTTGGGATGGGCTAGAGCTGCATGTGTTCAGTTCCTGTGCCTCAGCTCATGGACAGCAGCTTGTTAGCACTGCCCTGTTACGGTGTGGGGGACTCACACCAGAAATTTATAAATATACAACAACCCACTATGAGTTACTTGACACGGCTGAAAGCATGAACAGTACGCTGAATGCATTTAACTAACTTAGTGCATTAATTGAACCAGTTTAGCTAAAATCCAGTGTGTCAAAAAATGTACGTCCCACACTGTATCAGCTGGGGAAGAAGAAAGGCTTCAGTTTTCCAGACAATGCCTATTTTAAAATGTGAAAGGGATGAAAGGAAAAATAAAGGATTATTTCATTCATCCAACACAGAATCCTATTAATTGCCCTCTGCTCTCACTAGCAACCAACATGATTAATTCCCATACGTAACTCCAGTTTTGCTTTTCTTTCTCCTGTTCCTCAGTTGATGTAAATCAATGGGCCGCTACTGAAACCACTCTACTACACATCAGCTCAGGATCTGTCCCAGTTTCTCTTTTATCCAATAACTCTGTTTTAATCAAGTGTAATATGTGTAACTGAGTCATAGATTGGATAAGAAAGTTGGATTCAGATTTATTTTAGTAATTTCAGACTCAGATAAATAAATCACTAATGAAAAACTAAATAACCTCATCAGTTATATCCATATAACTTGTCTCAATTGGCCTGTGTAAGAGATGGAGCTTAGAAAGATTTCAAATTTGGACACAGATGAAATTCAGGCAGGTGAACTTAGGATAAAAACAAAAGCAAAGCCAAACTATGCAAAAATGTCATGCTGGGCATTCTGCCTTTGATCAAGAGGTTTCAGGCAGAAGATCCTCACTTGGCATGAATCCACATGACCTCATAGCATCTCATGGAGCTCCACTGAGTCAAACCAGCTGAGAGGTTTTTTTGTCCTCTTCCTTTGGGCCAAGCTCTGTACTGTCAATCTGAGCTTCATTTTCAGAAATCACCTTTGACCACTACCCTTCCCACAGAAACTTATGAAGGAATCGGGGCAAATTTTGCAGAGCAATCATGAACACAAGGCCAGAGAGTCCTCTCTGTCAGCATTTGTTCCCACACAGAGACAAATAACACTCCATGTTTCTTTGCTGATAGACCTACCAGCCAGGATAACTAGCACCGAAGGAGTGGAGCAGCACAAAGCTGCTGGAATGGTGCTGCAAATCCTCCTCTGACTACTCCCCGTGGTTAAAGTTAGCAGAACCTGGCTCTAGATTTTATCCAAACTTTGCTTTCCTCCTTAGCCTGAGACAGTCTGGTTGCCAGAAGAGGGTGAAGACCCTGGAGCACCATCCCTCACTTCTCTTCCTTTCTCTCTTCCTGTCTGTGTGCACTGCAGGTTCTGGTCAATTCCTGCCAGAAGTGCAGCACCCATTTTCCTTTTGAGAAAATACTTCCAAATGCATTTTGTTTCTGGCAGCCCCCCGGTCTCTGAATCCCATTCTTGGATTCACTCCAGGAAGTTATTCTGGCAAATAATTTACAGCATCTCCATGGCTCTTCTGAGGCAAATAGAGCCTGGGGGCTTTGCCGTGCTCCTTCTGCTCTCAAACATTTTTGTCCAGAGTCCCAGATGTCAGCAGTTTTATAGGATTAATAGCAACAGGAAAGTTTGCCTGGTAGCCCTGTGTGAGGATGCTGTGGATCTTAAGTGATCCCTACCTTTTCCCTCCGAGCCCATGAGAGCAGCTGTGTTCACATGTCAGCACTGCTCCTGTGCTTGCAACCTCTCCCCATCTCTTTTCTTCAGGTATGTCTCAGCTATGACCACACCAGCTCGCATGTCACCCGTCGATTTCCACACTCCAACTTCTCCTAAGTCCCCCCCTTCCAAAGTGTCGCCACCGGCTTCCAGCTTGACGGTCTCCATCCCTTCAGTGGCGGTAAGTCCCTTCATAGAAGAGGAGCGACCACTGCTCCTGGTGACCCCACCACGGCTACGTGAGAAGTATGACCACCACCTTCAGCAGTTCAACTCCTTCCACCACAATGCTGCCCATGAGAGCAACAGCCTGCCACCAAGTCCTCTGCGGATAGTGGAGGATGAGGAGTATGAGACCACGCAGGAGTACGAACCAGCACAGGAGCCTCCAAAGAAACTCACCAACAGCCGGAGGGTCAAAAGAACAAAGCCCAATGGCCACATTTCCAGCAGGGTGGAAGCGGACTCTGACACGAGCTCTGAGAGCAGCAGCTCTGAGACCGAAACTGAAGATGAAAGAATAGGCGAGGATACACCATTCCTGAGCATACCGAACCCCATGGCGACCAGTCTGGAGCCAGCCACTGCCTACCGGCTGGCGGAAAACAGGACTAACCCGGCAAATCGCTTCTCCACACCAGAAGAGTTGCAAGCAAGGTTGTCCAGTGTGATAGCTAACCAAGACCCTATTGCTGTATAAAACACATAGATTCACATGTAAAACTTTATTTTANGCTGTATAAAACACATAGATTCACATGTAAAACTTTATTTTATATAATGAAGTATTCCACCTTTAAATTAAACAATTTATTTTATTTTAGCAATTCCGCTGATAGAAAACAGGAGAGGAAAAAAACTTTTATAAATTAAATATACGTATGTACAAATGTGTTATGTGCCATATGTAGCAATTTTTTACAGTATTTCAAAAATGGGGAAAGATATCAATGGTGCCTTTATGTTATGTTACGTTGAAAGCAAGTTTTGTACAGTTACAATGATTGTTGTCCCATAGTATTTTGCAAAACCTTCTAGTCCTCAGTTGTCCTGGCTTTTTTGTGCACTGCATTATAATGACTGGATGTATGATTTGCAAGAATTGCAGAAATCCCTCTGGTCGCTTGTTGTAGAATCCCCAGATCAAAAAGCCCTGTAATGGCACTCCCACCCTACCCACCTCACCAGAAACACACACACACACACACACAGAGAAAAAAAAAGTAAAAAAANAAAAAAAAAGTAAAAAAAAAAGCTGAAAAAAACAACAAAAAATATTTTCTTCTATAAGAAGTTTTATTTGCTTTCCGTATATTAAATGAGTTTTGTCTGCTCTCTGCCAGCCAAAAGGTTTGCTTCTTTGAGCACTGGGATAATAGTAGATCCAACAGCATGCTACTATTAATTACAGCAGGATAACAA
>RSEF01000031.1:31504954-31545243 GCA_003993805.1 Himantopus leucocephalus
AAAAACACAAAAAAAACACAAAAAAAACAACCAAACAAACAAACAAAAAAAAGCCAATCTGCATTAAATAATGTTACTTATAGAAAGAAAGTAATACTGTGATTTTAAACCAAATATATTGTTAATCAGAGGTCAGCTTGTAATCACTAGAAGCTGCCATTTCATTATTTTCCAGATATTAATTGTTCTAGTTCTCCCTTAGAAAAAGGGTCTAGGTTAGCTGAGGCTTTGAACCCAATACTCTATTAAAAAAAAAAAAAAAGGAAAAAAAAGAAAAAAAAAAAANAAAAAAGAAAAAAAGAAAAAATATTTATATTAGTTTAAGTTAATGGGGCAAATATAATAGCAGATATCTGTAACCAAGCAAGGAAGAGATCTAGCTGGAAAACAAATGCCACTAATAAAAGTGCAATCAGTTTTCACCTCTGTTTTTTATTGTTGATTTCTAATAGATGATTTATCCTTTTGTTTCCTCTCAATTTTCTCCCCTTTCTTCTCCTCAGAAAGAAAGAACCCTGACAAGCTTCTAGCAATACCTTGTTAGAGTTGCTGTTGGAGTAAGGATTACTCTTGGACACAGAATTTACTTTCAGGGAAGAACTGATTTGCCAACTGGTTAAAAAGTATAGGCAAGTAGTAAGGACATAGCAAAAGCATGGAGTTCATTTCTACTCACCTTTGTTGACTCCGCTATTCAGGCTGAGAGAGGCAAGGCTCATGCAAAGCCCATTTATAATGGTAAGCATACCGTGTGGGTTACAGCTGTAGTGTGCGTGGCTATTTGGTATCAGTGTTTATATAGCCAGCAATGGCCTTGAAAACTTTGACTAGTAATGAACAAGGATGCTGTCAGTGCTGGAGCAGTTGCATCCATTCAGACAGAAGCAAATGGCCTCTTTTGCACTGAATTCCTACCAGTTTAGTCAGGGTCACTCTGCCTCTTCTCTTCTTTTGATTTTTGTTGTGTGTTCAGTTGGCACAGCATAGACTCAGGATTGATGTGGAAAACAAATGTTTTTCCTAGACTCCGGGGATTCTGAAAATGAGAACATATGTTCTACAGGTATTACTGAACTCTAAGTAAGAGCCATGTCAAGAGAAAAAGAATTTCAGCCAAACAACGCTTATCCTTTGGGCCACATCCTGGTCCCAGTTAAATGAAGAGAAATAAGTCAAGGAAATTCTGTGAGATGTAAACCCAAAGAACTAAAGTTCCTCAGTAAATTGTTCAAGCATATGCTTATGTTAATCCCAGCAAAAGTTATCTTCAGCATGTGCTAGACACTCATTGGCACATCCAGTGCATGCATAAAGTTAAGCATACGCTTAAGAGTTTTTGCTGAACAAGGTGTCCAATTGATTTGAAACCTGAAAGCAAAGTCTAGTAAATGAAGCTGTTTATCAGGGTGATGAAAATCAGTGAGTTGCTCACTGTATAATTCAACTACATCACATTAGTAAGAACACGGGTGAATCTATATGACCACCAGACTCAGCAGAAAAAGAACAAAGAACCTTAGTGTAGGAAGAAGCTGATGACAAAGTTGTACACTAGGATGTTGGTGGTAGAAGTAAAAGGCTAGGAAACTAGCACAGCTTTGGGCTACATGGTGGCTGAAATAGCACTGCTTATTTGAGAAGTCTATGGGAGATGGCAAATTTTGTCAAATACGTTATCGCTGGACTTAAGTCCCCTTTGCCATTTTTTCCCTAGCTGGCATGTACTTGAACACACTTTGCATACCAAAACAAAAGCTCTCTACAAATTCTAGATACCATACACTCGTTTTCATCCCCTTAGTCATGCCTATTTATCTGCAATACCATGCAGCAGAACATCCACCTCCCTAGTAACCCTGCAATTCAGTAGTACAGAGGGCCAGGTGGGCTTTCCTGATGCAGACCACCAGTTTCCAAAGGATTTGCACTGCTGTGTTTCCAGAGGCACTTGAAAATCTGTACTTTCAATAAGGTATATGATACTGCAAAGGTCTTACAGGACAGACAAGACAGAAAAAGGATGGCAGAGGAACAAGAGATTTGCCCCAAAATCACCCATCTTAGTGGCAGAATAGAGATTATAACACAGGTCTTCTGTATTCTCCTCCGGTAGAGATCATCGACAAGGCCAGCTCTCATTGAAGTGTCTGTCATAGCCCAGACAGATTAATCAAGATGGAAAGGGAACTTGCCTGGAAGAGGAGTAAATTATTTGACTACTAACACTGTTATGACAGAGGGCCAGTATAAAACAAAGGAGCAATTGCATGCTTGGGAGCTGTACACTTGAGATGTACACTTTGAGTGGCATGCAGTCCCTGCTCCTCCTCTCCCCGGTACATATAGTAGTGTGTTATAAGGTAAGCATGAAATGAGGCTGGGGACTTCACATGGACCTAAGAACAAGAAAATACAATTGGGGATATGGCTGCCTAAGCCCTTAGGTCTTTGGGGAGAACCCAGCCTTATAGCACAATTCATGCAACAGCAAGTTATGGGTGTTTCCCTGGCTTGGCACTCACAGAAGTGGGAGCAGGACACGACCCCTCACCTCCGGGCTTGCTTTTAGCACGCTGTGAGGGTGCTCCACATCAGTCAAGTCCACATCCTGAAGTTAGCAATTCTACATGGCCACAGGTTCTGCTGGCAGGCTGCAGCCAGCTCCTGCTGGCCAAGGGGCTGGAGGCTGCAGCAGCATGGAGCAGAGCCAGCAAGTGCCTACGGGAAAGGCCAGCTCCCCTGTTGGGGATATTTGCTTCATTACCCAGACCTCTGAGCTAGGCAGTCCCAACACCCTTGAGCCATCACTGTGTAACCCTTGCCAACTTCTGGCTGAAAGTCATAGCAAGCAGAAACATACTTTGAAGAGGGGGGAAATATTCCAGTGGTGGCAGAGTTGTTTAGATTGTCCTGGTTTCTTTCCATGTCATTTAACTTGAGCTGTGAGTTTTCGCTGTATATGTGTTTATATGCAGGAATTATTCCAGGATAAAAAGGTTCCTTCAGGGGTGTATAGCTGGTATATGTTGTGCACAACCTGGTACAGCCTGCCTGTTCAGCTGGTGTAAATCATTACAGCTCCACAGAGGTTCTCACAGAACAGAAAAAAACCTACTCCCTCATCTTGGCCCAGCTATTCCCTTCCTCACTTGAGCCACCCCAGCACCCCCAGGTTTAAGAGATAAATCACTGCCTTTACCAGGGAAACAGGAAAGCTCCTTCTCTTTCCAGTCCTCCAACAGAACAACGCTGCATATCCCTGCTTCTCTCACACATATTGCAAGCAGTTTCCTGAGCATCCAGGATAGCAAACTTGTGTCCCCTCAAAGGGCACACTTTTGAGCCTGTTGAACACTTCTCGGCCCTGCAGTGTGGCTACTTACCATCAGCTGGGACTTACTTCTAGTAAGAAACAAAAAAGCACCTATGAAATGCTGCAGAGAAGGGCAGACAAAGAACATGGCCAATTATCATCATTTGTAATTCTCTATTCTACTGTAAATACATCTTGTACATACTTGGATGTTTTCATCATTTACTGTCTTTATGGATTATGTGTTAAATGAGACTCTCTTAGTTTATTGTGTAACACTGTAAATAACATAACGTCCTTTATTATTTATGCATAGGCATCTAACACGCGGAGAAAGTTATCCTTATATTATTTTAAGATATATGTCAAAAATATGTTGCATTTTTCTTTTCGCTTTGAAAAAAATTGTAATATATCCTCTTTTTCCCCTCTTTTCCTTTAAAAGAAAAATGAATGCTAATTTATTGTTCAGGAGAGAAAGGGGATGTAACTGAAAGGCAAACTGTTCAAAGAACATGCTATGGAAGCCACAAGCTACTGATAAACTAAAGAATTTATTATCCCAAATACAGCAATAAGTAATTGTTGATTTATTAAGGTTTTGTTATTCATTTTCAGTAAAAGAGGTGCTGGATTAAATTGTTTATGTGTTGTACTGGCCCAGCTGCTCAGCAGACTGTGTCAGGTCACAAGCCACCATTTTTCTGGATCCAAACATTGTTGTAAAGGTCTTGTTCTGTCTTTGTGGGCCACTGTTCCCTGAGTTTTCTGACTCATCCCTATGGAGGTCTCTGGCAGAGACTCTTGTTCCTAGGTACAACATTTTTAGTTTCTTAAATTAGAATTATTAGCTTTACACTGGCCATTACTACTCAAGGTGTGTAAGGGTTTGGGGGGAGCAGAAACGACGTAGTCTTGGGGCTGTGAGAGTCTGCTCTGCAAATATATCACCTCACTGCTCAGTAACAGTCAATAAAGCAAATCAGATATTAGGAATTATTAGATGGCATCACCATGCCACTGTATAAATTCATGATTTGTGCAGATCTCAAACACAGCGGTCCTGGTCGTCTTGTCTCAGAATAGAAATAGCATAATGGGAAAAGGTTTGGAGGGCAATATGGGTGAACAAATATCCAGAGCCAGTGAGGTCCAGAGTGCACTGAGTAGGCTGGGCCTCATTAGTCTGGAAGAAAGGATAGCTGAGGAGAGGTATCACAAATGTCTATGGAAACACTATTATCTTGTAGAGGGTAGGAAAGAACTGGCTGTTCCGTACCTCTTCCAATACAAGAAATTGAGTTACAAATCAAAACTACTGCGCATCATATTCAGAAAGATGTGGCTCTTCATGTGAGGTGGAGGGAACTTTGAGAACTCCTTGCTGCAAGAGGTTGTGGATCATAGAAGTTTCCATGGGTTCAAGGGAGGGTCCAGATCTTAGACAGTAATCCAATGAGAATTACTAAATCCATGGAAACCACATCAGATGTGGGAAATATCTGAACTGTAAACATGTGAAGATTATATAAGGTAGAAATATCATGTATAATTGCCCTGCTCTTACCCTTCTCCACCTATCTGCCACTCCGGGAAAGAGGGCAGTGCAGATACCTGATCTGGCTGTCCTTACGTGATATTAGCATGTAAAGTCATTTGCTATTGACAAGCATGAAATAAAAGGAGGAAAGCCAGGAGTGAGCAAAGGAAGGAGGAATGCAGCAAAGACATCTTGGATGTATTTCACATCCATTTGCTCCCAGGCCTAGTAGAAACATGTAGGTCAGATTCCTTCCACCTACCTATAGGTACTGAATGAGTTGCCAAACTGAGGAGGAATGGAGGAATGGAGGGATGGAGGGATGGAGGAATGGAAGAAGAATGGAGGGATGGAGGAATGGAGGGACAGAGAGAAGGACGGCAGAAGGCAGGGAGGAACAGGTGTGGTATTTCTGTCACCCTCCCTCCCCCATTTTCAACACAGAGAGTGAAGACCTGGCAGGCCAGTCAGACCTCAGGATGGATTCAGTTCCCCTCTGACAACTTCCCTGTCTTGCCATCGCATGTAGAGGGATCCTGTAGGCAGGAGTCTGGGTGCTCAGGCTATTTGCCTCACCTGAACGTCTTAGTTGGGTAGGGCCTTGTCACATCAGAGCAAGCCCAAGCCAGCATCCCATTGCACAGTATTACTATTGAGGAAAGGAAGACGCTCATCATACCTTCCATTGCAGGCTGTTGAAATGTGAAAGGGTTGGTCTGAGAAGCTGGTTTCCTCCTCAGGCATCCCCACTGGCCTTTCTTGGGTGGGAGAGGGAGGTAGGGGATTTCTGAATCAATTAAGTACCCTAAGAATCACTCAGAGTCAACAGGACTGAGGACCTCACCTCACATTTGACACGGAGCAGAGTGCTTTAGGGAACACATCATTGTGTGTCCCAAATGGCTGTCCTTGCAAAAACATTGTTTGTCACTCCATGCTGTCTTTATCCTATTGTCTCTTTCTCCCAACTTCCTGGCTTTGCACTCCTCCACAAGGTCAGAAAGCAGATGGCCTCAGGGAACACTACAGTAAAAGCAAGCAAATCCTTCTCCTCAGTTCTGCAGCCCACAGCTGGGTATGCTCTTAGCATGCCAACTCCACCCAATTATGAGAGCACATTCCCCAAATTAGTTCTTTTTGTCTTAGCTACAGCTGATGGAAGAAAACAGTATCAAAGGCCTCAAGATGTTGCAGCTAGTCTGATGATTAACCTGTATAGCCCAAGCAAAGCAACACAGACTGTGCTCAGGTTATGAGCATGAGAGCTCTTCTTTAGTGACAACAGACCCTTAACAGCAGCACTGGGAACCATTCAAGGCTAAATCTCATTTTAGCATTCAGAAGAAACACACAGAACCTTGGGGATTTCTGATCCCAGAGCATTCCTTCTACCTGATGCTATGACCTTTTGCTGGAGTCATTACAAAGTAGCCCTTATTAGAAAAGTTCTACTGATTGCAAAATTTTTCCCCATGTCTCCAGACTAAGCGTGGCAGGACATATGTCACTAATCACTGATATGTTCCTGATGCCCACATTTCCACCCATCAAGACAAGAACTTTCTTTAAGTTCTACATCTCCCAGCAATGAAGAGGTGGAACACGATCAGGCCCATTCACATCTAGGAAGGCTGCCGTATCAATGGGGCTGAGGATTGTATGGGTTTCTCTACCAGGGGTTATTTAGAGCTCTGCACTTGCTAAGCGTTGCATGGATTGCCTGAGCCTGAGGCAAAGCCATCAGTATCAACATAATGAATTCCCCTTGAAAGCTAGACCTCACTCCATAAGACCAGGAGGTAACCTAGCACCTACTTTAGTTGGAAGCTGGACATTTGACATAAATGGCAGCTGCTGAGGTTTCCTTCTTCCCCTTGGGGACAGCAGATTTCCCCGCACTCAATGCAATGCCCTGGGAACTCAGGAGAGAGGAATCATGGCAGCAGCGCATAGAAACTACATGAAGTAAGGCCAGCACTTCTGATGACAGCAACAGAGGAGGTGGTGAGGGAGTCATTGCGAGGTTACATGCTCATCAGTTGGTAGGGAGTACCGTGATTGTTAACAACTGATTAAATCATTACTCTGGTAATGGCCAATTTGGAACCAAGCTTCAGAAGCCAAATATTGTGTGGGAGGTATTTTAACCTACCCTGCACATTACTGCAGACAATTGGGTGATGTGTTCACTATGTGTACACATACATACAGTCTCCCAATTTGCTGTAATGATTTCCTGATGTTCAGTGCATGCTCAGTGACAGGAAAGGAAAAATGGCTCAACAAGGCCATGCAACATCTGCAAAATTGCCTGTATCCAAGAGGAAACACCTTCTGCACAGCAGAGAGGAAAAAATGAGGGTGGTATTTGACCTGTATGGCTGTGAAGAGATGGAAAGGGAATGTCTCTTGCTTCCTCAATTGGACAGGCTGGATCACAGCTTGCAGAGGAGCCTTCACAGGGCCACAACTGAGAAGGGACTGGCAAGGTGGAGGACTGAGGGGACTCAGACTAGGGTCAAGGGTGGCAGTGGGTGTCTCATTTCATTGAAATAACCCTAGACATAAATGATTCATCCCAAACAGAAAGAGAGTCACTGAAGATGCCCACGTGATGGGTCTTGGCCCCTCTATATGTGGCAAAGAGAGAGAATCTCCAAAGAGCAATTCTAATCCCAAGTTCTGGCTCTTGGGAGGTTCCCATCTTGTGCCCCACCTTCCCACCCTGAAGGCCCAAAGCTGAGGGTGAGGTGAGTCAGATCCTCCACAGAAACAGATGGTAATCTGTTGAATGTATATGAGGAGACTCAGACACCTGCACCCACAGCATCAGTCCTGGAAAAAGCAATGGGAACTACTAGGGCTGTGAAAGCAGTAATCCAAAACTATAGGAAATAAAGGGCGCAGTATAAATTCAGGAACCTGCAATACAGTATCCAGTTTTAAAATCATCCCCTAGTAAAAGCTCTAGAAAACAAAATAATACCATCCTAGTGATACATGAACCATTTTAATCATTAAAAAAAAGTCCTGTAATTCTGACATCTTAACATCTGCATACACCATCTTACCATATTCAACTAAAACATGCAATATTTATCTGGTGGCTAATGATTATGAAATAAAGCTCAAAGTAATAAAATTCCAAATAAGAACTGGCAGGCCACAGCTATCTTGTGTCTGTTTTCTAATCAGCAGCTAAATCATGCACTCTGAGTCATATCAATGAAATAACAGAAAGGAACTCTTATGCTTTAGTCCCTATTACTTTCATTTCCAAGTGCCAACTTCCTTCAAATAGGACTTATACAGCCTGTTACAAACAGCTTTACCAAATCCAAAGAGGAAATTGTGATTACTGGATTCCAGGTAACAGATCTGAAGTCCAGATAACCTGAAGTCTAGTTAACAAGATTGTCTTCAGAGTAATTCTACCCTCAGCTCTCTGCTTTATTTGGCTGCCCAATATAGTCCACAGCTTATCTGAATATTTCTGTGCCTCTCATAATTAGTTAAAATTGCCATTTGAGGACTTCAGATGTATCAGTAATGGTATTTTTAGTAACCTTCACTTGCTGTCCTACAACTTGTGCAGCCCAGAAGGCCGACTGTATCCTTGGCTGCATCAAAAGAAGCATGGCCAGCAGGTCAAGGGAGGTGATTCTGCCCCTCTGGGTGATTCTGCCCCACCCTTCTCACCCCGCTCTGGTGAGACCCTACCTAGAGTATTGCATCCAGCTGTGGAGTCTTCAGTACAGGACCTGTTAGAGCAGGTCCAAAGGAGGGCCACAAAAATGATCAGAGGGGCGGAGCACCTCTCCTATGAGGACAGACTGAGAGAGTTGAAGTTGTTCAGCCCGGAGAAGAGAAAGATTCAGGGAGACGTTGTTGCAGCCTTTCAGTACTTAAAGGGGGCCTACAGGAAAGATGGGAACAAAGTCTTTAGCAGGGCCTGTTGTGATAGCACAAAGGGTAGTGGGTTTAAACTAAAAGAGGGAAGATTTAGAGTAGATGCAGGGAAGAAATTTTTTGCAATGAGGGTAGTGAAACACTCTAACAGTTTTGCGAGAGGTGTCATAGATGCCCCATCCCTGGAAACATTTAAGGCAAGGTTGGCCGGGGCTTTGAGGAACCAGATCTAATTGAAGATGTCCCTGCTTATTGCAGGGGGGGTATGGGGTGGGGTGAGGTGGGCGAACTAGGTGACCTTTAAAGGTCCCTGCCAGACTTTTCTATGATTCTAACTTCATTTGACTCACAAGTGGTATTGTGGCTCAGCAGCAGAACAGCTCTCAGCTTGGTCCCTAGGTGACTGCAATAGGTTCTCAGCTGCAGGAGAACAGCATGCTTACTGCTCCTTCTTTGGTATTTCACCGGAATCACATCATCAATGTCAGCACGTAGTTCCAGGATGTTCTTTGGAAATATTTTTGGTTGAAGACATAAAAGGTCTGAGTTTGTCTATTTCCCACCACCTTCCCACATGCATGTATGACATCTTTCAGATTTAAGGAAATGGAAGAGCTTTAGAGGGGCAGCAGAACAAACAGGATGCTATGAGCTTCTGTCTCAAGAGTAAAAGATAAACAGCTTTGCCATCGAGCCAATATTTAGCTTTGTTACACTCAGCAAGCAAGCTATTATTCACCACAAACTGAGGTGATGGGAAATGTGCCATATTGCCTGAGGAATACAGTGATGCTGAACTTCAGAGAAGAGGCTGAAAACCCCTTGCAGTTAGGATTAGCACCCAGATACCTGACTGACCTGGGAGCTCCAAAAGTATTCAGAGCATTGCTCTAATAAGGTGGCTATCTGAGTGTATTGCAGTGTGTCATGCCCTAGGCATGTGTGGAGGTTTCAAAGATCAGCCATTCTTGGCGGCAACTTGCTTTCAGGGGTGTTAAGTGCTCCCAGACTGGCAGGGAAGCCCTTTGGCTTGAAGACACCTATCCAGGGCTCTCTTCCTGAAGCCAGAGAGGAGACCCAGGATCTCAGGAGTGGTCGTTCCAGCCTGGAGGAGGAGAAAAAAAATGCACAGCTTGACTTTCTGTATGTTGGCCTGAAACCAGACACTGTGTCAATACTCTGCTATGACAGCTATGGTAGTGAGAATTACTTCAGAACAGTGGCATCCAGTGACTTAGAAGCTGAACAATCTCTTGCACCAAAGAGCAAATGTTTTCCCTGATTTCTTGGAGGGGTGGTAGGTGGGAGCTGACATGATGAAATGCAACACGAACTTTCAGCCTGCAGACTGGGTTAGAGTCCTCCAAAGCCTGGGGGCACAGACAGCACTTTGACAGCAGATGCTCTGACCCACTACCAACATGGACCCTCAGCTTGCTCCTGTCACCAAATGCACTGCAGTCTCTTCAGTAGGGAAGGGCAGCTGGTTTAAGCAGTGCTATTGATTGGTGGCTGAGATTGAGACAACAAGGTCACAACCATCCTTGTACATCCAAGCAGTGACATGAGTGTCCAGTGGCTGTAGTTGTGTAACCAGCTGTTCCATCCACCTGTAAACATTGTACTTACGTGGCAAGAACTTGCTGGATATTATCCACTACCTGTGCAAGATGTTTATTTTGCCTAAAGCACATAACTGCACTCATCAAAAAGTAAACTCTCATGGAGGACTCACTTAGTAACTCTTAAAGGTCAGATCTCTCTCTGAGAGTCCCCAAGACTTTGCAAGCTGGAGTCCCTCTAAGGGGAGAGCCTATCCCCTTTGCTGCTGAAAGTAGCAACGACAGCAGTGAGCCTAGCATGCACTGGCCACATGGCTACTTAGCTAGGCTTCTGTAAAGATTCTGAAGTGCAGATCAAGCTCTCTGCTAGGCTAGTTAGCACTGATCTACCAGATTGGCTATGTCTATGTGAACAGTGGGAAGGTGTTCAATAGTTAACATTGCCAGGAATTGCTGAGCTACCTCTATGGCTAAACATGGTGGTCCTAACTCCCACTCTTGTACTCAGACTAGTAAATTACCCACAATCCCTCTCCCCAAGATATCTGACTCGTGCAGTCCAAGTACAAAATGACCCATGCCATGTCTGCGGAATCCCACCTCTCTGGAACAGCCTTTTCCACTATTGCATTAAACAGGAGAAATGCCCGAGGTCAGATTCCATAGGAGGGGCTTGGGGAAGTGCAAAAGCTCTAAAGTAGTTGGGCAAAGAGAATCCTGCTTGTGAATCATTAATGCTTTCATGACTCCCCATAGAAAAAGTTGCTCACTTTTAACATAGAAATGAAGATAACTGGGTTAAATGCACAGAGTCTTTACCTCTACCGTTCCCAAGAGAAACTTTGCTGCTTTTCTTGGTCTTTGAAGAGTAATGACTTGCCCTGGAGGAGAAAACCTTCTACAATGATTGTAGGCCTCATTTGCATGTGCTGATTAGCCCCAGTGTCACCATAGTTTGGTTGTGCAGATGAGCACTCTGCAGCTTCTCAAAAGATAACAAATGTCCCTGCCTTCATTCACAAAGCTGCAGAAGTTTGGAAATGGCATGAATAACTGCTTTGCTAATAGCAATCACTACTGCAATGACTGGGATTAAAACAGGATTGCTGCTATTAATGCAAGTGACAGTGATAATGTCACAGTGCTCTATAGTATGTAACCTTTTTATAGCTGAAGTTTGTTACCACTAACATACTTTTGGGTTCTCTCTCAGCTAATTTGCAGGAAGTTTCAGCTGCACATCGCATATGTTTGGAGTATGAAATACCAATCCCATGCAATGCCCCAGCTCTCGGAAGGACCCCAGGACAAAAATGCATCTGAATCTGGTGCTGTTAATAGAAAAGGAGAGAAAAATGTCTCAAGGCCAGTGCTGGCAGCTGAAACACAAGCAAGCTGTTTGGAGTGTTCAGTAATATGGTTTGGTCTTGTTCCCTGGTGGCTGGTGCTCAGAAGACAACTTTTAGAGTGCGTATGAATGACGACATGACCAGCTTCAAAGGCAGGAAGCAAAGAGCATCCCTCTGCTGCTCCCGTTTCCTATGGACTGCCTAGGAAGTCTGCTTGGACATCTCCCTGTGGAACAGGGCAAGAAGTAGACCAGCAGTGAGTATTTATGATCTTTGGGTCATAACTGGAACGGAGTGGTATAAATTTCTTGCTTATGAGAGGGAGTAAGAATTCAGCACAGCTATAACACTTGGGAATGCCCCACCCCTGTTAGGGGCAGCACTACAGGGCTGAATATCTGGGAGTTGCAGTTCTGCTTTGAGTGCACACATGGTCCCTATTCCCCTAACACCTACATGCTCCAGCCAGAGTGCAATACTCAGACAGGACAAGCACTTTGATTAGTTCACAGAAAGCTTATTCTAGAGAGGCTGCGCACAGCAGTCATCTTTCTTGTATCCCCTGAGCTAACAGGAACATCTGCCTGGTCATCAAGAGCAAGTACTAAGAGGGGGAAGAAAACCAATGGGACTGTTGAATTATCCAGCTCCATAAGGCTGCAGGTTGTTGTTGAAGAAGCAGATTGAACTTGCTTCTCCATGGCAAACAACTGTGCACAGTGGCTAGAAACAGCCCACTAGAAGTTAACCCTGTGCAAACAGGACTGGAGGAAAAGAAATGTGAAACGAATAGTGCTGTTTGGTCAGCGTGGGAGTCTGCTGCACAGTAAGGAGAGGTCTGCTTGCCTCTTGGAAAGCTGAGACCCTCCCTGGCAGAAACAAAATGACAATAGATTTCTGCGATTATCAGCAGCGTACTTCCAGAAACTGAAGCCTTTCCTCATTTACTCTAAGGGTGGAGGAAGAGTGACTTGACTGATTGGCTGGGGCATGTTCATATGGCGGTCATCTAACAAATCCCAGGCTCTGTTCCAATTAGCAGTCCTGTGTGATGTCTGAATTATGCTCATTAAAGCATTCTTGTGTCCTTGCTCCTCTGACTTTTCCACACTTCTGCGCAGAAACACACCTGTTTTCCAAAACAGCATATAAGTGCTGAGCCTAATCCTCAGCCTGATATTTGTCCTGGTTACTGTGTGTCTTAATTATGACCTCAGAGAACAAACCACAAACTGCTAGAAAACAAAATTTTGTTTCTTACACCCAAATGGGGACAAAGTTTTGCCTTTTTGCCTTTTGCCCATGTAATTCTTCTTCTCCAAGATCACAGCCTAACTCCTGGGTGGCTGCAGCCAGGGCACCTTCCCATAACAATGTTGTTCTGGTCTTGCCACACTTCATCCAGCCGATGCAGCTTTTCACTTGCAGAGGACTGAGAATTTTGTTTCTGCAGGGGGGTTAGCAGCAGACTGGGTAATGTTTTCTAGCTGGTCCCACAGGACCGTGGGGGTTGGTAAGCTGGGTTTCTCTGAGGTGTGCTGTGGACTTCCTGCAAGGATAGCCACTAATTACCAGTTTCCACTTTGGCATTGACAGTTTTGTCACTTCTTCGGTTGCCACAGTCTGTAGGATCTGCCATGCCTCAGCCCAGAGGCTCATCTAAGCTCTCAAGGACTGTCATCTCACTACAGCTGTTCATAGGTGGGAAACAAATTGGTCTATAGTGCTGGAGAAGACTTCTTAAGCTAGCCACAAGGAAAGGAGTTGTCCAGCTGAACGGGACCTGTGTGTTTCAGGGACAGGCACTGTGAAAGGTGAAGATGGACCGAGGTAGATGGGTTCTTCAGTGGCCCACCTTGCCCCTTGGCCATCTCTGCTGCTTTCACAGTTAATGGCCTACATGTTCTGTGTCCCTCCAGGTACTGAACCAGTCCCTTCTCACAAGCAGGTGTTCAGCAGCATTTATGTTTAATACTAGTTGTCATAGCTATGATTACTAAAAACTGTATCTCCATTAACAATCTGACCCGTGTAAGGTCACAAGCTGGGGGAGGTTAACCTACAGCATTGGCACTCTATTGCCTCCCTAGCTTACTCTGCACCAAATGGTGGTGAAAGTCCCTTATTCCCTAACTGTTATAACTTTTTGATTAAAAACATCTCTTAAAGACATACCTGCAAGAGGAGGTACCTCTAAGAGTTTGTCACTCGAAACTGCACTTAGAAGAAGAAAACATAAAGGGCTTAATCATGTTGAAATGCATTGTCTGTTTTCTTTTTTAGTTGATGGTGCTGAGTTACAATCTGGTTTCTATGCACGAGAAATAGCAGAAGATAAGAGAAATAAAAGACACTTGTGGAAGTGGGAAATAGCCTAAGCAAGGTAAAAGTCAAGAAAGTTAATTAATTTTTATTTGCGTCAACTTGTGCATTGAAGTGCAGCCCCTCAGAAAATCTACACAGAATGTGTTGCTGTAGGCAACAAGAGTAAGCCAGAAATTTGATCAGATTTCTGGTCTCGCTTTGATGCTGATCTATCCTACTCAGTGCTATTCATGCGTTGAAAAAGCTGTGGTAGGGGACAGGCAAAGTAAATTTCAGATTAAGAGCACTGAAGGCTAAATGAATGCAGTAGGAAAGGGTTTCCAGCTGTTATGGACAAAATAAAAGCGAAACAAGGGCATAGTCTTGGTTGTCCTTTAGGCAACCAAGTCCTTATAGCCCCTTGATTCTGTCTTATGCAGGGAGGTACCCCGTCCTTGAATGGTGTCAGCTGATTAATTTTGAAATAAAGGGATCTGGGAAAAAGATCTGTGACACCTCCAGTGTTTTACCTATTTACTAGCTATAGTAACTGTTTTCTTGTGTGTATTCTTTAAGTGGCATTGTCCCAACAGCATAAACCCAAGCAGCACACATGCCAAGACATGGGCTGGGCAAATGATTCAGTTCTCAACCCAGTTATGCTTGGGCCATTATTAAAGCTCTGCTTGCTGCAAGGTCTTATAAAAAAGGATGTGCTAAAAGGAAGCAGAGACTGTGAAAGTAGCTGCTAGTCCATTTAGTCACGTCAGCTTTCTCAGGCTGTTCTATAGCAGGCAAGAAAAATTGGTTTAATGACACTGACTCAGCTTTGGCCAAAGCATCTCCTCTATGAGCTAGCTGGAAGGGTTAAATTCAATTATCTTCTTCAAATATGCAATTACTTGTTAGACATCCCTGGATTTGCTTTATCCAGCTGCATGTACTGTGCTATTTTCCATCTGCCCATACTTGCTATCTCTCTGAGGAACTTGAGGATAAGGCACTTCAAGTGTATGGGAATATTCCCTTCCAGCCTTGAACAGACCCAGGTCTATTCAAGGCAGACTGACTATGGCCAGCTACACTTCACTTCCAGGACCAGGCCACTGGTTAGCAGATGACAGTGCTATGTCATCTGGCTCCCAGGCTGCCGTATTTTATGCAGGACTGCCAGAAGAGGGTTCCTTTTAACCTCAGAGGGCTAAATTCAAGCTCACCCTTTGGATCAATCACAATAATGTCCTGAGCTGGTGCCTGGGAGAAAAATACAGCTGACAAGCCAGGTCACACCACCCAAATGGGGCTCTGGGATGGAAAGTGTGAAGTAAAGAAGTGAAAAGGCAGGTGTACTGGCCAGATAGAAAACACAAACCCATAAATAAAGACCAAAAAGCCTCTTGTGATGTTGACAAATCAGAAGGCCAAAGAAATAGGAAAGATGCAGACATCTTGTCCACCACAACGTCAGGCTCGGTGGGAGTGGAGTCTGACTGGGTCACAAACTCCAGCCAGTTTTACTCTGCCTACGGATTAGCTGTGAATACCTTGCACACTGAAGGGCTGGATTTGTGCTTGCATGCAAGGCATCAATCAAACATTGGCCATTTTGTGCAGCCTAGAGTACCAGACAGAGTATGTGATCAGGTAGGCGAGGGAGACAAATTTGAACTAGAGTTGCAAAGGAAATTTTTGGCTGTTCTTATTCTTCAACAAACCTATCTTTAATTCCTTCTTTCAGGATGAGATCTCTCCCAAAACTGGACATGATCTTTGGTTTCAGGGGTAAAAAAGCATCTATGTACTTGTGTGACTAGCATTTTTATGGCTGTCTAAGAGAGTGTTAACAGAAGCACAGCATATCTGTTAAAACTATTTCAGCAGTTAAGAGAGCTACATACAGTGACAGATATGTTTCAGATTAGTCTTTTTAGCAGCTGATAACATACGGATCTGAGCTGAAATGCTATGATATAAGCCATGCAAAAGGCCCACAAGGCAAATTAAGCAATAACATGCTTGATGCTCTGGCATCATAACAAACCATGTTTCTTTCTAAGCAGTGCACAGTGGGGAGAGGTATTTCCTCCCCTTCACTCTCCTTGCATTCACCCTCAGGCACAAGATGACAGATTCTGTGCTAAGTATCCTGGGCTGCTTTGTACGGCTGAGGGTACCAACTCTCCTCCTGGCAGCCTCCAAAAGCGGGACAGAAGGGCAGCACCTGGAGGAGCTGGCAGGCTCCTCGCCTCTCCCTGTGGGCTCCTCCAGCCTGCCCCAGGGCCACTTAGCTGGGGAAAGCAGAGGCAGAACATTCTGGACAGGCAAGCTGGGGGAAAGCAGGAGAGCAGAGAGAGAAAAAGGCAGAAAGGAGAAGGCTGTGGAGCCAGGCTAAGGAGGAATAAAAGGCTGCCTTACACTCAGGCCAGTTGTACTTTTCCTGGGCACCGTCACCTACGGGTGGATAGGAGCAGAGATGGCACCTGGAGCTGGACAGGACAAGGCAGCATGGAAACCACCCAGAAGTGCAGGCAGCCCTTCTGCCCATGCACCCTCTGTCAACAACAAGAAAGATGGGCTGGGCTGGGCTCAGCTCTGCCTGCCACCCCAGCTCTGGAGTGCTGCTGTGCATGTTTCTTGCTGCAGCCCAGCTAGTTTGGGAGGGGGCAGGAAAAAGGCCAGGAAGGGTGAAACAGAAAGCAGGACACACCTGACCATTGTGGCCTGGGAAAAACAGCCACCAATAAAAGGCTAAAGGGGTAGGATGGGGAAGGGGAGCCCTCCTGGGGAGGTCTTCAGGACTCCCTCAGGCAACAAGCACAGGCCAACCCCAAGTCCTGCAGGAGCATTAGCAATGCCACCTGTCCTGCTCAGCACAGGGGCAACATCTCTACTCTAAGACCCAATACCAGGTGGTGTCTGACCTATGATTACACGGTTTTCTTCCTGAGAGGGCGTGGTTGACAGTGATGCAGTGGTCCAACATCCCCTAGGGACAGCCAGGGGAGGACAGGGTGATGACAGCCTGCCTGTTGCCTGTCTGCTGCCTGCCATAGGGAGCTGGCAAGGGATGCTCAGCAGAAGGTTTTAGGATGCCCTGGTCCTTTCCCTATCAAGGAAAGCTGTGGGCACCCAGCGGTAAACCCTGAGGTGACCTCATCACCACACTGATGCTTGGGCAATTTGCAGGGAGAGGGATTAAAGGCTGCCCTTCAATGAGTCACAGGCCTGCCATTATGCCAGGGAGAGCTGTGGTGTAGAGGAAAGAGGCAAGACTTCCATGGTCAGGAAAAGCCACAGTTGCACATGTTGCATTGAACCCTGAGACTTCCTGAAGTCCAGCTGCATGTCCCAGTGGCAGTGCCTGCATAACTGGACTCCTGAAGCTAACCTGGTGCTTTTCTGGATCCTTGGAAATCCAGCCTAGCCCCAGTAACAAAGTGCAGATATAGGCTGGAACACAACACACCAAGTCATATCCTGTGCTGTAATGTTGTGATGGAGAAAAGTATTTCTGAAATCATTATACTCCCTAGCTGAACTGCATAAAGTTCAAATAACCCTTACTGGCTATAGTCTAGCCAGGAAACATCGACCTCCAAGGTGATGTCATGAACTTCTGGAAACTCAGAGGTGTTTAGAGAGCCTGTTCACTGTACTAACCCTTTAGACAATGCTGGCTCCTGGTATTTCCAGAGCACTAGCACTTTAGTAGCAGTTGGGCCCAGACCACTCCACTTCGTCCTCCCAGGAGTACCTCCTAATGCAAATACTGCCAGTGTCTTCTCTAGCGCCACGCATGCAGAGGTAAGACAGTCAGAAGAGTCAGAAGGTGTCAGAAACTGGCCCTGAGCATTTCTTAGCAGATGCAAGTCCTTTTTGTCTCACTACCACAGAGCTGACATCATCTGTTTGCTATGTTTATCTGACACCTATGAAGCGTGAGATGGTTCCTACCCACTGCAGAATGAGCTGCCCATTTTTTCCAAAATCGTGTCCCTTCAAGTACCTTACCCCTATAGGCTCAGCAAGCTAATGGGTCAGCAGAGGAACGGAGCACCCTGGAGCCAGAGCATGGTTTTAATGACAGTGTGGAAACCAAATGCCTAATCCGTGAAAAATGCCTATGACAAAATATGAACAACTGAATTCATAATCATAGTAACACTGGGAACAGAGCTCAGCAAAACAGTTGTATTCTTTCAATCAGGCGAAGTAGCTGTTGCCCAGCAGCTTTCACTCGTTCCAGCTGGGCACTCACATTCCCAAACACATCCAATGGAAGCAAGCCTTCCTTACATGGGGGCAACCAATGTCCCTACACAGCAGAGGGAACAGTAGCGTTTTGTGAACCCATTGTAGTTAATGAAATTTGTCAGGTTGATCAATGATTTTCTAGCAAATTTAGCTGGCCATGGTAGAAAAGCAATCACAACTGATTTGTGCTACTGCATCTGCAGTAGCAACCCCCACCAGCTATTGCTACATCACGGGCATGAGGATGCTACTTTTGGCCATCAGCCTGCTTACCTTGTCCTCCTTCAGCTCGGCCAGGGACCTAGCACACTCGTCTATGGTTGCTACAGATACACAATTTCCTAAGGATATTCAGCCATCCAAATCTATCTGGTCTAGCAGCTGAGGTTTCCAGCAGTGACTGTTCACAAAGTGGAAGCCCCAGGAGCCTTCAGTGGGATTCCCAACTGCCCCCCAGACAATGCCTGCTCCCCTGCAGGCAGCATAGAGGAATCCAGGAGCTGAAACTGAACCTATACCCATCCTTATCTATGGATGCAGGGGCTCCCGTGTAAGGCCTTACCCGAGGACTTAATTTCTCTGGCTTTGTCATTTATACAGCATGGAACATGCTGCAAAAGTATGTTGAGACAGATGCACAGCTATTTATTAGCAGGGTCTGTAGCTGATGGCATGCATTGACTGTAATGGTGGAAGTTACTTTTGGAGGAAAAAAATTAAATGAGAGAATTAAATGAGAGAAAGAGCAAAAGAAAAGGAAAAGGCCTTCTGGCAGCAAGTGGGGAGAGAAGCAGTGGAGATTCCCAGACAAGCGTCCTCTTCCTGATTTCATCTCCAGGGCAGCAGATGTTCCCCCCATAATACTTCCCCGTAATAATCATGAAGTTTTTCATTAGGCACACAGAGTCCCTCCTGGTTCTCCCTGCTTATGGGATGCTATACACACTAATGCAAGCTTTGCTGAGGTCTGAGTGCTGCACACTGGTTGTTAAGCTTTGTGCACACACCTAACAGTCTCCCAAATATAAACTAAAGCAACCAAAGGCATGGACAAAGGGGAAACGCAGGCAGAGTTCTCATCTTGGTGGCAGTTGCTTCCTGTGGGAGCCCATCACATCAACACTGGCAGAGTCACAGGTGCAAGAAAATGAGAACAGCGGCAAAATAACAGAGGGAGAACACTCCAGCAGACAGACTGGAAAACACAGCCATCTCAGGTGAAAAAGTACGGAGCTGCAAGTAGAAGGCAGGTTGCAGAGTTGCAAGTTTCTACTTGCAGCAAGCTTATTTGCAAAAGTATTACAAAAGCTAAGGCACCTACAACACCTTGCAACAAGCAGCTCCAGCAGGGAAGTGTGCAGGAGCCCTGCATTGGGGTAGTCAATAAGCTAGTGGATAAAGTGCTGTTTTTCACTTTGAGAAAGGAAGGCTAAAGTTCCTGCCCCATATCTACTACGAACCCATCAGTACACGGATCTGAGCTGCTCTCTCCCTCATCCCAGTCAGGCAATTGCTACCATGTGGCTGTGGCTGCTCTGTGCAGGTCTGTGCTCTCATGCACAGAGGTAGGATCACACTATAGGAGCTGGAGAAGTGTTTATGCTGAGGATCCTGAGACAGGTTACCTCTTCCTGCTCTGCTCTAGTCCTCTGTAGTTCGTTTGTGTTGGGCTTCGAGAGGGCTCATCCGCTTTCCTCCGGCACTAAAATCTCCCTATGCATTGCTTTGAAAGCCTCTGAAGACAGAGGAGAGTCAGAGGCATGTTCCTCAGGTGTTTCTGCAGAGCTGAGCAATCACTCCACTGCACAGAGATATGCTTAGCCAGCTGATAACACTTGAGCTATTGTTCAGCAAAAATTGGGACCTTCAGGAAAGAGCAGTCAATTAATGGATATTGCAGACTATAATGTTGTTGCAACCTGTGGTTTTCTGTCTCCCTTTATATAAAGTAGGTTTAGCACTGGCAGCTCTGAGAAGGTAGCCTGTGAAAGTACAGTTTGTTTGTAAAAGAAACCAAAGGGCAGTTTGTTCTGGCTGATTGTGACCTCATGTACCTGAGTAAGGAAGACTGCTGAAGAATACGGGGCTTGGCCTGAACTGGAAATTGAGAAGCATAAAGTGGTTTACCCCCATTCTGGAAGAAGTCTTTCTGCTGCCTCTATGCATGAGGTTTAGTTAACTGATTAGTGGCTAGCTCAATTTAACTAACAGCCTGCTCATGGTCTCAAAATTGGGTCTAGACCACATAGGTATCAATCAAACAACCTGAACACCATTAGGTCTGGGATCATCATGACAGTTGTGTTGCTTTAGTTTTTCAACAATTATTAGACAGCACTGCACCTTGAGTCCACTTAGCTTTCTCCAAAAACTATAGTGGCCAAACACATGGGTCCAAGCAAATCCAACAGTTCTTGCTATTTGAGCGTTATTCATCTCTCAGCTTCTGATCCATATGCAAGTCATGTGCATAAGCCATATTCTGCAGCCTACCAGGTTAGATACAGATTTTTGTAAGCACATGAACCTTAAGTTAAGGGAGCTTCAACAAAACCTTCACGTCTGTTATGAGCAGCAGTGCTGTAGGAGGGTCTTGACAGAGTCTTGCTACCAGGTTAGTAGTAGTTTTGATACTTAAATCTATGTATTCTCTTATGTCCTGAAAATAAAAGGATACAGGAGGGAGTAGTGGAGACAAAGAGACAATTCCTCCATCTCTGATCACTGATGTGTCAGGTGAGTTTCCAGTTGGAGAAGTATGGCAAACTATGGTGGCTGAGGGAGACAAGTGGTGCAGTGCCTCCCTAATGAAATAGCAGCCTCTTACAAGGCTTGACAATGCTGTCAGACCCTTGGCCTCTGAGCGGGGCAAGCAGCTGTTCTGTCCCAGCTTGCTCTGCTCCTCTTTCTACAGATGGGGACAAGAAGACGACTCTTAGGCTTTCTCTAGCTGCTACTAAATTACATGGTGCAAAGCAATGAAGAATCAGCCACAGTTACGTGTTTGAGAAGATGAAATAGTGTGATGTTTTCTTTCTCCATGTGCGTTGCTGCACAACATTGCCAGATACAAACAGGATTTGTCACTCTGAGGAGGCAGAGGGAGATCTTGTTCAGGCTGTTACGTATGTCAGGAACAGCTTAATCACCAGTAGGGTTGCTTACTTGCCTAAGACCATTGCTGTATCTTTCAGGAATCATCAATGTTCCACTTAGGAAATATTTTTGCCTCTAGTGATTTGTATGTGTGTGTTAGCTATCCAGCAAAAGATGGCATGACTAAATAATCCAACAAGTGTTTTATCAGCTTGTGTTTGCTCCTGATTCAAAGACAATGCCCCCCAAACAGTCATTCCCCAGGAATGCAGATCTTAGAGCTTTGGCATTAAATTTCACTTAATGGAATTTGCTGCACAGATAAAACACAAAAAACAGCAAGTCCTGACTCTGAGGACATTTCCTCTGATAACAAACAGTTGACATAGGAAAAAATATAATTTATCCACTGGTTTGTCTGAGGTCAATGATTTAAAAAAACAAAGTTTCGGGAAAAAAAATTTAGACAAGCACCCCAGAAGAATGGATTTCAAATTGATGAGGTATTTCATCCTGATTTTCAAGTCATATGAGCTCACTTGTTGCCGGACATGCTTTAGAGGACTGGCACCAGGAGCTGCAGAGGAGTTGTGTTGCCATTTCAGCAGCCAGAGGAAACCATGCTTCGTGTCTGGTGCCCTAAGAGCCCTCTGGACAGCCAAGCACGACAGAGATCTGGCCCTGGCCAGGAAAGTGGCAATGAGTGTTATGTGCAGTTCAGATGTCTTTGGAACAAAACCAGCATCCACAAAAGTGTTGGTCCTGATGGCCTTCCATGTCTGATGCTCTGCCAAGGCAGTCATGGGTAACCTTTCTCTGGTATGCCACAGTGCTCTTCCAAACTGGATACTGAACGTACTGTTAGAAACTCACGGAAAATCAGAAAAGGCTTCCACCTTTCCAGACTACTGCTACGTTCTACAGTTGCTGCTGCTTTAAAAGTTTTACTATCATGTCTTCTTTGCATCTTATGCCAGGGACTATTGACCCCTCCTTTGTTTATTCAGCAGGTTGCAATCGGGATGAGAAGGAATTGAGAGGGGTTGTAATATGTTTTAAAATGTTGGCACATGAAGAATTTATGTGGCAGGCAATTGTCTCCATTAGTTACTGCTCGGGCATACCAACCAGATGCCAAAGTTAATGGAGATTGGTACTCCTCTGACTTGTCAAGGTCCCAGGAAAACTTATTAAAGTATCAGGTGGAGATCATGTAATGGGAGAGATATACTGTCCAGCCGCCTCTCTGTTAAAGGGTAAAAGCCCTGCTATTGCCTTCATCATACCCCATCCTCCTTTCATGACCTTCCAGTCTGAACTTGTGAAGTTTGCCTGCATTCCACCATGGGACGATTGATTTCCTTACACCAAAGCAAAGGCCTGAGCTGTTCCACAGTACCAGGCCAAGCCTGCAGCATAAACTAGCTGGCAGTGCTCCTTTTGCAGGTAGAGAAACATGCTGTGCAGAATTGTGTGCCCACTGGGGATACGAAAGGGGAGCTTTTTTCTCAGTTCCCGTCTATTGCTTGTCTCTCTGAATGACAGTCCTCAAATTAAGGTGTGCAATGCATTTGCCATCTCTGTTAGAAAAAACACTACCACCCTAGAGGATATTACAAAAGAAACACTGAGTGGTTTGACATTTGCTATCAGAAAGGGCAGTGTACATGCTCTTTTCAGGAGTAGATTTCAGTCCCCAGGTGAGATATTGTTAATAGCATTATACCTGGATAGGCACAGCCCTAGGACTCTCTCAGGGAGAAAAGAGGAGAGCAATAAATCAGTGCATTGGGCAAGCAGACTTCCCTGCCCTGCTCTAAGAGCATAGGTATTGCAAGAGTGTGTGGTATAGATCCATGTGTAGACAAAAGATGCTATGGGGCTTGTGGGTTGTTAATGTCTTGTAGTCATCTAAGGAGCTCAGGTGGTAGGGAAGGTGGAAATTATTTTTAATTTCCTCTGGAAAGGAACACCATTGTCTATAATTGCCTGTGGTTTTCTAGTATACTGGTCTGCCTATCCAGTATCAGCTTTGCTAAAGTGCAAGTGAAGATGTGGTAAGAGAGCCATCACCCATGAAGAGCAACATCTTCACTGGCCTCCAACAGCATCCAGGAGCCTGTTCTCATCAGGAGTCAGGTGACTGTCCTCTTTCCAATGTTCTGCACCTGTAATAAGCTGACAATGACAAATGTCACCTGGAGCAGAGCTCTTTCTGTTCAGCTCACCTTTGCAATAATCAAGTACTAAGAAGTAATGCATTCTTGCTGCTGGGAACTCTGCAGACTTCTAGCTAGTTCTGTACTTTGGAGGGCAAAAGAAGATGACAGCAGGCAGGAAAGGTTATTTGTAGAGTGGGTTGGAAAATTGATTTGTTCCAACCATAAAGTAGTGTGGGTGAGAATAAAAATAGAAACCCTTAGTCAGAAGTTTCTGCATTCACTATCCATATTTACAGCATATATTAGAATGTGGACATGAGCCCTTTGAGGGGACTGAAATTTAGTTTTGCTTGTTTCTTTCCTCTTCTTAAACATTATCACTTGTCAAAATCCTTAAATATCAGAAAACGTATATTTCAAAAAAGAACTTCCTTCTCAATGAAAAACCCTGGTCTGATTTTCATCAGGAATCAGGACACATAAATACGCTGTCTGCTTGCCATCAGTCACTCTGTCCTATAATAGTCATTGAAGATACTCACCAACATCTCAGAGGATTAAATTTCCATGAGTTTTGTGGAAGCTGAAACTTGAGTTAGAGATCCACCGTAAAAGGGACTGTGACTTGAGTTTACCAAGTGTTGTTTTTGGCCTGTGGGCTGCCTCATTAACATATGTCTCTTGTCCAGCCAGCAGTTAAGGACCAGTTGGAGGGACAAAACAGTGGATGGGACAAAGTGAGGAACAATAGCAGTGCTGCTTAGAGTGAAATCCTGTAAAATCTTCTTTGGAAAGTGAGCTGGAGTTATGAGAAACTGTCTTTGTTAGTGCTCCTGCTAGTTTGATAAACTTTCTGAGAGGAATGAAATGCCCACCTCTCTTTATTCACTGCTCCAAACTAAGAAAAGCAAGCAGACAAATTGGCTTTTCCTCTAACTCATTTCTTCTCTGAGTGAACAAATGCAGAAATCCAACTGTTTCCATTGCCTTTGTGGTCCCAAGACCAAGTAGGTATCTGCAGCTCTCTTGGCGGGCAGTGGACGTGTCACCTTGAAATAGGCATTTGGAATAAGAACCAAAAAACGTATTTCAGCCCAGAAAGGAATTATGAAGTCCTACCAGTATCACAGACTGTGCTTCCTTTTCCTCTTAAGAACATACTAAAGACACAAATCTTCAAGGCACACAACCTTTTTTGCTCTGACTACTAGCAGAGTGTGATGGAAGAGCAGCTAAGTCATCTAGACCTCTATAAGGATCAAATTATGTGAAATAGTCTTGCTCTCCATTGAAGCTGAAATTGGACCCCAGTTGATCCAGTTGTGTATGACACTTTGCTGACTTGACTGTCAAGCTGAGATGCCTTCTCATCACTCTCTGATGGACTTTGTCCATAGCTGGTGGTGATCTAAAGCTCCACCACCTCTCAGAAGTTTCCCCAAGACAGCCTTTGATCTGCAATAGCAGAGCTGTGGGTTTTTAGGAAAAAAAAGATAGATCATGCCATGCAGCAACTTCCATCAGAATCCTTGCAGGCTAATTTTAAAAGACCTTTCATCGATACCTGGATCCCCAATTAAAAATATTAGGAGGCGATTTTAATTACTGGTTCCAGCTTTCATGGAATCCAGCTGCCCTTGCATAGATGCAATTAGATTCTTCCTTGATTCCACAAACACCGTACCTGGCAAGTGCAATTACTTGTGTGTGTAACAGAATGAAAGAAATACCTTGGTTTGAGTCTAATTTCTGACACTTCTCTTGTTTGGTTCTCTGACCTTTTCTACATGCAGCTGTGGGCTAATTTAACTAAAACGGGCCCTTTGTGTGAGCCTTGCTGTAAAAACACTTTCAGTGATTTAACTAAATGCTGTGCTTTGCACATCTAAACATATTGATGAAAGTTAACCCAGGATAAGCCATCCTCTCTGAGGGAGCTTTTAAACATACTCTGGCAGGTGAATTACAGTGAGTCAGCTGCAGAAATTTAAGGATTTGTAACACCTTCTTTGATCCTGGTCTTTGCTACTGCCATACCGGGAGTAAACACCCTGGTTCTCTTGACGTGGGGGTGAGATGGGTTGTAAGCAGCATCAGCTGAGCAGCAGACAACCCCTTCCCTCAGGGGCCCCTGCTGCTAATAGGCTGGGAGTTACCATGCTGTTCAGAACCCTGCAAAATGACACGAGCCCAGGAGTAGGCCCTGTCCAAAGTTTTGCTTTCAGGTTTGCTCTCTGAATTGCCTTTATGGCTTGGCACAACTGGGCCTTCGAAGAGCCACTTGGACTTTCACTGCAGGTGCCCACCTGTATTTGCGTGGGTATATCTTGGTCAACAGCACTGGTCTCTCTGCAAAGCTGAAGTCCACTGTGCTGGGCCATGTGCAAAAAAGAGAGGTTTATTCTTGGTCCTGAATGCCAAGAGCTGGTGGCAAATGCTGTTTAAAACCAAAATCTCCAGTGCCCTGTGTGCTACTTAAGGATTCCTCTTAATGGCAGCAGTTCATGGAAGCTGGAGTAAGACAAAAAGTTTTCTAGCAGTGTTAGGAGGCACAGGAGAGGTCCTATGTGTATGAAGTCCTTATACTCAAATAACCAAGCCTTCTTTTGGAAGGGATGTGCAAGAGTACCTCTGGATTTCCATGGGATTAGCCACGTTCTGTGTCCTGCCTTCAGTTATATCAAATCTTAATACAGGTACCATAAGAAAGATCTGCCTGGCTGCAGCATTCAAACACATGCTACAAAGCTGGAAGAACATCCATTGGCCCACAGTTTCAGCCTTACATAAAATTGTATGGGCTTGATACGCTTTGCTTAACAGCCTGGTCATATGAATCAGGCTGAAACTGCCAGCAGGCTCTGTGCTATGTGGACAGGTAGCATGAATTTGTTTTCAGGTTTGCTTGTAAGCATGTCAAAGAACTTGCTGAGGATGCTGAAGTCCTAGAATGCAAATCCACTGTCCAGACTTGATTTAAAAGTGTCCACTGGCCATTTGTTTTATCAGAGAGCCTGCCTTAAGATCGATGAGAGATCGCATGGTCTTAGCCCATACATAACACCTCTACAGCAAATACGAGTTTCTTCAGGCCAAAAGGTGACAAGGCTTATCTAGGCTAGCTCTCTACTATAAGACCAGTTGTGCCAATATCTTAAGGACCTATTGGATGGGTTCATTCATATTTATTTGGTGTATTTGTTGCTAGACAATAGTTTATTCCACTTAATTCAAACATAGTGGGTTTCTCATCTTATTTTTCCTTTCCAAACTCCATTCTGAGACTGGTGCATGAACTGCCACTCATTCAACTAATTTACAGTGTGGGATCATAGCTCTAAATGAAATTAGAAATTTTGCAAAGAGAAACTATAGAGGCTTCAACCCATGGATTTTTGTGCTATATTTGCACTTCCAGATTACCCGTGGAGGAATTAAACCTCTTCATTCTGGTGATACGGACAACATGGGCAGGTCACTGGAGTATTACTGGCTATAAATGTCAGTCTTCCTTTTCTCACTTCATGAATGTGTTTTGCTATGTTTTTCTCACTTATTTAGTACTTTTTCCTTTAACTTTCCCATCCCATCAGTCTGTCTGGAAATTCAGACTTCCTGAATTTAGCAGTACCTACTAAATAAAATACCTGAACGTCATTTATGAGAACAGAGGTTTCACAAATCTTGAACTCTGACTTTGTGTATCTTGTTTACAAGGGACCTGGCCAATCTCACATGCCCAATGGCTAAGAAAGGCACAGCAAGAAAACTGCCTCTATCCCATGCCTTCCCTTTCTTCTTTACAGAGCATCACATACTTGACCCCATACTTTTACTTTACCTCTTCTTCTCTGGAGACCTCTGTCTCCTAGACTCTTGCCCACCCTATGGCAAGGGAGATCACAGGCTGGATGGGGTGCTGTACCCCCATAAAAACAGGACTGTGGGGAGACTGAAGATGTTGGGAGTTGTGGTCCCAAGAGAGGAGTTACGATTTTGGTTTTCAAGGAAGGGAAGGTGAGGTCCTGTATTTCTAGGGGTCACAGCCCAGAATACAACAAAAGCTAAGAGAAAAACACCCACAGTGCATGGCTAGTTTTACACAGTCTGACGAAAACTAGAGTCCAGGGAAAATAGCTCTTATCTCTCTGGGTTTCCTCTGATACCTTCTTTATTTCAGTCTGTTTATGGATGGAGAGAAGGCCTTTGGGAAACAGTATTAATTCCAGCTTAGTCATTAGTCACTACCCAGCTTTCTGTATGTAAACACTCAGAAAACACAAGGCCAAGGCTCCAAATGAGGATTTTTCCGGCCATTTTTATCCTGAGCCTTAGCAGTTATGATCACACTCTAAGAATTTGTGTTATCAGTAAGTCCAGCCCCTCAGAGACCATGGTTATGCAGTAGGCCCACCCAGCAAGGTCACCAGATATCCCAGAGCAAGGTTGGCTGTAGCCCTGTATATCCTGCCAGGTGCCAATCTAAGCAGTTTTTTAGGACATCCAGTCTTGGATACTCCTTTTTAAAGTGAGTGTTTATTTGGGTGTCAGTCTTTGCAAGACAACCTGCATTTAGCTATAGATCCCTTCTGCAGAGCCAGTCTTGAGGCAGGATTTGCCTATCCTCTCTTTTTGCAACTGAGTACTGCTTCCTCATACATCTTGTCCCCACTGAACAGCATCTCCAGTTTGCTGAGACTGTCTTGAATGTTAAATCTTGCCTGGCCATGGTTTGTGTACTGCCTCCCTCCATTTCGCAGAGTGATCAAAGTACAAAACTTGTTTTTTTAAAGGCAGACCAAGGTACTGTTGAAGTGATGATGGCCCATCTGCAGAAAATTATCATCAATTATAAATTCAGACAGGCTCCAGCCTAGCAATACCAGCCTTGAAGGTTTATATGAGGCTCAGGAAGGCCCTCCTAACCGCCTTTTCCATATGCCCATATGAAACCAGCCCCACAAACATCACTAGCCCCAACCCATGCTAGCTGTTTTGAGCTAGTTGGTGGGCTTCAAAATTTTTAAGAATTCGCTACTCTCCTACAACTTATTTCTGTCCTGACCTTTACACTTTTGGTTTTTGCTCACACCACAAGAAAGAAAGGCCTCCTATTTCCTTCACACACACAGTAAATCACAGATAGATGCTTCTGCTTTCAAAAGCCAAATTGATTCGTGTACTCAGTGTGGTGTTTTTGTGATGGGAAAGGAGTGCAGAGGTGAAGAGATCTTTTAAAGCAATGTGAAACTGAGGAGTGTTAAGATGGAAGATTCGGAGGTAATATGGTGAAGTCAAGAATTGCAATCACCATTGAATAGAATAGCCTTCAGCTAGGATACCTGGCAACCCAGGGCACTTGGTAGCATAGATGTAGCATCATGGAACAGAGATGGATGATGTGGAAGACAGGTCATGTAGAAAAGTTAGGATGATGCAGATGAGGACCACCCTACTGCAAAGACAAAAGATCATTCAGTTGTCCTGGACCACTCAAAAAATAATAGAATTGGGGCAGAGGGGGAGAAAGAAAAAAGATTAAAAAAATTTTTTTGTGGGCTGTATTGGCATCTTTTATTCTTAAACATTTCCTAAACTTACAACACTGATGCCCTGTAATTTTCGTGTAGTAAATGTTTTCCTTCACTGCCCACTGTTCCATTTCTTAATGTCAGCTTCATGCTTAGCACCTTGGCCTCCTGTTGGCCTGCTTAATACCCACAAAAAGGAAAAACTGCTGTAGAGCAATGGGAGACTGCCTTTCTCTTCCATGTTTGTACAGCATCTGGCACAGTGAGGGGCCATTTCCAGATGCTGCTGCACAGATGATAACAAGCATGAGATCTGCCCCTTCATCACACCCTGTTCAAATGCTAGTCCTGGTGCTTGTTTAGAAGTAAGGAAAAATTTATAAGAAAACTCTGCTGGAGAATGTATCAGTCTCAGAAGTGTGTCTCGTGAGAAATGAGTGTGTCCCTACAACAGTGCCTTCAGGGAACAGTGTGTTCTCAGCAGTTGGAGACAGGTCCCTTAGAAACCTCTTTCACTCATCTTTCATTGCCCTCATCCCTGTTCTCCATATAGAGACAAATAACTTAAACTTATGCAGCAACAAGAATACACAAAGTTCAAATTCAAAGTGAGTTCTGGCAGCTCAGAAATTCAAAATGCATTTCCTTCTTATGGGACCCATTCCACTGCTGCAGCACTACAAACCCAGGGTCCTTGGGGTTTGAAAATCACACTTCATTGTTAGCATGAACTCTAGCATATTTCTCCTCAGCCATCTCTTCTCAGGAGGAAATGTCCTGTGTGTATATAATCACTCTTCATGCTGCAGCCTCTCCACACACCAATCATCCCCATGTTGCTCCTCTGGCTGTACAAAATTCTTCTGTGACAAGATGTGGATATTCTAGGCATTTATGGGTTAACATTGTAATAGAGTTTGTTCCATTGTCTTCCCATCTACTGATTTTTAACATTAGTTGCTTTTCGTATTTTTACTGTTCGTTGAACTAATGTTTTTGCAGACTAACCTACAGTAATACAAAAATCTGTTTTTTAGTGAAAGTGTGGAATCCACAATTCACCGCTTTGTATGCAGTGTTGACACTGCTGTATCCACGTGGGGAAATATATATTAAATAGTTTCATCTACAACCTTTTCTTATACTATTTTGCATCTTCAGCATTTTCTGCAACTCTTCTCAGCCCCTGTTATTTTGTTAATCTGACTTTGTGTGATTGCCAAAGTTGGTTGCCTCATTAGGCAACTACCCTTTCTACCAATCAGGTAGTGCAACAAACAGGCTGTGCAACATGCACTTCTGTATAGATCCACTTCATTAGAAACATGTCTTCATTGTAAAATCTGACTTTTATTCACTCACTGCTGCCTCTATTTTAACCTGTTCTTTACCTATGCAATACTTTTCTCTTTTAGCCCATTGGAGCTTGGCTTCTCCAAAAATCTGTACGGAATCATCTTGTCAAAAGCTTTTTTAGAAACCCACGCAGTACCTAACAACTGGATCTTCCTCACAAACATGTTCAGTGTCTCCTCAAAATGAGTCTCATAGATTGGTCAAACATGACTTCCTTCAGCAAAAACTGGGGACTTTTCTTGATCATATTTGTTGTATCCATAAATTCTATCTTGCATTGCTCAGCATGGATATCAGAATTACTAACCTGCACATCCCACAACACTCCTCTCCACAGCTCTTTTAAAACTGTTATGTTATTGGCCACCCACTTTTACTGCACTGGGGTTGTTCTAAGTGATAGCTCTCACACCACACTAACTGATGTGGGAATTTCATACTAGGGCTCCTTTTGAAGTTTTGGATGAATGCCATCATTCATGGTGACCTTTTCACTCTTTGTTTTATAAATTTGTTCTGTAGGTTTATTCAGACACAGATCCTCCAGCATATTGCAAGAGAAAGTGAACTGTGAACCTTAGAGAGCTCCTTTCAAGTGAACACAGATGTGAAGAATGTATTTAGTTTTCTGCTATGGCCTTATCTTTTCACCTTGACCTTTGTGACCACCCACACCTTTTACACGGCCTGCGAAGGGCATTCTTCTCCTTGTGAGGAGGGAAGAAAGGTATGCCCTTGGCAGGCTGCTCCTCCAAGGTTTTTGACCTGGCTGTTCATAACTCTGACTAACCAGAAGGATTTCTATTGTCCTCATCTGTTCGCACTTGGAACTTTTTTTCCTCCTCCTGGTAGCATCTTTTACCCTGCTGTTTAATCATGTCAGCCTTTCTCTTTTGAACTGGGCCTTTCACATTGCTCAGGGCCAAGTAGTCACCTGGTGTGAGATTTCAGTGCTCTATTAATTATCACACTTCCACCAAGTTTCTGCTACAGCCAGTAGTTTCATTTAAAAGTATGTCATCTGTTCCCAGACATTATTTCTAAGGCATCAAATTTTTGCTGCAAAGTATGTATATGTATTTATATATACATATGTGTGTATGTATATATTATGATTTTATTTCCTATTGTCTGTGTTCTGCTTAAATGAGAATTATTATCTCTTCAAACTGATCTTTTCTTTTTCTTTTCCATGAGCTTCTACTTTGCCCTTTTTTTGAGGGTGCAGTTTCTCTGACCTCACCCCTACCGATCATCATTCCAAACAGCATATTTTGCTGTATGTCATGCTTTTCCTTCTTTTTTATTTTCTAATTTGCTATTTAACTGTTTTAATTGCAGCCTGCTTCCATACCAGATTAGCTGAAGCCCTTCCACTCCAGGAATCGGTCCCTTGGGAGTTCTTGATGAAAATGAACGTTTCCTCCTTACACCTTCCCTATGTCATTTACTCAGCTATACATTAAGGCTTTGCTTTTCCACATCTCTGGCCCTGAACATGCTCCTGGAAGGACTTCCAAAGATGATATTGTCTAAAACCATAAATTTTGTATACAGAATCATCCTTCTTCTCCATCCCTTTTTCAACCATAACTGATTGTCCATCACTATCACCTCCTTTCCTGCACTCCCTAAGGGCCTGTCTAGACGCATGGAGGGATTTACTACCTCCACATCATCTGCCAAGCAAGTCTCCATGTAGTCTTCTCCAATACCCTAAGCAGATACTTATACACATGCTGTTTATATGCAGGCACTGTAATAGCCTGCATCTTCCTCTCTGTTGGGATATCTATTAGTCTTCATGCAAGACAATATATGTGCCAACTGTGGGGGTCATTTCTCACTTTTTTGGTTAACTGGCTATTAGATTTATCCTTTTCTCAGCTGCACTGCACTGCTAAAGCTGAGTTGGACTGCCGTACAATGTCCAAGAAATGTTATGATAAACTCCTCTTTCTCACTGAGTTTTTCCAAATCACTCTCTGGGGTGCATGGGAGTGCATGGGTCTGGTCTGTGCATGGGAGTTGGGCAGTGATCCACCTGCCTGGGAAGCAATGACATGTATGCCATAAACAGGAATGTCTCCTGTGCTCCTGTGCCTTGTAAGCTTTCCTGGAGGGCAGAATGAAATTCCCTTGCTTCTGTTGTTTGGGTTGATTGCATTCATTTATTCCTCAGTTTAGACAGGCTTCTTGGCTTCCAAGTAGGGCTGGTTTCTCTGTGGGATTTAGGACAAACTCCATTATACCGCTGGCTCAGGGCTGGGGTTTGTCTTGCTTATGCACACTACAAAAACCTACACACATCAACTTTGTGTGCCTGGAGTCTTAAAAGCAGTGCTTCTCCAGATAATGTTTTTCAGAACTGTTATTTGAATTCTTGACTGAAAGCCTTCCCTGGGTCCTCAGCACACTTGAAAGCATCAATTTCAATAACCAGCATATCTGAAAAGGACTTTTCCAGAGCACAACAAAGCAAATTCTGCCTGCATGAACAGCATACACAGAGTTAGGTGCAGCTAAAGACAAATAATTTTTTTGTTAGGGGTCCACCAGCCTGCCATTTCAATAATGTCAAAGTGGGGGACATTTTTTCTTTCATGCTTGGCATTCGTGATTCTGCCAGTGAAGGAAGCCTGGATGATCTCAAAAGCATTAAACTGGACAGTAACACATTTTCCTCCCTGCACCTTTTGAAAACAAAGTGCTATTTGGGAATGGTCGTGTAACTTTTCAGGCAGTAACTCTGGACACCAGGTATAAAACGCTGGCCCCTAGTGGTAACTAACAACTACTACCACTAAGGAGGTAAGTCTTTTTGTTAGAAACGGTGGTGAGGAGGAGCATAAAGAACGGCATCTCTGAAATAACAGTAGCAATTTTTTATACTTCTTATAGCTTGGACAGCAACCAACTGTGGTAGAAAAGAGTAGAAAAGCACAAATAAATGCTATGTTGTGAGGACCAAAGTCGACATCAAATCCCTAGGCTGCCAGGACCGGAATGAATGCACTTTCCCAAATGAATAAGCTTTCTATTGTGTTCTGAAGTACCCCTTCCTTAAAATAAGCATGGTCTAGGAATCAATAAGGCCTGTTAAATGGATTAAAAATGGACCAAAAAATAGATCTCAAAAGGTAATTATTCAAGTGGACCAGTCTGTGAATGCAAATGATTTTAGTTGTATCCCTCAGGATGGATTTCAGTCCAAGGGATGTTCAATATTTTAATCAATAATCTGGAAGGAAACACGAAAATCATTGCTGATAAAATTTGCAGATGAAACAGGAATGCATAGAATAATTAATGATTAAGGAAGGGTTCCTTGGGGAAATCCAGATTGCTAAGCTGTGTACTGCTCAGTGTGTATGCACTTGTATTTGGCTAATAGTAAAAATTAGTAAGAAGCAGTCTGCAATGATGAGGGAGACAGTTCTGGAAAGCTGCGCCCGTGGCAGGGTAACTTAATGTGCATTTTGAGTGAGAGGCTGCAGCTGAAAGGGTTAACACAGTCCTCCTGTACAGGTGCTGTGAACAAGGAGCAGGGACCAGGAGTTACAGACTGCTGGCTTTGGCTGTGGTGACACCATGCCTAGCCTGCTGTGTCCAGCTTGGTACCACTGATATGGAGAAGATGGTGGAGGAGGCAAAGGGAGGTAGTGTAAAATGGGAAAGTGGATGGCTCAGAAAATGGATATATAAGGGATGCAAGGTCTGAAAATGCTGCCTTGAAGTAACAGCCTTCAAGCATCTTGGTTTATTTAGAGAAGGATGGTAGATTGCTCACTCTAAAAGCAGTGGTTTTCATCCTGTGGTTACTGATGCACTGACAAGGGACTATGCAGGAGAACTAAGCACAACTTGAAGCTCAAAATTTGCTGGACTGGAATCAGCTTTTGCATGGGAAAATTCTCAGAAATACATGAAGTTTAAAGTCGTAGTGGTTTGCAAATAACAGAACAATAGGAAGGTAAGATAATGGAGAAAATAAATAAAAAAAACCCAAACACAATGACCTTCTAAATTCAGGAGATGCAAAGACAAAAGAGGATGGAAATGTTTAGCAGACAGACTAATTGCTGGAAGCTAAGTGGTGGATTCTCTTTTCACTGAAACCTAGCACCTTCCTGTAAAGGAAAGTATGCTAACTTACCAGTCATACATGGCTTGCAGCAGATCAAATGAGGATGTAGACACGCCAAGCATATGCACGGCATCTCGACGACTGAGAATTAAGATGCTTCAAGGGCCTGGGCTCAGTGGTCTGTGTCCCGCAGAAAGGTCATTTTGGGCACATTTATTTCAGGTGCTACTTTCAGTTGACTTTAGCAGCCACCGCAGATGAGATACCTTCAGTGGGCAAATGTAATTTTCAAGAGGTGGACTCAGGAACAGGGTGCAAAGGCATTTCTGACTCTCTGAGCAGCTCTGATGGGGAAAGGGCATGCATGAGAAGTTTAGTACTTGTAGTTCACAGTGATTATTAAAGTGTAAGATCTGTTCATAATCTCAGTAAAAGTCTGAACTGAAGAGCTCCTAGCCCCTAAAGCTCCTTGACTCAGTTTTTTTGCCTGACAAGTGCCCTGATCACAACGTACCAGATGGCACAGTCTCCTAGAGGGACAGAGCTATGCAGATGTGATGAGGATAGCTGCAGGTTTCAATTTCAGTCCCAGCCCACTGCTAATTTTCTTTAGTCACTGATGCAAAATATTGATTTCAAGGCAGATTCAAGAGTCTTACTAATCCACAGGGGAATAGCAGTATGTATTTAAATTCCATATGTTGATTAAAGCTGTCAAAGGTCTTATATGTACTTACCTACATGTTTTTGAATGCATTTAGTTCTCGGTTCTGTAAGGCACAATCTTCAAAATGGTGAAAAGGAAAAAGAAAGAAGATAGCAAGAGTGCAGGAATAGAGGAAGATGAGAAGAAATGCTATAAACTGCCCCAGCTGCATGGTCTTGGGCATGAGTGGTTGGTTCCTTGCTCATTCAGCTCGGTGACTTCTGGGTCCATTGCACTGAGGATGTCAGTTCAGAAGGAGATTGATCAATATTACAGGGCTTTGGCCAAGTCTTGGCAGCTGGATGTGGTTTTCTCATTCCAACACCTTTTAGGAAAGTTTCTTGGCCAGTAAAAGAGCTCAGTGTGGTGTGACTTTCCCAGGCAGTATAACTACCAATACCCATGATCCCTCTTTGATGCTCTGTTCTCTCCTGAGTTTCATTTTCTTCCATTGTGCCCTTGTGGGCACGTGGCCAAATCTATTTGTTACAGCAGCCAGCTTTGCTTCAGATGGAGTTCCACCCCAGCTTTGGTCCTTGACAACATTTCAGACCTTTCCCTCAATTTTTGGATTACTTTCTGCTTCTCTGTTGTCACCTCTTGGTCTTACTGAATGTTAAGAGGAAGTGTGACAACACAAACCAGGACCAAGTGTTTCAGAAGCAAGAAACTCCTCTGCCTTGCACTAGGCCTGGAGTCCCTAAGTCTCTTAGGTACATTTGGAAACTGGTAGCTAAATGTCTGATTAGAGCTGGTCGAAAATGTTCTGACTGAACAGTTGTCTGACAGAAAATGCCCTTTTGATTAGATTGAAACATTCCACAGGAACATGCCAGTTTTGATAAAAATTATCAGTGTTTTATTTCTGCCAAGCTGGAGCTTTTGGTATGATGAATTTGGCACACTTGCATGGCATTATGATGGGCAAAATGGCAACACTGAAGTGAAGAATTGCAGCCTTTAGTGAGATACTGCACTTTGATAAAATTATTTTTATTATAGTTTCAAAATTAATTTTAAGGGGGGGGAAGGTGCAGAGGACAGCTTTCCAGGGAAATGTCAAAAGAAAGGCTCGTCAAAAAACACTCTATGCTTTCAAGCTGCCTGTCTTTAAAAAGCTCCAGATTCTGAGCAGCTTGCTCTTCAAACACAGCCTGCCACCCACCCTGCCCACATCAGTAGCCCAGTTCAGCCATGCTCCCCACCCGCCCCACTGAATGACCTCTCTTCCAGCAAGAAACGTCTCCTTGAGACTTGTTTTGTGACAGACATCTCCTTAGTTCCTGCTAAAGGCCTGTTCCAGGTCTGTTTTTCTCAGGGGGAATTCAGGGAAAGACCTCGGTGACAAACAGATGCCCAGGAAGACCTGGCTCTGAAGAGAAAAAGCAGCATGCGATCCCTAAACAGTCCCTTTCCTGCTGGAAATATTGAAAGGCACAGCAGAGAGTTTGGATGGGGTGCTAGAGTGTGTGCCAGGATGCAGGTCCCACAGGGAACAGACGCTGAGTGTGCAGACCCAGCATGAAACCCTTGAGGCTCATCTTTCAAGGAAAAAGCAAGCCAAGCACCTCTGGGTATTTATCTGTGCACCCTGGGAGAGTAGGGCAGGTGATGGAATTAAAAGGCAGGCAACCATAGGCTGATGGGGAATTCCCCTTGCACAAAGCCTAATTAAATTTGGGCTGCCATGCAGAGAAGCAGACTTGTCAGTAAGACTTCCAAAAAGGGATTAAATGCCTTAAATGGAGACAATCTGCATTTGTAATTACACTGATTGGGATAACATTTCTGTGGGGTACTTAGCCTTGTTGTTTGGGGAATAAACTGATCTGCAGCTGAGTTTGGGATGGGAGTTCCCTGTGCTGAAGAGTCTTGCAATGAATGGAATATTATACACGTTTTACTGCTTCCTCCAAAACATTTGGTTGCCAGCCATGCTGTAGGCAGTCCCTGGCCTAGACTGACCATCAGTTTGGAGCATTTCTAACATCCCTGCATTATATTACAATAGCGTGATAATGCAGGCGATTCTGCTCTGCAAAGTCAGAGCATTATAAAGCACTGAAGTATTAATGCAGCTTTCTGCTACCCAGTCTGTTGTTGGGAATAAATACAAGGAAATATAACTAAGCTTGTGATACTACAAAAAAACATTAAAACACAAGAGAAAAACTTTACTACATAGCAGAATAGGCGTGCGTGGGGCTGAGTGGTGTGCTGGTGGAAATCTATTGAGAGATTTCAGAGAAATCTACTACAAACCAAGCAAGTGAGAACCACAGTCACTGTGTTCTCACATGATCAACAAACATGAGACACGTGGATGAAGCTTTGGGGAACATGAGGCTCCCGAGTACCAGTTTATTGTTGCTTCTGCTGGGCAGTGTACCTTTCTGGTGGCAGTGAAGGCTCAAATGCTTGCAGTCATAATGGTTTCTCTCTTTCAATTGTGTGAGAAAATAGCAATTTCAAATAGAAAGTAAAGCCTTCAAACACTGTGAAGAGAGAAACAGCCTTTATCAGCCACCCACTCTATAAGGCATGACTGAAGGGAAGGGTAACGGGAAATATTTCATCCCAGAAGAGTTACGTAAAAAACATTTGGGACTGAAATACAAACTTTTCAGAAGCATGGAGTCAGTCACAGGGGAAGTCCTAAAGAAGATCAAAACAGCCTTTTATATTGCCTGAACTTATTTCTGTACAAGGCAATGCAAGATTTCCTTGCCTGAGCAAACAATGACACTTAGGTTTGTATATCTGGGATGAGGAAGAGAGATGCACAGATTTAAAACATATATGTATGCACCTTTGGTGATTATGCAGTTCATGGTACTGATCCTTCAAAGTTGTATACATTTGTAAGCAGAATCTTGAGAATAATCCCATTAATCTCAGTGAAATTATTCCTGATCCTAATATTAGACACAGATATAAGTCTTTTTGGAACTCTTTATCCTTAATTCCTGAAGGTGTAAATGGCCAGGATTGAGGAAATGGCTTTTTCTTTTCTGTATTCTTGATTCCTTTTCTTTAGTTCCAATCCCAATCAGCCCAAAGCTCCACCCCAAAAGTCAGATATGGACTATCTGATGGCTAACAAATCATTCAGCTGCCCAGAGAAACAGACAGGTCTTGGACACTCACTCAGTGCCAGGTGGCAGGGTGGAAGACCCTGGCTTGGAGCACACCTGCACCATGTTTAAGAGCTCCTGGTTTTGTACTCAGAGGCATTAGAAAACCTCCAACCAGCTCCAGGGAGATCATAGGACATTTTTCTGGGTTACTGAAATTCAAATATTCAGAGAGAGGTTTTGTTATGCTTGTTGCCTTTGCAGGATCCTGGTATCAGTACCCCTATCTAAGTGACTTACGTTTCAGGATAGGAGAATTTTCTCCCAGCTGAGGAGTTTAAGAGAGACATAAAAGAGAGAGCATGTGTAAGCAATAGATATCACAGATGTTTAAACCACCATGGCTTATTCTTTGAAAAGACTACCACTGACATTGACTTGGTACTTGTCCTTTCAGGGAGTTTGGGACTTTTGGTTTCTTTCTCAGGGAGTCTGGACCTAATGACATCTTTGGCTAGGATCTTTGTTCACTCTGTGAGAGCTTCAGCAAGGCAAGCTGTGCCCAAAGGGCACTGGAGATGGCCCACAGGGCTGAGATATTTGGAAACGGATACGCACATGTAATGCAAAGCTCATGGGTTTGCAGAGTGTCCTACTGCTCACAACTGGGATAATCATCGTTCTTGTCTTGTTGGCTTTGGAAGCCAAATACCCAAGTACATAAAAGGGCCACAGAGACAGCTGAAGATAGAGGATATCTGTGTAAGAGAGAGGAAAGTGTTGGGGATACTATGTCAAACGAGTAGTGCAGAAGACTTCGGGGGAGTTGGGGGGTGGTGTATGCCTTAGCTATGGCACATGAAGCCATAGGAACATAGGCTCCACAGCTACAGTGATTCATGAACAGCTTGTCTGTAATGGCAGTAATTCTCATGGTGCTGGCTCTTTATCTCTGATAGAGCATGTGTCCCACCCTGGAGAAGACATTAAGGGTTGCAGTCCCTGGCATGTTTCATCTTCTTTGTTGGTGCTCTGGCTGCGTAAAGCAACACATACACACTCTCATCAGACGAGGCACTTTGATGTCTTGTTTCAGCCCCTGGAGCAGCAGCAAAGCAGACGGAGCTTATTGGTGAATGTGGCCAATGATTTCTGAAATCACTATCTAACCAAGTTTTGTGAGAAAACATGTGAGTAAGGAAACAACGCTTCTCATCTTACAGAGTAGCTTATCCACAGCTTGATCCCTCTGGCTCTTCTGATGGCCTTCACTTGTGAAAACCCCAGTCTGCCATCAACAGAGGCATCCATTGTCTCCCGATCTTCACATTCTGGTCTCCAAGTAGGCCAGATCATGATGTCTTACTCACTCTTCCCCTTCTTCCTTTCCTCTTCTGCCACAATGACAGTGCTGCTTCTTCCAGCTGTTAAAACCTTTCCTCCAGCATGATCTTCTTGCCAGGCATTTCCCTTCTGAGATGTGGCTGAGTCATCCAGGGGTCAACTGCTCTGACATATTACTGGAAATCTGACAAGGTAGGGGAGCTTACGGCAGCTCCTCCCGTTGCTTTTCAGGCCGGCCGAGCTCACCAGAGGCCGATCACTAGCTGCTGCAGGATGAAAAAGGAGGATCGTGTTGGCAGTTTGGCACCCAGTACTGAACATATTGGTTTCCCAGTCACAGGCTGTTTCCTGGAAACCAAATAATCTCTGAGGCCAGCACCATCTCCTATTATTCTTTATTAAGAATTTAGCTCGATTCATCAATCTGGCCATATACGCAATATAATTAATTGGCCTCCTCAGTAGATTTGCTACTCTGATGCAAACAAGGAGGCTGGCTTGGGAGAGTGTAGCTTAGTGAGGCCAGAATCCCATTTCAAGAGGAAAGTGCAGAGAGGATGTATGTGTTGAACGACTGCAGGAACTACACTTAGTGCTGAAGCTTAGAAGACATGAATGGTGTAAGCTCATCCAACTCGCTGCTCCCATAAGCAAACAGCCACAGAATCATAGAATCATAGAATCATAGAATCGTTAAGGTTG
>RSEF01000031.1:31545343-31603872 GCA_003993805.1 Himantopus leucocephalus
GCAGATCAACACGCCCGCCTAGCTTAGTGTCATCTGCAAACCTCCAGCCTCTGGAAAAGGACTGAGGGAAAACATGAATGGGTTGGAAAAGGGCTGCTCCAGCATGTTGCCAGAGGGAAGTACCAAACTGAGATCACTGGGCAACACGGATACCTCAGCCAGTAGAAGCCCCTTTTGGTGCTGATGGGATAGTGTTTGCAAGGTTTTCCTTGCAGCACTGGCCTTAGCATGGGGTGGGAGACTAAGGTACATCTGCCTCACCTTCCATCCCCACGGCCCTTCTGAAGACACAGCCATGATGAGTTATGAGCACTGAGGCTGAAGCCTCAGGACCTTTCTGCTCTAGGTGCATGGGACAGAAGGGGGTTGGGATTTTCGGTGTGGGCACACATGACCAGCTGTTTAATGCTGTTTGTCACCCCTTTCCTCCACCACTCGTTTCTCCATGCCTTCCTGCAGCCTGAACCTTGTCCCTGGGTGACAGCCTCCCTCTAAACTGCTTACTGTGTAGTCATCCACTTCACCTGCTTTTCCGCATTTTTTTCTGATCCTGCCAGTAGAACTGGTACAGATCCTGGCACCTTTCTTGAGGAGCATTAGCATGCAGCAGCTGGTGATTTCTTAGCTACAAAACACTTCGGAAAACTCCAGCAGACCCGGAGGGGCCAAATTCCTGCAACAGAAAGTCCTTGGCAGCAGAGTGGTATGTTGAAGACAAGACAGGGCTTAGGCAGGTTTTACATAAGTACCACTCGAGATGAGTAGCTATCCTCAGGTATGTTCACAAGGAGTTTGTAGGTAGGGATGGATACATGCATGCCAACCTGTAATCTGTGTATGTACTTTGCATGATTCTTCCTTAGTTTCATCCCTGGATCAAGTGCATTTTTTCTAGAGCTGGGTATGAATGCATGTGTAATACAGTCAGTCCTACTCTTGAAACCCAGATGGGACATTCAGCATATTCTTGATTTCTGCTAATTGCTTGTTTTATGCAGAATATTTTTTATTGTTAGCATTACCTGAGGAATCACCACCTCTGTGTACAAAGACTTGTATTTCAACAGGTGTTTTTTGCATATGTAAAAGTATAAATTCTTCTATTAGTTCTTCTTCTTCAAAAAAAAATCCAACAATATATACATGAAATTAAAGCACCACCCCACTTAAAAAGAATTAACCAGTAATAACAATTTATCATTAAAGAGTAATTTTCTTGTGAAATAAAATTTTGTTCTTGACTACCTTGCAGAGAGAGAAAGGGCAAAATTTGCAACAAATTCTGCCCATTTCTGTTTCAGAAGATTTTTTACACATATATCTATTTCTTAGTTGAGTTTCCAGATTGACAATAGCGCTTTAAATGGAAAGCAAAACCATACCTTTTCTTAAACATAGGAACATTGGAAGAAACCTTGCTAGATAAAAGATATAATTGAAAGACTGGTGCATCCTTCATTTAGAAACCTGATTGCTGTCTGATAGGCATTTTTTGTCTGAGACAAAGAAAGACGAGACTTGTCAAAAATCTGAAAATACCACTATAAAGGCAAAATTACCACTTGTAAGTCATTACTCAGATGTTGTCTTCCTGGAGACACAGCTGTGTACCCAGGTGAGCCTCATCTCAGAGTCATCCATGAAACACACAGTCACCGACCACTGGACACTGTTCCCTGTTCCTACAGCCCTCACTACTCTGTGGATCCCGGAGTTGTGCGATTTGCACATCCCTCTTTTATTCTGCAGTCTCAGATATGGTGCGACAGGCTGTGAAATGCCGCATTTCCAGAGTTTATGTAACCAAATGGCTAGGAAAGCACATGTTTTCGGTAGTGGAAGTGGCTGATCAGGAGAAACCACTTCTTCAGAGTAAGATGTGCTACAGGCATATAAAACCTATAGGCTTGATACAGAGGTAATTGGATGAAGTCCTGCAGCCTGTGTGCTTTACTGGATGTCGGCCTAAATGAGCTAATGGTCCCTGCTGACCTTTAAATCTATGAAATGCTGACTGTTAAACTGCTTGATCATGGACTTTTCTGATAGAAATCTCTCCCATTTGGTTTTAGATTGGTCCACAACATAGGAGCCATGCATTTTCACACAGAAGTGATGCAATAGGGGCATCCTTAAATAAGTTCATAGCATGTCTTTGGTCTTCTCCTCCAACCCCCTGCTCCTTTTTTAGTGTTAAAAACTCCTTTTGGTGTTTTGGGGCTTTTTTTCTTCAGAAGTTACATTCTTCTTTTGCGGTTTCTGAATGTTGGATGTCTGCTGTGAGTTTTGCAGAGTTGTCAGGAAATTTTTTGCCAGAGAGGGTGTCATTGCTGTGAGAGCTGAGAGACCTCTCTATAAAATGCTAGGGCTTAGACACATGACTGGCACACACCAGCTGATCCACACCAAGTGTCGCTGTGTGCACTGCTATCTCATGCACTTTTCCCGACCTACTCTTTTGCTGGGATCATAGCCACTGCCTTGCTCTTGCCAGAGGGTTGTGCAGGTGGTCCAGTGTTCAGCCCTGCTTGCCTGCTTGCCAAAGTGAGAATTAGGCAACTGCTGGCTAGGAAAGGGCTGGAGAAGCTATAATTAGCTATTGCCTGTATAACCCAGAATTGCCTTCACACAGGAAACTTCAAAGGAGACAGAACAAATCACAATCACATTAGAAAAGTTAAGTAAACTGAAACATGCAGAAGTTGTTTTACCGAAAAGGTTGATTTTGGAAGAACATAGCTGAAATTAAAATCAAACCTTCAGCCTCACTCTCTGTCTCATTTCGTCAAAATCAATAGTAGATATGATAGTAGATCAATAGTAGAATGACAAAAGGTGTCATTTCAACACATCAGCATTTTGGCTCCAAAGTGACGCTAGCAGATCTAGTAACTCTACGTAGTAGAATCATGAAATTAAGAAATGTAAACTGTTGAACCAAGACTGCACTAAGATTAGAAATTTATCATATAGAAAATAATGTCCTATCACTCCCCTGAGGAAGAGATAATTAGCCATCTAATAACAGGTTACTTTCATCTCTAATTTTTACAGGATTCTGTAAAGTAAGTTCATCAATGTGAATGTATTTTTTATTAATGGGGAAGGTGCATTATCTGTCCTTTATAAGTAACCTGAATCCTCAAAAATATTCTTCATAATAGCACCCATGGGTTTTCAGACAAGGTTTCTCTTGGTCCACGCAGTCTGGGACTGAGAATGGTGCCAGCCCACAGCATGAATGTGTGGACAGAAACAGACTGTCTCATCTTGAATGTTTTGTGTTCATGCTGATTATTTCAAATTCATCAGAAGGCTGGCCCAACATACAGGTCCTAGAGAGAACATGCAGATTTCCTGAACTACCAGCCTAAAGCACTCTTCTCTGGGGGGACCTCAGGGTTTGCAGTCTCTCCTGCAGGGGTGTGTAATATTTGTGTGTCACTGAGATGTTCTCCATCTCTATCTGATCAACTGGATCAGCAGTTGTACTGGAAGAAAGGATGGAGACAAGGCCACACCAAGGTGTCCTTTCTCCTAACATTGCCTGCATTGCCCAGATCAGTTCTAAGCCTTCTCAGAGGCAAGGAAAATGATTGGATAGCTTTCCTGTACACTGATAATAAGAAACAGAGACAATTGCCTAGCAAGTGCCTTAGATAGTATGACTATTGTGCATCTTCAATATTCTCTCCCTCTACTACAGCACTTAACCACAGTATCTCACAGGTCTTTTTATTTACTGTAGCTAACAGGCTGAGGGCTTCAATCATTTTTCTGTAATCTCTTTTCTAGTTATGATGAGACATTTGCTGTATGTAGCAGTTATTCCCTAGATTGTCTCCTTGAATTCAGCCTCATTATTTTATCATTTTCACAATGAACTTCATTTGCCATCTGCTGGCTCCAGATCTCAATATAATCCAAATCCCTTGTATTCTGGTTACACTGTTTCTTGTTACTTGTTCATCTTCCAGTTTCTGCATCATCTGTAAACTTGGAGCTCTCCAGTCAGATTCTGCTCTTCATTTCTTAATCAGAGTAAATCTGGACCTTCTCCACTGAAGTCTGTGGGATTACTCCAGAGTGAACAAACGGAAACCAGAGCTGGATATTGCTTAGGCTTTCAACACCCTCATCCAAGTAATTTTATATTTATATATAGACACATGTTATGAACAACAGATGTCCTAAAGCTGACCTTGAGGACACTTTCCATCTCTTCTGTTCCTATGCCATTTTTATAGTTGACACCCATTTTACCTTAGTCCTTGGTGTTTGTTTGAAGTTAATTCAATATTAATAAACACATTCTTACAGTTATGAATGAAGTTTTGGCAAAGTGAAGATACTTTCAGGCTACGTTTACACTCTTTTTCTCCTTTCATTTTCTTCATTATTTTTTCTTTTTTTTGGATAAAGGTGTTTTCTTTACTATAACAACAAAGTGTTACTATTAGCAGACTGCTACACACGCCTGGGGACAGTAGGTTTACTGTGCTCCCTGGAATAAACAATAAAAAACTCCATGCCTGAATGCATGGAGTTTGATACTCCACGCCAATATGGAGGAGAAACCTAGTAGAACTGCTGACCTGTCACATAAGTCTGCAATTTAGTATTATGAAATCCCTTCCCTTTCCCACACCTCCACAACACCAATGTGAAGCAGAAAGCAAAAGATGTTTTGTCTCTGCAAGTCTTTCCCCTTCCCTTCTATTTCTCCCATGCTGGCGAATCTTATTGCCTGTCATAATTACAATTTTCAGCATAAAGTCCCTAGGGCAGACTAGAATACACAGGAATAGTATGGAAAGCAGATGCAACCTGCTATCAGGACGTTTATGCCAAACACTGCTACACACTTTGAAAGTGTTGCAACTTAACCAGCTGATTTTTCTGCTTACACCTGCTTCCAAAACCTATATTATTTTCCTCACAGTTGCTGTTTTGCATTTTAGCCCTAATTTCTGTCACAGTAGCAGGAGAGACATGGAATCAAGCTTTCCTGCAGCTTACAGCACCTAGTATTGTCTGTCCTGTGGAAACAGGAGTAATGTGATCCTGTAACCTGAGACTGTCTCATAATGTGCACACACAGGGAGTTCAAGTGTTTTTGGCATTACCTAACTCCCAACTACTCAACTTCTAGGTCTAATGTTCTCTTGGCAACATGTGGTGTAATTTATATATATATTTCTATGCAGTTTCCTAGGTTTTTAACATAAGAAAATATAAATAGTGCCACGTGCAAATAAAACAGCCCACCCACATGGTCCACCAGGTTTTGAAATACAAGCGTCACCAGACATCGCTGCTCCCCGGGTTAAAGGTCTAATGTCACCAGCTAGCTGCTCTGCTGGGTGGCTGTCCTCTGCAGACAAGTCTTAGAGAAGAGAGGCACCACACTGAATCATAATTCAAACAACGTGGGAGAGGAAGTGTGCATTTTATGCCCACTTAAATACACCATTTTAGGAGATCTGGCTTGAAAGTGAGCCTGAGAAAGCACGAGTGAGATCTTGACAAGCGGCATGTTCGCCCGGACTACAAGTGAGCCTATTCCTCCTCTATGGTAAAAGATGTGAGTGGACTCTCATCTTCTAGTTAAGATGCTGATTCTTCACTTCCTACAAATAATGTGGTAAGGAATATGGGAAGACCACCTCTCACAGGGAGAGTAAATGTGGGATGGCCTGGGTACCAGTTAAAGCACCTTGTCTGAAAACAGAAGTTATTTAGGGTCAAAAGAGAGAAAAAGCCCTCCTCTTTCTGTGTCCCACAGAAAAAAAAACATAACGCAAACTCAGAGTAGCATGGAAATCAGGTGAGTTGAAGAGCCAGGGAGGAAAATGAATGTTTCCTCAACTTCAGGGTGAAATTTCCTGCTGACCTTCAGACAAAAGTTACTGGAGACCTTCAAAGAAATTGCAGCTGTTTAATGATGATTATATGTTCCTGAGAATGAAATAGAAAGTGTTTCCTTGGGACTTTGCACTCCCTGCCTGGCCTTCCCATGTCCAAAGAAACATTTCAATAAGGGTAGAGAAGGCAAAAAGGCTGTGGCTCTGAACTCTGCACGCCACTTTAGGAGAGCGGAAATATATGGCCATCTTCTCTCTGCTTCAGTGCCAGATACCAGTCGGTTAGACTGCTAGCAGGCTGGATCTTAGGCTAGCCTAGCCCAGCCCTCAAGCATCAACTTGCAAGTGCCAGTGGAGAAGAAAGCAGCAATAAGTGCATTGCCCCTCTGACTTTCCTGGTGTGGAGCAACTCTCCCAGGAGCTGAGCATCTCACTGTCACAAGACTAACAATGTGCAGAGTTGCCTGGCTGTCAGCAAATGCAGTGAAATGCCAATATTATCTTCTTCAGTCAACAATGATCCTTTGAATGTAAATCATGATTGACAGTTTGTGAGCCTGAATTTTGAACAGTGTCTCCGCAATATCCTCTGACATCAGTAAAATGTACATCCCATGAGCTGGAGGGGAAGTTGCAGAAGCCACAGTGATAAACGGGTATCCAATGCATTTTATGCTGCTGGAATGGAAAGATAAACCATGTTTTGTCCCTGTCTGGCTTTACCTGTACACTGTAGGATGAAGCATCTCCACCATGCAAACATGCTGAAATGGCAGAGGCACCTCAGGGCCCTGCCCAGACATGCTCTGCCTCCCAAACCCAATGGTGCCCACAGAGCATGGCTCAGCAACAGGTCACTGTGATCTGCCTTGCCCAGCTCCACATTGCAGGGAGAGCACCTTCCCTACCTTCCCCAGACTCGATACCTCTGCTGTGCTGGAGCCCTTACCAGCCTTGTGTTTCCTGAATTGACTGCTGCTGAACAGGAATTCAGCAAGGTAGGGGGTTGTTGTGGTCGATTAAGCAGCTACCTGGAGTAACACATCAGACAGGCAAAGTTGGAGGACAAAAGCAGCTGACACCTTGTTCATGCAGCCAGAATTATCTCCCCAGTCCAAACAGCCTGCTCTGAATTTTGGAAGAACTTACCAGGGTTTCTGATAAACCTTTTACTTTAATAAGTTTGCTTACTGCTTCCATCCAAACATGAAACCAATTGTTTTTATGGCAGCCATAAAACACCACAAGCAGCAGATGTATGAGGGTAGAGCTTTTGCTGTAGCAAAGTGTGCCATGGAGCAGGTGGAGTGGGAATCCTCCCAAAGTCAGGAGAAAAGGAAACTAGAGGTGCCACACAGGTTTGAAGTTGCAGAGAGGTGGGAATTCAACACAGAAACTGAGGACAGTTGGTGGAAAGCTCCAAAATGGGTGCAGTCAAGTCTAGCACTGGCTGACTGCTGTGGAGATAGCTTTTTAATTTGCAAGTCTCTTCCCTCCAATTCTAGTGGTTGGCTTTCTGAGGGCAGCTGGGAGATATTTATTTCTGCATTAACCAATGCATACCATACTTTTCCAGCCATATTGCCTTTTCAGGTTCACACATAACAAGTTCTGCTGCCGTGCAGTCATTTTAAAAGGACATGTATCAGTGACTACAGGGGAATATATTGACAAGTGACTAGTAGCAGTTTAATTGAACTGTTGACAATCTTCCTTTTCATCTCAGTCATAAATTTATCACCAGGGTAATCCAGTATTCTTGCAATCTTGATGAAAGGTGTTATGCAAATCACACTGCTCAACACAGATTTTTAGAGAATATGCCTGTGCGCATTATGGACCTAAGATCAGAGAGAAGACATGGTTTGATGACAGCAGCTCAAAATTGTGCATTTTTCAGATCTGCATGCAGGTAATATCTTAATTCTCACAAGTACCTGTAGTCTGATATCTAAAAATATAATAGATGCACTATTTTGCCTAAAGTTAACATAAGGTAATTGTAGTACAGAAGAGAGCTTAGGAAAAAAAGCAACATAATTTATGTCCATTTCGATCCCACATGGTATGGATTCTCTCACTGGTGTTTGATTTAGGACCTGCTGAGTTGCCCATTGAGAAAACTATCCTTTAACTTCTTCTATAATAGCTATTCTGGGCTCTTACATTCCCAACAGCAAAATTGATTTCCCACTCTCAGGCCAAAAAATCATTCCAAAGAATGTAGCTGAGACGTGCTGATACTCACGCTCTCTGTATGTGTACACATGCACACCTGTACACACATGTGTGTGCATGTTTCTTGTTAAGGACGGAAGCTCACACCTCTGGTAGCATGACACTGATGCTATAATCTTAAATTAATGCCTCTGTAAACTTCAACAATGTTTCTCTGGATTTACTCCCTTGTAAGAGGGAGCAGAATCTCACCCAGTCCCTTGACTGATTAAGAATGTCATTCATCCTGATATCATAGCTAGCCTGTGCTTGCAGTCCCTGAGCTACACAAACTCATCCCACATGATTTTCAGATTAAGAGGGTTTTATTAATTTAATTAAAGTTAATTTTCTTAAATTTACTGGAAAATTAGAGTTTTTTTAAAAAATCTGTATGTATACTTTTGAAAGACATTTTAAAGTCAGTTAGACTTTTTCTAGTAAATTTGAGTTTGACAAAACAACCTATCATATCTATATATTCAACCATAAAATTTTGACTGTAAACATTTCGACTGAAACTGTTTTTAAAAAACAGTTAAAAACTCTGTTCCACCACCTCTGTTAAAATTCTTTATTTTTCTTTGTAATTTTTTTAATTGGCTTTATGAAAAAAGAGCTTATCTACATGCATAGTTATGTACATATACAGTGTTTTCTGGGAAAATGCACTTGCAAATGCATTGATCTAAAAAAGAGTTTCTTTTCCTCCTTATGAGCTTAATTCTATAAAACAAAAGTGCATGCCTACGTGCAGTTACCTAAGAACAGCTCCTGCTCTTTAGAATCTCACTGTCAAGCATAAAGAAGTCTTACTTGAGTTCAGCACTTGCTTAAATAAATGAAATACAGGAAACTACTTTAGAAAAGCAGTGCAGCACCCTCTAGCGTGGACACATTTAGATTAGGAAATAATATGGCTTTATAAACACCTGATTAACATGTTGCTGACCCACCAGTCAGCCCAATGTCTGATTTAGGCTCTCACTAATCTTCTGGTTGACCTTGGGCAATTTGGTTCACTTTGTCCCAATTTCCTCACCTGTAAACATCAGAAAATAATTACACTTTTTAAAACACCTTAGTCTGTCCTAATGACAAATTCCTCTTGTATAAAAGGTGGGTTGGTATCATAATCATAACCACATGCTGGAGGCTAGAGCGACAGCTCTACTACCTGAAAATGTACTGTGCAATGGTGTGGCTAGGTAAGATCTCTTGTGTGGTGCTTCACCTCATCTGTCAGCCAACCTCTTTTTTTTTCCCCAGTATGATCAGCACCAGCAAAGCAGTGCCTTATGGATTGGGATCATAAACTGTACCGTCAGGTTTTCAAAACTAGTCAATAATGGTTTTGTATTTCTACCTCTTGGAAAGTCTGCTACACATTGACTGATGTAAACCTCTGTCACATTAATAAATTCCATTGTCTTGCATTTTATTTTGGGACTTAGTAAAAGGATGGGACTTGCTTGGGGAAGTTGAATGAGGAAGGAGGACAGAGATTTGGTTCCTGCAGGATCTTCTAATGAGGTAAAGAGATTTTCAGAATGCCTGAGCTCTTACCCTTTTCAGATGTAACACTTAGCTAGAAAAGACACCTTCTGAGGAGCTGGTCTTTCACTTCCACTTTGTATTGCACTTTATAATTCTCCAATGCATTCCTGTTGGTGATCACTGAGCATAACTAAAAGCTGGAGATTGTCAGATGTGCCAAAGGAAGCAATTTCTAACTGCTTGCGTACACTGGAAAGGATAGAAAAAAGGAAGATTAGTGTGCAAAAGCCTTTACTCAGAGTGATCTCCTGCCTGGGCTTTATCTGGAACTGCAGTGATACCCACATACATGTGTATATATCCTTTTCAAGTCATATTGCCATTCCAGTGCGTGGCCAGATATGTAAATCCCAGGTGAAGTTAGATGGGATAACTATTTGTTGACACTATATTGAGGGGACTGTGTTGCAGGACTGGATCTGTAATTTAATAACCAAGAACTACTTTGACAAAACTTGTTGGGTACAAACCACTTAATCTCAAATGTCTCTGACTTAAGCATGAAGTGAAAACATAATGAAGGTAATCAAGGACCTGTCTAGGCTGGACAGATATGGAGCAGACAAGGCAACAAGTGCCAACACACTCAGACAGGCGAGATGCACTACTGTCATATCTATAGCTGGTTTTCACATGCCATGGCCTGCCCACTGGTCAAGCACACGCAAACTCTGCTCAGGAAGACCAGGTTCAGGCCAACCTTTTCCGAGTTAAACAAGGCTTTACCCTTTTGGAGGGTGCCATAAACTTTTCTTCCTGTCTCCCAGCCAGGTTCCTCTCCCCTTGCACACAGCACTCACATCAGTCAGAAGGCACTTCCCTTCTTCAATTCTCTTTAGCCTCGGTGAGCAAAAAAAAAAATAATGTTTCTGTCAAAACTAGATGTGAAGGGAGAAGCCTTTTATTTCTCCCTCTGCAATAAGATCCAAGTCATAAAGTCAGGGGAGAGGAGCCTCTTTACATGTGAAAGACACGAGCCAGGACAATCGCCAGGGTTTTCATAGAATCATAGAATGGTTTAGGTTGGAAGGGACCTTAAAGATCATCTAGTCCCAGCCCCACCTTCCACTAGACCACGTTTGCTCAAAGGCCCATGCAACCTGGCCTTGAGCACTTCCAGCGATGGAGCATCCACAGCTTCCCTGGGCAACCCGTTCCAGTGTCTCACCACCCTCAGAGTAAGGAATTTCTTCCTAATATCTCATCTAAATCTTCTAATCAGGAAGGTGACAGAAACTTCCGAAGGATCCCAAACAACATACTACTGGATTTGATACCAATTTAGTCTTTCTTCTTTTATTTTAAATCATACCCTTAGACCATCAGTTCATACTGGGCTCAAGTCTTTCAGTGGTGGGACCAGAGTCTTGAACATCGCTGCACTACTGGCAGAAGGACTTGCACAGTTTCCTTATACACAGTCATAGAAACAGCAAGATGAAAGTGACAACAGGAGATTAGGAACAACCCTCTGTTATCTTTTACTTCTTTTGTTCTGGTACAAGCGGGATCAAAGGATCCTGATCCTGCAAGTATGTATGATCCAATTATCCTTAGGCCTATTTTGGATCAGTCTGTGAAGTCAGAGTAGGATGTGTGTGCAGAAAAATGGCCAAAGAATGTCACATAAGTGGGCATTTTACTGAACATATTGCAAGACTTCCCTTAATAAATTTTTAGATATTATTAACTCTGTCTTTCAGTATCATGCTGTCAGTATTGCTGCAGTTAAACTGCCTGTGGGCCAGGCCTGCTGTTTGGCAGTGTGTCCAGAACAAAGGGTCTGTATGTTCTCCCCAGCTACCATAAAGCTGGATACTGTTATTGTTCTACCCACGTCCAGCAGCTGGGATCAAGCCCTTTCTGAGCCACACGTGGCTAAGGCCATATCTAGTCTAGGATTTAGACATGTGATTTTAACTTATTCAAGCTAATTGACATATTTCAAAATCCTAGACAAAGCAAAATGCTTGGACCTGATCTTGGCTAAATTCAGCTTCAGCAGACTGCCTTGGGAAGTCCAACTGATTCTTAGCTAGAGTTGCAGGAGGACCTAATTCATCTGAAGTACATTTACAAATTTAAAAGCCAAGGCCATGTATCCAATAGGAAGGAAAACAGTTTTTCTTTCTACCTTAATGGTAGGGAGAACACAGCAACAGTTAAATGCCACTCTGTATGCGTCTGACAGCAGCGCTGGGAAAAACGACAAAGCTGCAGAGAATCTGAAATGAAACCAATAAAGTGCACATTGGATAGCTGGCAATCCACATGGGTGCTTTTCTCATATGCAGCAAGGTGAATTATTTCTGTGTTGGCTCCATGATATGCCTAATGCATAGAGAAATGTACCAAGGAGGGGTATTCCTGTGCTTCTCTTGTGTTGCACAGAACTGGACCACAGAGAAGTCCAGATGAATCAAGTCCTGCAGGCAGCGGTTCTTTTGCTGATGCAAGGATGACGTACTGTTGCCTTGGTGTGCCTGTGCTTGTATGCTGCTTGGGAGAGTTTTCTCCCGGTCTGTGCCCATCTGCTTCTCATACAGCTGGGCCCACATCAGCCACCAGCCGGCTCCCACTGAGGTCCGAGGCAAAGGCCCTGCGCACCCCACTCACATCTGGGAGCTGTGCAGCAGCATCACGAATGAGGGTGGGGCATGGAAATCCTGACACAGTGTTGGGCAGCACTCCCTGAAGGGAAAGAATACATCCTCTGATGGATGGCAAGACAGGGAAACTGCAGAAATTTCGTCATCTGTGCTAGCACGATTTTTATATGCCTTTCTAACACTCAGCCACATTTTGGGGAGGACACTGGAGGTTGACTGGATGTCACTGAGGATAGGAAACACTCACAGGCAGGTGCTTTCAATGACCCTGATCCTTTTTATGCTCTCTGAGCACATCTCAGAGCAGTCCTGTGTACTGCTGTTACTCAGAGCAAGTGCTGGGACCATAACGCACCAGCTGCACCTCTTTCCTGGTTATTCTCCACATTTGGGCTTTTCCACCATCATCTACATCTTGCGTGAGCCAGATTCAGAAGGATATTTCAGAGTCTCGTGGTAGCTATGTGCTTACTGAACAGCACTGTGTCATCAGTCTTCAAAAAAGAAAAAAAAAAAAAGCATGTTATTTTTGATTGTGAGAAACTGGAAAATTTTCACAGAAACATCTTTTTTAGAATGCTGTCAGATCATTTATGTATCAAAGTTTATCAAATCACCTAGACTGGCAAAGCCATGTGTCTCATAGTACTCCCTCAGTGAGATAGGGTGTGATTTCTGCATTTACAGCAAGCTATCTTTCACCACTCCCCACTGTCTGAGCAAAGAGCAAATGCAGAATGATCAGCTGCAACTGCCATTACTACTTTTAAAACACTTGGAGTGGCAAATCAGGATGAGGCTTGGTGAATGTGACACACCCATGATGGAAATTAAATCGTATTTCAGGAGCAAACTTCATTCACGGACACAGCTCCGCAATCCCCATTATGCAGGGGTGATGTGGAAGACTAAGAAGATACCATCATTGAACCACATGTGGAAACATTAACTCATGGTGAAACCATGAAGCTAGTGGGCTAGTGTGGCCTGTTTGCAGTGATACTGGTACATCAAGATATTACTGCAAAGATTTTCCATTGCAAAAAACTTCATTTTGTGTAGACAAACTATGTGTCATGGATTGGTGAACCAGTGGAGAATTCTCTTGTATCTTTCACATGTCTAAAATGTGTCCTCCTTAAATTGAAAGCAAACAAGAAAACCAGAAGAGAATAATATTGTAAAATGGTCAGCTTTGGTGTACTGCGTGTACTCTAGATTCGCTCATCTGCAATTTCATCAATATAATATCTTAGTACTCTGCAAGCAGCAATTAACCTTTATCTAGCAAGCTCATTTATCACATTAAGTTTCCCAGAAAAGCAGCCCAGGCACAGAGGAGTACATTCTGATGCCTGCTATTTCCTCTCCTAAGCAAGGCTAAGACTTTAAAAGGGTTAAAAGGATTTGCTTATATTTCATTAATAACAAGGAGAAAGTTATGTTACTCCATAAATATGCAACATCAGCAGGAAATAACACAACACTGGCAACAACAATTTCATTTATTAAATTAATGTTTCTTCCTAGTTAGAGCTGCATTTTGTCAGTTTCATTTCTACATGCCTACTAGTTCCCTCTCCTTCTCTGAACCCAGAACTAGGTTGTTTTGTGGGGCAGGAGTCCCTGTGTCTCACTTTGACCATCTGTAGCCTTATTCCTAGTCCAGCCAACCTATCTAATTCTTGACCACTTGATAGGGCACCTCTAGCCTGCAATTCTGGATGAAAGACAGGTGACTAAGACAAGTGGACTGTATTGGAGGTGCTTCTCTCTCCTCAACTGTGCAGGCTGTTTGGTGACAGCACTCAGACTGTTTGATTTATATTTTGGTTGTTAATGTGAAGAGAGAGAGCCTTGGTGAGGCTTGTCCAGCAACACCTGTTTGTGCATTGCACTACAGTAATGCCATGGGGGCCCTGGTGGAATTGGAATCCCAATGTGGCACGCTCCCTGCGAACAGGCAGATCTAGACCTTTCCTAGAGAGACAAATGACCTAATTGGGCAAGACAGAAAAGCACAAGGAAGCAAAGTGGCCCCCTGAGTTCCTACAGCAAATAAGTGGCAAAGGGAGTAGAAAAGCAATGCATCTTTACTGTCAAGTGAATACCACCCCCTTCAAATCGCACACTGCTTCACATTAAACTGTTTGTGTTTATCCATCCTTTGGGTCAGAAAGGTCAGTCTGGCTCTCTCCAGTGGGAATGTCAAACAAGCAAAATAAAGTCAGGTTTGGCAAAATAAAATAGAAGGAAAAACATAATTCTGGCTTCTTGGGAGAAAAATTGTGTATGGACTACATTCTTGTCAAAGCTGTGGCTAATTCAGAGACAGATCTGAAGACTGGTCAGTTAACATGGAATATGTTTTTCTGGACATCACAACCTTTGACTGAGCTACAAGAAAAGAAGAGAGAAAAAAATATCAAGACAGTATGCAAGAGAATGGGAAGAGTGTATGAAATTATTCTAGTGGTGTCCTAGCCAAGTGAATGGTTTCTTCTTCAGAGTTATGGACTGAAGAGAGGACTTGTTTGGGCAGATGATCCTTTTTGTTTGTTCTCATGCTGGATGTTTTGGGCTGGACTTATTTTGGGCTGGACTTACTTTAGATTAACTCCTTGTTTCCTCCCTGTTTCTCGCCTTCACACACACAGAGATTTTTTTTTTTACTGTTCCAGCAATACTCTGCACTTGCTGAATGATGTTACCCAGTCTGAAAAGCATTGAAGAGGAGCCAAGGAAAAACGGTTGTGCATTAAAATGCCAGCCTTTGTCCTGCTGGAAGGGGGCTGGGTAATGCACTGTCTCACAAAGCCTTTATCCTAATGATGTCGGCTGTGAAAATTCACTGCCCACATGCAAAAGCACTTCCTTTCCATGGGGCTATATGAGTTCAAGCCTCAGCATTTCTGCCCTGGTGTGCGACCATCCCCCTAAAAGAAGAGATGATTGCTAGGCAAAGAGCCACACCTCCCTACATGGCAAGATATCCATTCATGGTCTTCCTACACATTCTGGAGATGGGGACTTGGGATCCTGCACCTGCACAGCCCATGCCTCCTGCACACTGAGGCATCTTTGTGCTCTGCACTTGCCTTGGCACAGCCTAGCCTATAGAAAGCTCCCTGCAGCTGGCAAAACAGTTGGCACAATGTCTGTTATCCCACCTCTTCTCCACTGGCCAGCTTGAGAGACGGGAGAAAGAGCAAGGCTGGATCTCATATTCTGAGACCACCCCATTGCTGTGGTGTCCCAGCGACACAGACACCTGTGCATACAGTGACAACTAGCTGGGGCCATTAGCCCCTAGCGTACCTCGACTCACTTTGGGAGCAGAAACTGAGGGACAGCAAAGCAGTCCAGTTTTTTTTTTCTCTAGCTTCTAAAGGTATAAAGCAGGCAATGCTTGAGCCAAGAAGACTAAAAATCTGCCAGCCACCTAAGCAGAACTAGCGCCAAGCACTCAAACCTCCCCACCAACTTCCTGCTGAATTCTTCACAGCCACAAGCTCCCAGCTGGATTTGGAGGGCATGGTGTGGTCATTCACCATAGCAGTGAAAAGCTGCCTCTGTGTGCAGAGTTGTCTGACTGCTGGCGACCCAGACCCAGTGAGCCTGGCTGTTCCCTGCCTGGCCCTGGCAGCCTGACTTGCTACAGTGCACACTGAAGCCAATGCAAGGTAATACTCTGAACAGGAGCAACCTGCTGCCTCCTCACAGACCTTTGATCTCAACATGTATTTTATTCACCTCGAAGCTATTTCTGGACAAGATGTGGGCACTGAAGCATCACTTTTTAAATTAAACATTCTTCTTTCTTTTAGAAGAGGAAAGAGACATTTAATTTCTTATATTAATTTCTCCAATAAAGCACATGGTACTTGGCTGATTAAGTGCTATGCCACTCTGGCAAACAGCACTGTTGTGTAATTCCAACCCATTCACATTCCTCAGCTCTCCTGACATGCCAAGATTTCCCTTCCTTGCCAAACAATGAAAAGGATTTGCCAGATGAGAGGTGGTTTTAAAATAATTGGAAGTACTAAAATGACAAGTAGAAAAAAACTTGTTGGTCAGAAACAACACCTGTGACCAGTGCAGAACCATATTCCCCAGAAGAGCCCTTGTTGGCTTAGGGCCTGTTTTGAGTGATTCACCTGGTGACTTCTAATGTTAATCTGTGAAACAATAAAATCACCAAGCTGTTTCAGCTCTAAGAGCTGCACAAAACATAGAGCTTTTTGTAACGCAAATTGGATGAGAGGGGCAATGGTATTCTGGATGGTGCACACTGAAGATCCATCCTGTAAGGTTCCACATTAATGTAGCATCCCTCAAGGGACCTAACAGGTGGTATAGAGAGCAGTCATGTCAAAGTTAAGAAGTGACACAGGTTTCCTGTGGCGCACAAAAATTTGAAGTCCCTGGCTGAAGGAAGAAAAAGTACATCACTTGTCTTACCCCCACCTCCATGAACTCAGTACTGGCTTTGTCTACATATTACTAAACTTCGTTGCTTCATTGCTTCCCAAAGCTACGATGTTTCCCAATGACCTTCCCGACCTCAAGATTTTCCTCTGTAATCGCAGAAATACAGCAGGATAGCATCAGAAGCCAGGTACAAAGGGCTATATGTTCAAAAGCCTTCTCTGTGGCATGAGATGAACATGAAGGGGTATGTCTGATGTCAAGAAAAAAAAAAAAAAAAGGCATTGCTAAACAAAAGCCAGCTGGGACCTCTCACTCACCCCTATACAGAAAATGAGGACTTCCCACTGAAAGGTGAAGATGAGAGATTGGACAGTGGCAGAAGCTCACAGACCAGGACTACATGCTAGTGGAGACTGAGTACCTGATCAGCCAGACCATGACTCCAAGGAATGCACCATGTGTGGTAGGTACCTGAACATTTACATCAGCAACTTCCAGCCCAAATCCTTTTTTCTGCCCCACCTTTCCAAAGGGAGGCAAAAAATGGAGGAACCTCATCTGAGTGCTCTTGTAGTGCAGACAGGAGGGAGATGGGCTTTCTCCTCCAGAACAACAGTGACAGGGTGCTCAGAGGAGAAAAAACAAAAAAAATCTAAAGTGGAGGTCATTATCTTCCGCATCTCCCCAAGGGACCCAATTGCTTTTGACTCTCATAGTTGGGGAGGCAGAGAAGGAAACCTGACCTTACCCATAAGTAGGAACGTGACTTATCACTCGCATTATCAATCTCATGTTTGATTTATCAGTACTGCAGCGCATCTAGAACAGCACTCATCTGCATAAGGACAGTGTAAATAAGGACATCTGGCAGGGCCCAAAGCTGCCTTTTAATTTCAAAGATACCTCGTCTTTCTAGCAGCCATCAGTTTCTCAGAAAGACAATAATGTAATACCTTTATTATAATAAGCTGTTTTATTATAATCTTTATGGTTTCACACCCCATTATTATTCTTGTGTACTTAAATTATGTTTAACTTCAAGGGCAGCCTCAGTCATCTGGTCCAAATCTGTTTACATACAAGTAAATTTCAAGCAACGATGCCACTGTCAGCCAAAAAAAAAGCAATATCCCTGTAGTTTGATGGTTTTGCTTTTCTATAGGAAAAAGAATGAGAAAACAAAGCAAAAAAAAATTTGCAAGCTTGGAATGAGAGTCCAGAATTAATGTCAAGAAAATTCCAGCAGCCATAACAAAAAGATCCTAAGTGTTTTCTTTTTCTTTATTTTCTCCTCCAAAGGCTACATTAAAATAGACATTTTTTTTATCAAAGCTTTTGGGGTTTTCCAGCACACTTGGATCAATACTTCCACTCCAAATACTTGGGCAATGAGTCACTGATCAAATGTCAGCCACAATTTATTCATTGTGCAATGTTCTGATCTCAATGCAAGGCCTGCACTGCGAATATTCCTAGACTTACTAAGAGCCTATTCTGGTATTTCTCTCTCTCTAAATTGCTTTTGTTTTTGAATGTCACCAGAGCATCTTAGTGGACACATGCACTCAAAGCAGTTTTCTTAAGACGATCAGTTGTTTACTAAATAATTCATCAGCTGCACAAAAGCCAAAAAGGGGCAGAAAAGCTCCAGAATGAAAAAGCCCTTCTATGAAAATCAGTGTTGCTCATACTCTTCAGTTTCTGGAGGCAAGTGGTACTTTGTACTGAGCTTGAAGAGCGTGCAGTATGCTCAGCAGCTCAGCCTGGGGATAGACGGGGGGCCAGAGGGGCAGGTTGGTGTCTGCAGCTGAGTGAGTGACCTAGCTGGGAGTGGCCAAGTTGCAGACCTCGGTGTCATGGGATAGCGGTCGCTAAATGTTGATGTGTCTTCCACACCCCTGCCAGCTTCCCCTCAGCACGCTGCCACAGAGCTCCCACCCTGCTGTCCCACCCCAACCTGTTGCCACTGCAGCACTGCATTTTGAGGCTCCAAGGGCAGGGAATAATTTTCTCCCCTGGGGACAGTAAAATGCACATTTTGTGCAGCAGCCCCATGCGTTGGTTCCTCATCCCTGGCCAACCAATTTTTCTGCCAGGGTGGAAGAAGCGATGAGCTGTGCTAGGAAAAGAGCTGATGTCTTCCCGGGTGGAGGAGAAGCAGAAACTAACTGGAAACCATCACTGACAGACAATACTTCTGTGTTCTCCCACAGCCTGGGCAAACCTGGGGTTGTCTGGTTGTCTGCTCCTGGAAAACCAAGCTGTTCCTTGAGCAATGGAAATAACAAAGCATATTTTCCAGTGTGTCTCCTGTGTGGGTTCAGTTACGCATAACACAAGCCCTGTCCTCAGCAGAAGAGTGAGAGGAGACTTCTCTGTCCCCCTCCTAGGATTCAGGAATGCAATTATAGCTGAGATCTCTCCTCCTCTGTCAAACTGGGTTGAAAGTGGCCAACAGATTCAAAACATGTTGGGACTGTTGGGACATACACACCATTACTACATAACCTTCATTTTTTGAGGAAATCAGTCCGAAAATGTCTCTCTGCTCCTAAGCAAGCAGAATGAGTGCATCTCTGTCTCTTCACCTTCATGGTCTTGGCTGGCTGTGCCATTTCTCATTGTTTGTTTAGTTTACTACTCTGGATTTAATTTAAGAATTAGTGTTACTAAAATTATACACGTAGTGGCATTTGCAGCTGTAATTGCATTAAAAGGAATGTGCAATTTTCTGTCACAAAGGACAGGGGTTTGGAGCAGAGAGAAAGAACAAGACCACTCCAAAGATTGCTAGTAATAGAAGTAAACCTGTCTTTGATATAGCCAGCATCAGCCTGATGTATTTATAGATTTTCAATTACATATATCACAGTTAGCCTGAAATGCATTCCTAATACTGCTTTGGAATTTAAATCACTGCCTTACTTTTTTTCTTATCTGTTGTAAGTCTGAGCACTTTAAAAAAGAAAAGGAAAAAAAAAAAAACAAGGAGAAGAGATAATGGTGTTAAAGTGGCCAGAAGAAGCAGATATCAGTTTTCTGTGCTATTGAATTGCAAAGGTAACAAAGGACTGCCATTAAACACATTAAGAAATTAAATTTGGACTGGCAGTTTGGAATGGATTTTTCTGCGGCACTCAGCACTTTTCTACACCAGGATTCGTTCTGGAACAGCCACTCCTGATGGTCCACTCCATGACAACGGTTGCTCCAGAGTAGATGAGATTAAATTAGTATGCTTAGGCCAGCATGAGAATGGCTCATGCACAGGGAGTGAACCACAAATCACTCGTTTACTTTATGTTAATCCCATGACATTAACCAAATTAATATTCCTTTGCAGACAAACATTTGTTCTTTGTTGGCACAGAAACATTTAAGGAAATTAATTCAGAATAACTTTGAAAAGAGGTTTGTTAAATTGCACTAAAGCCCTATGACCTCAGTTTAGTTTAATTGGGCATTAATTTGTTTAACTCAATTCTTGTCCTAAGTCAATTAAACTCAGCAGAATTATGACCCTTTCAAATCTGAAAGAGAATGCCCACACAGTGCTCTCAGCAGTTCAATTACTGCAAGGGAAATGTACACCTTTTGTTTAATTTGGATCATTTTTCTTCAGTGTCCTGCTCTGACAAGTCCTCTGCAGTGGCTCTACAAGACTAAAGTCTCACTGACTTGCAAAGGTTGAAAGGATTTGACACCAGGCCTATAGCTCCCACCCTTGCACCATGCTGTGCAGTGCTCCAGCCTTCCTCCCAGTACTGTGCCTAACACCGTGAACACCACTCAGGGGTGGAGCCAGCGGTCCCTTCTATTTGTACAGACGTTAAACCACTCTGAGCTCACAGCATGAGTTTTCTTCCTGTTTTCTGGCCAAAAGGACTCTCTCGCCTTGCCTGCTCTTTCCTTTGCAAGTCTGGGATTGTTTTGTCCCAAAAGCAAGGAAGAAATAAACCATGGGCTCATTACTTAAGTCAAGAAAATACATAAATGAATGTGTGAATTTAACAAACTAAAATACTTGAGTGATAATAAAAAGGTCTGAATTTTCGATCATTTTATCAGTAACCATGGTGAATTATCAGCTCCCCGCTGCCTGTATGCATCTCAGTGGAAATCAGGTTTAGGATATTGCTGAAGAACATCGGCAACAGGGGAGAAATGATCCACAAAACTATACTGAGATCTACAGGATGCATAAGATGCCCAAGAACCTCAACATGTTTAACCTGTCAGAGAGAAGTTAAGAGGCAATCTCAGCCCATGCAGTACAAGAGAATGTATTTGAGATCAGGTCATATCAATGCAGCAGGTAAGAGAACTGTGGGGGCCTGAGAGTCAGGAATAGTTGTGAAAGAATGAAAATGAGCTAAGTAGCATCACAAAAGGGAGGTTAACTACCCATTGCTGTAGGATATGGTAAAGTCTCTCTCTCTTTTAGGAATACTCAAGAGAAGAGAAATTACTTTTTCTGCAAGGTACTTTTTCACCCCTCAAAATGCCTGGGAAGCAAGGACTCAACAGAAAGAAGTGTTAAAGCCTTGCTATACTTTGCCTTTGAGTTTTTTGTTGTCCAGAAAGGCACATGCTCACCAGACAAGGCTGTATCCCACTGCAAAAACCAGTCCCACAGGCACGGAGATGCACAAAGCGCACAAGCTGCACAGAACAGCTGAGCCATGCAAGGGGGTGAACAATTAAAATAACTCCTTTCTACCTCCTCCCAATACAGATATTTCTCCAGCACCTTGTGGAAGTTGGCAGCTCTGGAGTGGAATTAGGAAAAATAGAAGATGAAATACAGCATGTGCATTTCGCTAAGAGCTTCTTATAAAATTCTCATTAATCATCCAGCAATTCTACATTCAAAACCCATCCAGCAAAATGTCTGCAATTTTTTTGTCTCAAGATGAAAGGCACAGAATGGTAATACCATTTCCTCTTTCCAAAAAGGAAATGGGAGGAGGGTTGGCATAGATGTGTGTAAGAGAACAGTGGCTGATGGAATATGTCACAGTGTCCTCTGCAAGCATACTGTTGAGTAAACATAGAAAAATGTCATTTTCCTGCTGGCTGTCAAAGAGACTAACAAGACCAGCAGCTGTATTGGTGAGCATGGCTCAGAAAAGACCAAAGTCTTCTGTTGACTGGTGATACTCTTTTTTTTGCTTACATTGCTAATTTAAAGGGAAAAAAAATTACATTCTAATGAATATACAACAGTTGTAACAGCTTCTGTGCAATGCACTTTCTACCAAAACAAGACAGTGTTTTGCGTGACCGGTTCCCACATGCCCCTGCCTCTCATATTTGCAGCTATGCACCATCACCTTTCTCCAGCAACTTGGCCTTACATGCTTTTCAACCTGATCAGCCCATAGACAGCAACTGTGTCTGGCTCATATATTTGCAGGGCCGCAGGGAGGCAGCTAAATTGGTTGGATGGAAATCTGGTGGAGGGCAATACCAGGAGGAGACTGGGTATGAATCAGCCTGACAGCCATGGATTCTAAGGAGTTCAAAGGACTACAATCTGGGTTTGCTCTTAGGTACTTGAGAAGAGGCAACATGGAGACCTACAGAGCCTTGAGAGGAAAAATATCCCAACTAAGGTTATCTGCAACCTGCTTATGTCTTTAGAAAGCCTAGCTATGCCTGCTTGTGATAATGCATGGTGTGAAGTGAGCTGGTAACATCTGAGGCAGCACCCTGGAGAAGTTGGTCACCCAGTATAGAGATCAGTTGCCACATGTAGTTGTTCTGCTAGACTGGCCTGCGTTTTCAAGACAATCACTTCCCCACTCCTTCCTTGTCTCCACTGCTTCTCTAGGATCTTGGCTGTTATTTGCTTTCCCTCTTACAATTTGTGGTTCTCATGCAAGGGTTTTCCTCCCACCATAAAAGGCTCTGCCAGTCACAGCACTGAGAATGTCTGAGGAGGAGAAGACGACAATAAATAGCAGAGTGCAAAGCTGCCCTTTGCTTGAACAGACAGCTCAGAAATTTGAGCTGAAGTGAGTTTCTGCCAGGTTTACAGGCAGGGGCATCAACCCAAGAACAGTAATTGGTTTAGATATATATCTCCAAAGAACAACAATCCCAAAGGAGGAATTACCGTTCTCACAGAACATAAGAGCCTGGTACTCTACTGCGTCAAGCCCATTGAGATTCAAGTTGTATTAAGCCTAGTTTCTCTGCTTTGCCTTTCTTCCAGCATTTTGCTACTGCAGCAAAATTGCTTCTCCTCAATCAGTGATGACTATTGAGTGTACAAGCCCATACCAGTAAGGGTGCTCCTTAGTTGTTAGCACATCACACAAGGAGCTGAGGACTTGTGTTTAAATTCCCTGTTTGCCTGGAGACACCTGAATCTGCAATCCCACCTTCCCCAAGGAGCATATTTTCCCACCATGTTGCAGAGCCATCTCACAACCTTACCTCCGCTGTCTGCTTAGCTTCATGCAGTAGACTTAAATAGTGAGTGATGTAAGAAATATAAGGGAGTGTCCTAAGCAGTGAGAAAGTGGACTGAAAAGGGCATGCCATGCCCAGTCTGCCTCCTTCTTACTATGCCATGTCCTCCTTTCCCCAACCATCCCTTTTCATCTGAAGGAAAGGGCTCACTTGGTTTCAGGGTGTAGCATAAGGACAACATTTATGACTCCTCGGAAGCACTGTGCCTTCCTTGCAGACTTCATGGCATCTCTTACCAACTGGTTTCAGCACTCTGTACACAAGTGTGCTGGATTTCATGAGTATTAATCTTAATTACCTACCTTTACTTATACATAGGGAGCAGCTTGACTGCAGGACACCTGCAGGTGAGCCAAGTTCCCCCCATTTTCCTCTCCCCCCTACCACTGTGCAGTAGCTGTTACAACGGCCATTCTTTTGCTCTGCATAAATGGCGAATTTTCAGTCTTGTGAAGTCATTAGCCCCAAGGAAATCTTGTGGCTAGAGGATTTCCCAGTCTTACCACACATGCTTCAAAACGGGATGCCTTCCATCTGTTTTGAACAGTCACCCCATGTATTTGCAATGGAAAGATACACTGCAGATAATATGTATCATACATAATAGCTTTATCTATAGATAGGTAGATGGTTATGTATACGTTTATTACATAGAATTATACATAAATGTGTATTTTTCAGTATCCTCTTGCTTTTGCACTGAAAGCCAACGGGCATTTTCTGGCAAATCTCTGATTATATTTTTTCTCATCTAAATTTTGTCTTTGTATTTGAAATCTGCACCAATCTCTGAAGATTAATACAACAAAGAGGCACTACTGGGGGCTGCAGGAGGACATTTTTCATTTAAATTCTGATAAACTTAAGTGCTGCTCATTAATTTTTCTGTCCCAGAGGAGTGCCTGGAGCCTGCAGAATAATTTCCTTCCAACAACTTGCATAAAATTTTGCACTGCACTTTGGATCCAAGCCAGGTTGTCAGGGTTGTTATTTATTGCAACTAGTAAAAATGATTCTCAGCTGTTGTAAGTCAGAGACATTCGAATGACTTTGGTGGAGCTGTGCTCATTTGCCTTGGCAACTCAGCAAATACCCTGTAATAAGAGCTAACAACATTGACATATCAGCTACTGTCACAGCAATTATCAGTGGATTTTTAATTACTCAGGGGAAGAAAGGCAAAAAGGAGAAAGAAGCCTTCTTAAAAAGACACTGTGAGCTAGCTGCCAACCTCAAGGCTCCAACATTATAAGCCTCCACTTTCATGCAGCTTCATGGTCACACATTCCCTTTTTTTAGTTTTTCCTGTAATCCACTAAACAACATATGGCCACCAGTACAGACTAAACCCAGCTTCTGTCACTATAGGGAGCTAAGGCCCTTCCTTGGGTCTTTGCAAACAAGAACTAAAGCAAAGCCAAGAGGCATTTGCCCAAGAGAGAAGCTGAAATCAAGGAAGGGGAAAGGGGCATGCTGAGGCAGTGATGCTAACAAGCCCCATCAAACAGTGACCACTTAAGAATTGTCAACAGCTTGAAGCACAGAAGAAACCTTAAGAGGCGGGCTATCATGTCCTCTGTGCAAATGCCTCGGGCTACCTTAGAGCTGAGGGTTGTCTGACACAAGAATTCATGTAAATTCAGTCTCTTCAGTGGAAGGCACCTGCTTTACTATATACTCTGCCAAACAGAAGCAGAAACCTCTGAAAAAGGTTGAAATTGTGGCCAGGTTCTTCCCAAACCAGTTGGCTCTTCATCTGAGCTATTCCCTGCTTGTAGAAGGAGCACACAATATTCACACTGGAGAAAAATGAGCTAAGGGTTGATATAAGCTGTGACCTTCACCTTCTTGCTGCATGGAGTGTTTGCTTTTAGGATGTCAGCTGGCTGGCAGACCCTAAGCCCTACTGGTCGACCTACACCTGAGCTGTGCAAGCCTGGAATGTTGAACTTGTCTTCTCCCCATGTGTGCTTAACTCCTGGTCTAAGCAAAGACAAGCTGACACTGTGTCTTTCTAACTGTTGTGGGGTAGGTGGCTGACTCCATGCTTTTTCTGTAATGATCTCTCTTCACATAAAACCTTTCTCACTGACATAGCTAGACAATGATGTCATTCTTCCCCTCAAATAAACAGAGTTCCCAGCTCTTAAAATCAAAGGCAATCTCTTCTCATATTTCCCCTGGGCTAGATCCCAATGTCTTCTCGGGCTGCATATTTGTGCCTGTTATTTCTGATTGATTTTTAATGTGTTGCATTTGATTTTATGTTTCCACATTCATCCTGGCCGCCTGATCAATGTGTTAAATAATAGAAAACTTAAGGTGACACACCCAGCAGTAAGTCAGGCCTGTCAATACAACACAAACATTTTTGTGTTCTGCATTTTCTAACCCCAAGATTCTTTGCAGTGGCTGTAAAGTTTTGGTGGTTTATCAGGCCATTTATTACTTTTGAGGTCTGTGCAGTCTTTATGGACCCAAGCTTGACTCATGTAGTTCAGTGTGGCTCCATTTACTTCAGTTAAGCAAGACAGGTTTCTGCCTACTGAAAACCTGCTCCTGCATCTTTTTCTCTCTCTCTTCTCCTCAGAATGTCTGTAAGTATCAAGGAGGCCAAGATTTTCAAGCCTGCTGATTGGCATTAGGTGTTGAGCCTGCACCAATATAATGGGAGCAAGACAGCAAAATGTCTTATCTGTCTTGCAGATTTCACCTTCAATGTTTAGCAAGTGAAATGGGTTAGTTCCTTCAGTGCAGCAATAGGGACTGATACAAAACCATCTGAAGTCAAGACAGTTTTGGATTGATTTGGCAAGTTTCATAACCATCATAATGAACTCCTTCCAGTCCAATAACTTTTGCAGGTCTTTATGCAGCACCCACAGAACAGCCTGGCTTCTCACATACTATCTCTTTAGTAGGAATCTAATGTGCTGGATGCTACAGACCTGACTCAGCAGCTATCAAGCATTTTATTCTCTTTCCCTTTTTAATGTTAAAAAAAAATAATCGATTGTAGCTCATGTTTCCACCTTTTATTTCACTCCTTGAGGTTAATACCAGTGTTATTGGAAGAGCACATTGCAGAACCTACTTTTCATTTCTGGTGTTATTTTTATATACCACTTTTGATCTCAGGAAACCTTTTCATCCTTGCTCCACTGGGGTTTAGTAACATTTTAACTAAGGCTTCAGTGCACGTAATGCCAGTATAGTTTTAGGCGCATGCAGTCCATGTGAAAAGAAGGGAGTGTAGTAAGTGAGGGTGGAGAGGCCACAGCTCATGGCAGAGATGAGGATTTGAGGTGGACATCATGTGTGTAATGCCACAGTCTGGAAACTGGGCATAGTTAGCATAGGCAGGTGAGGAGAAACAAGTAAAACCATAGCATAAAGCCATTAGGTTTTCAGAACTTCAGATAGATAGCAGGTAAATTAACTTTTTTTCTGGCATTCCCATAGTCCTACTAGCTGAGGATCACCTCTACTGGCTGAACAGATACTGTCAGAGTGGACCCAGAGAGTCCTGTAGTGGCTTGCGCTTGTGATTGCGCCTGAGGTTATGGCCAAGGTGCTCTCTCGTTCCAGGTGATACTACAGAAATTCAGAATGAAGCAGCTTCTTTCCAAATCCTTAGGGTTTAAGCAGGCAAATAGTAAGAAGGGAAATAAAGTGACAGACCAGCTGTGACAAAGAGCCTCAGAAATACCTCCTGTCCCTCTGGTATTTTTCTGGTAGAGAAAAATATCTGTTCCCAACAGGCTCAAGAGCACTCGGACCTCTGCCCACGTCTCCCCTCTACTGGCCAATGGTGAGGTTAACGCTATGGTGAGAGAAACGTTCCTTTAAAAGGCCTTGGTCAGGCCTTTCAAAGCCAGCTCATACCAAGCGAAATAGATGACATTGTTCTTGGGCTCTAAAAGCTATGCATCGCTTCCTGGGGCACCTCCAAGCAGAACAACTGCCAGCAAGGTGGGCCAGCCAAGCACAGGCATAAAATGTGCTACCTGTAGTTGGAAGCAGGGGTGTGGTGTGGATGGACATGCATCAGGGAGAGAGACAAAGGACCCTCTCTATTTCCACTCCAACAGCCTCCAACAGAAGCAATTCCTTGTACCCTGTGCTAGTGGGGGGGACGCAAAACACTGTGGTGACAATGAGGCAGCCAGCTGGCTTGTGGCTTGCTGAGGGGATGTTCATCTTGTTGAGCTTGGCTCAGACTTGAGCAGCAGGGAGAAGCAGTGACACCATTTCCCAGAAGTTTAGCTGGCAATAGCAGTGATTGCAAATGCTTAGCAAAGTGCCTTTTATCACATTTTGCTAACAAAGCAAGGGTCAGGTCTCTTCTGGCTGTTGGGATATAAATATCTTAATTAGATCTTTGAAAAAGAGAGAAAAAAATCTAGAAGCCTGGGACATATTTTATTATTTCTTTTTTTATTTTTAGTATTAAAAGTATAACTCAAGTAGTGCTGGCACCAGGATACATAATCCACTTACCAGGGCAGAGAGGGCTCTAGAGCTGTACCACAAATGCATCATTTGATAACAGTAATGAAAAAGACAGCAATCTATATCTGCAAATAGCATTAGAGCAGACTTGGTTTGGGGACCAAAGGAAGCTGATCCTGAATTTATGAGGCAGACATCTCGAATGTTTGGGACCAGTGCTTTCTTTCCTCCTCTGTTTTGTTTCATCCTGGCTTACTTTGTTCTTTTTTAATAACTTGAGTGTTTGTTTGGGTCAGCTCTTAGCTCTATAGTCAAAACAATTTAGTCAAGACAAGTTGTAGACTGAAGTAGGCCTGACTTGCCCCATGGGCTCAGTGGGACCAGCCAGCTCCTGGTCATTTACCCTGCCCTGTAGGCCTTGCTCCATTGCTGCATCTCTTCATGGTGCACATGCTCTGAGATGCACACGCCACATGGATCCATGCTTGCAGTGTCTGCCACTGAGCTGGGGCTGGAAGAGCTACAGGGCCAGATGGGAGAGACGCCATCCAGCTAAGCACCAGACAGGATCTTCTCCAATTGAGGTGTCCCACGTAATCATTCTCCACACCATCTCACACTGTCCATCACATGGCTCCTTAAAGGGGTCCCCTAAAGGAGGAGTGAGCATGTTGAAGGAAATATATGGAGTCTGGAGGGAACTGACACGGATAATAGAGTGTAAGAAATGCTCTACCACTGATGCACAGCAGTCCTCTTGGCCAGTATCCTGTCTCCAGCTGTGGCAGTAGGAAATGCTGCTTAGGGAGAAGACACCAGCCCATCCACTTACATAAATCTCTCCAATTGCTTTGTGAGACAGTCTGCTGTCTCAACCTCCTAGGCCAGCAAGTTCCAAAAATTCCCTTTCCCTCTGTATGTAAGCAGTTTCTTTCTTTTCTGTTTTAAACCAGTCCCCTTGGCTCCAGTGTTGCAGGATTTGATGAGCTACAGTTCCACTTTAAGCTTGCCCTCCACTTTACTGATTTTGCATGTGCCTGTCTCATACCTTTCAGCCCAGTCCCAGTCTAAAAACCCTAAGTTTTTTTTAGTGTCCTTGAAAGTAGCTTCTCCATCTCCACAGTCATTTTAATTGCTCTTTTTTTTCCACTCTCTGCATCCAGCATGTGTTTCTTGGAGACAAGAGGGACAAGAACTGCACCCTGCTCAAAATCCAGGTGCGTCAAGATTTTCCCATTCACACCCTTTTCCAACTGTTTGATGGACATGCTGAATAAAACTGGTGCCACCACTAATCTCTGGAGGATCTTCCATTAAGCCCCATCAGGCCAATGGGACAGTATGCAGCTTTACAAAACCATACTGGTTATTTCTCAATACATTGTGTTTATCTATGTGCTCTGTGACCTTAGTCTTGACTGTAGGCTTTTATCACCTCAGGAGTCTAAGTCACCCATTGGTTGGTAGTTCCAGCAGCCATCTGACACCCTTGCTTTTTGCAATGACAGGTTATGCACCTCAGGCAGCAGATCTGCGGGTTCACACCTGAGTTCCCATTCAGCCTTCCAGTGAATGCAATCTGGTTATAGGAACTTGTTAACATCTTATTAACCACAAAGCCAGACACTTCTCAGGCTTTCAGGTTCCTGGTGTTAGTGCAGACCAGCACTTGTAAATTTGGCCCTTGCTCTGCCTCCTGGCACATGCCAAGCAGCTGGAATTGCAGGGTAAACTGATTTTCTGTGTGATTGTGCTCTCTATCTCTCTACTGATCCTTTCTTAGGCACACCAAATGTTAGTCAAATCCACCTTGTACACTATGCCAGTCTGAACAAGGTGCTTTTACCCAGCTCAGAGCTCACATACTCCTCTATGACCATTCTCCTTTCCTGTACCAGCAGACAAGCTCCATTATGAAGAGGGATAGCCAGTCATTTCTGCATGGGTTCCTCTTCTCCTGAAAGGTTTCCCAGATCCTTACCACCTAGCTCTTCACGCCATCACCTGCCTCATCCACAATTTGAGGCTCTGAATTCCTGCCTGGCTCCTCAGCCTCAGAGATGGCAGGGGATTTCAGACAGTGTTGCCATGGAGATCACAATCTCCAGTCTCCAGTTTCGGCATTGAGACAGTAAAGTTCACCTCCCAAGGCAAGAGTGGCTTGGAAAACACGGTTCACAGGCAAAGCCCATTGCAGTGCTGTAGAGGGGTCTGCCTCACAATGAATGGGTGTTAGTGATGGCCCAGGTATTCAGGGACCTCCTGATAATTCTTTATGTGATCCTGCCGATGGAGATCTTGCCTCACAGATACTCTCTCCATTCAGTGCTTTGCATTTCCTAGCAGATTTCCTTGATTTCTTCAAGCATGTCCCTGAGCCATGTTGTCTGAGATGTTTGTCATAGCAGCAGGAAGGGCACCCTGAGCTTTTTTTACGCTGTGTGAAAGCTCCCAGAAGAATGGCCTCTGGCCTCTTCAGCTCTGTAGCTCTTAACATCACGGATCACTTTAACAGGATTGCCAGAAAACCTTAGGAGAATAGCTGTGATCTGAATGGGCTCAGACAGTGGAGTAGGGCTTAGATCAGTCTCTCTCTTTTAAAGACCACAGGGTGCTGGCAGGACCCTCAAGGCTCTTGAAGAGTATGGGGATCGGGAGGATGTAATTTTTTAAAAAAACACACCTAAATGCCAAGCCTTTCACTTGCATTTATTTCTGTGAGTTCCTCCTTACACTCTCACAGTAAGCTACAAGAGGAAATTGCATCTCCAGGAAGTTGTCCAAGCTGTGCATGCTGCACAGTGCAGCTAAGGAACTCCAGAGGTTACAGAGAACAAACTCCTTCAGCAGTATAATGACATGGGGACACAGGAGAGCTTGCAGGGACAGAAGAAGGGGAAAATCCTGGAGAAACAGGAAAAAGACTGCGCTCAGGACAGCAAGGCATCTGCAGCAGAAGAATTAACTTGTAAATCTTACTCTCCCACCTTGCTAAGGTTCCTCTTGCATGCGGGAGGGCTGCCTGGGGTTCTACATGGTCTTGCAGAAGGCATAAGCTCCATCACTGACTGTGGAGCTACAGAGCTACAAGCTAGAAGCTTATAGAAGAGAGGAAGAGGAGAGCTGGAGCACTTAGCGGGAACAGCTAGAAAAGTGCAAGTCAGCTACAGCAAGCATCAGCATTTACTTGCCCAGGGAGACAGCAAGCAAATCCTAAGGTGTTACTGATGAGAAAGAAGCAATCTGGTAGTTTATTGGCTATGCTAAAAATATACATCCATACACACTGGAAAAGGAGTGATCAGTCTCTATGGTACTGGGTTTTCTCTGTGCTATCTTTCTCTTTTCTCTCTTTGATAAATTCATGTTTGTTAATCCATGCTTTTAAAGGGGAAAAGTTAGGTTATTGAGCACCAGACAGTTTAACTTCAACCCTTTTTGCGTTTCAGTCTCACATTCTTTTACTACAACCACTAAAATTTAAAACCAGCTATTGCTACTGCAGTGAAGTCCTAGTGAAAAGCTCCCATATGCTCTACACAAGATTCTCAGCTGAAGTAAAACTACGTGTTTCTGTTGAGGAAAGTGGATAAATTATTTTTCTTATCCTCAGCTGCTGAAAATAACTCATTGCATTTTTCAAAATGGAGTGAGTGTGTTCTCTTTCTGCCTGAGAAAAGGAAAGACCATACCACAGGGGAGGTCAGGTATTCTCTTCAACTTGATGTCCTTGAAACTTGTGCTTAAAAAACAAAAAAAAAAAAAGAAAAAAAAAAAAGAAAACCTGGTGTTCTCCCACCATCCTGTGATTCCAGAGCTAGAACACAAGCTCACATCTTGTGGCAGTACTAAGCTATGTTATGAACTCCTCACCTATCAGCTCAGATATAGGCCACGGTAAGCAGTCATTACCACCTACATTTCAGTAAGGTTTGGGCGAGGAAGGTGTGATCTCTGTCAGGAAAGCATAGGAAAGCCTATGACTTATGGCCAGCACATCAAATGTCTGGGCTTTACAGGAATATCATTACTGTCCTCGCCATGCTGCTCCTAAAACTTCCCTAGGAATTACCCTTCCTGCACTAGTTCTCAAAAGTGTAGTGCATAAGGCCACAGGATTTTGATGACTTGGAGCATATCTTTAGCTTTGCCATTTATTGAGCTTGCTTCACCCAAAGCATCTCCAGAGCTGTCAGGGGTGATATCACAGAGGGCTCCTCCAAGCTGGCCTGGCTCAATGCCACATGCCACCATCAGCATCTCAGGCTGCTTCCCTTGCTGCCATGAGGGCAGCAGGGCTACCTGTGGGCATCACCTGCATATATTGCTCAGGTCTCTCAACAGCTTGAAGGAAAAACATCTCTGCATCTCTGGAAGAGCTCAGTCAGAGGGTACACCAGTCTTTCCTTCTTTTTACCAGCAGGTAAAAAATAAATTGACTGCTTACTTTTTTTCATTTATGTACATGAAAACATGAGTCATTTTTCTTTATAAAACTAAATACATTAAGAATTGCTTAAAATCAAATCAGGTGAGTCTAATCTAAAAACCTAGAGCTGCCGTTTGAAGGGAAAAGGAAACCCTGAACCAATGGAAATCCTTACCTGAGCCCTGGGGAAGAGGGTGTTTTGAAAAGATGAAGTCAGCTTGGGAGAGGAGTCGCTTGCAAAGGTGCAGGGAGAATATTTTACTCATTCTGAAGCACTTACTTAGCTGCTCAGAGCTGAGAACTGGAAGGTGAAAGGAAGGGCAGAAAAGTTTAATTTTCCTCTTCTAATCTATGAATATAAACAAGATGTAAAAACAGATTTATTACTGTTGAATTCTTGAAGGTCATTATCACCAGGACCTAAATTCAAATCACTGGCTAAGGATCATATTACTTATGTTTAATAAATGGCTTAGTTTTAAATGCTGAACATGTTTTGATAAACATTCTCCTTTGCAATATGCCTATAGTGCTTCTATGTCGTCATAAAGGTAAAAATAAGAAATGAGATACCTCTCTCCACACATACAAAACCCTAGCTGAAATGCTGTTTGGGGGCTAACTGAATCCCAGTTCTCTTCCAGCAGTTGTTTAACCAAGATTACAAGAAAGAACCATTAACTAGGAAAAGCAAATGGGTCTTCATGAGCTTCCAGCATCATAAACAATGTAAAAATTGTTAATCTGAATAAACATGTTAAACCTTGTAACTGGGTGAAGAATAACTATGGGTCCTGAGTGTATCCCCTGCTCAGACAACGATATGTCAGATTTTATCAGCAAATGAGAATCAGACTTTCTTTGAGGAGAAAAAACCTGAAAGCCCACACATAGCAAAACGTAAGCAATAATTTAAATTGAAGCTCCCTGCATTTTGATTTAAATCATGATTAAACATGATATTTTAAATCATTATGATAAATGAATTTCCCCTCTTGTCAGGACTCTCCTTGTTAAACCGACCATCTAAACTCTTAGTCAGAAAGGCTCAGCAATTAGTCTCCTGGAGGTCTCCTGGAGGGGAAAAAAAAGTTTAATCCTGCTTCCCTATCCCCCTTTTTTTAATCTAATTTTATTTTCTTGTACTGATGATGTTTTTATTATGGATACCCAGATTCTTTGTCATAAGGAATGTCACCTGCAGTTAAAAACATGGTAAGCAGAACAGAGATTGCCCAGAGCAAGCGGTAAAGATGTATATTAAGAAAATGCAGGTGAAGGTCATACTTTGCCTAGGTTTTTTAGGATCTATGTCCATGCGAAGTCTTCTTCCCACTCAGCCTTCCTTTTCAGGTTGCTGTTTTGTGGCGCTCAGAGCAAACAAGACCCCAGTATATCTGCCCAAGCCAGCCAACCACGAGATTTGTGACAGAAGGTTACCCCTGCAGCCTCCTTCCTCCCAGTATTACCCAGCAGATCCCTGGTGCAGCAGGAGAGGGCGATGGCTCCTTGACTTATGTCATCACACCCATATCTTTGTTTAAGCAGATGCTCCATGAGTTCCGTGCTTGTCAGGGGGCAAGCAGAAGCAGATTTGTTCTCTTCAACAGCCACTTCAGCAGGCAAGCTTGTCTTGACCCTCTCTGCCTTATTTGGGCACCACAACGCCTGGCTACAGAAAGCCAGCTTACAGCACAACACAACCAGCCCACCTAGGGACCCAGGTCCAGCTGCATGACAGCAACAAAACCTGACTTTCCATGGAAGGGGGGACAGCTGCAGAAGCACTCCCATGCCCACAAGCTGTTGATGTCTCTAGGTGGGTTGCCAAACCTATAGGAATTTTTACCTTAGTGCAATATTACCCTGGTCCACGAGGGGCCATTGCAGAAAGCTCCTTCCCATCCCTGATCCTGGTTTATTCTAATACAGTGCTCTCCTGAGAAGATGCTCACAAACACCATTAAATGTGCTTCAGTCATCTTTGGTAATTCTTTTGAATTATTTTATATACATCTGTCAGCAACCAAATGAGGAGGCAAAACTCGCCAAGTTTTTCCTGAAATGATTTTCCTTTAGTAACCTCTAATTGTCCATTTGTTAGTTGCATTTTGTCATGCAGCTTCTGGTGTTTTGCTTTTTTTGCTGAGGGTCCAGTATACTGGGGTTTTACTGTTTTTAAGCAACAAATAAGAAAACCCAAATGGGGAAACCCCAGTACATAGGAGTCATCTTTGTCACTCACATGGAGTGTCAACACCCTGGGGAGGCAAAAGGGTGATTGCCAGGGAGAACTGCACAGATGACACTGACAGACAAGCAACCCCAGCACCTGGTGACTGAATTGAGAGTGAGAAGGCAAAACAGGCGGTTTTGTCAACAACCAGGATGCCATGCAGACATGGCACTGTCCCTTCCTGCGGAGATCAGAGAATATGGGCCAGACCTCACTGGTTTAACTGCACAATCCTATGTGCTGCCATAGGAAGTACTTCAACTGCAAATTAAACTTCAGAAATGTAGGAGAAGGATAAATCACATTTGAGTTTGATCCTGGATGGGACACCAATATGAATATCATAACATTAGTAATGACCTGTGGATTCTTCTTACAAAAATGGATGAAAAGTCATATAACATTAAATTCTTGCAGAACAGCACTTACCCATTTTCTTCATTTGTGTAAATAAACTGTAGTATTAATATACTGATTCATATTCATTTAGTACTATAGTATTACTACCATAAAACTACTGATGTCGTATTATTAAACTGATCAATAAACTGCAGATAACTGCTGCTTGGGAGTAAGCCTAGATGTTTGTAAATACAGCCTCTCATAATGGAGTGTGTTAACAGTGTTGTATGGATTTGACATTTTCCTTTTCCTCCTTTTGTGCTTTCCTGCTGTCACTGACATTGTCATTTTGTGGTTAGCTTACTGTGCAGGCATCCCAAAGAACCTGAAGTGGACTGAAAGGGCATATTACCATTAGTTGCTATTTCTTGGAGCATAGGGCTTTTTGGGATGATAAGGGGCGGGGTACATTCATGGGATCTTTGGTGCCACCAGTGCTGTTGAACTCAGTCCCGTGTTGTGTCAGACAATGCAGAGCAGACGTATATCCCACACAGGACAGCAGGCTGCCTATGCCACGTGCCCTCCACGAGCCTCCAAATGCTTCCTGGCACAGCCTGAAGGACATATGGGCTGGTTGTACAGTCACAAGCCAGTGCCCCATATCCAAGAAGTAGCTTCAGGTGATCCTAAAAGCAAATCATGCTCCATTGCATAAAGCAAAGCAGAAAGAATATCAGCATCTCTCCACAAATCTGTCCTGAAGGGAAAGCTGTCTTCTGAACCCAGTCTAAAGATTGGTGTTAAGTCTAGCTGTCTTGCAAGGGTGCACCAGAGGCATTTGCAGCAACGTAAGGCTCATGCCATGTAAGTCCTGTCTTGACAATGGTCAGCTCCAGGAGCAGCACTGGGTAATGGTAACATTATTCACATCCTTCTTCTGTAATAATATTAAAATAACACACATTATGGTGCAAATTTGTAAATAAAACATGAAATGGTTCATGTGCTAACAATTCAAGCTTTCTTGAATCTGACACAATGGCAGTTTTTTCCTTTGCTATACAAAGAGGATCTTGAATAGACATCAATCCATAAATGCAGCACACTAAAAGCCACTCATTCATGCCTACATTCGTCCAGGCTGCTTGCCAAGAGGGTACCCCTGAAGTTCAGCCCTTTCAGTCCAGAAGTCTAAACTCTTAATTCACTTCTCCTCATAAGTATTTGGACACATCATTCCCATGACTACATGGGAATTAAACAGAGCTTTGAGTATCTCCTTCAAAGCATAATCAAGAATATTTGTGCTTCATGCAAGGAAGCATGAAGGATTCCCTGGGCTGACAGGGCAGGAACTGCAAGTGTCATAAGCTGTTTCTCATACGAAGGACCATGTATTTTAATTTTCCCACCCAAGGCCTCAGCTGATATGCCCAAGCAAGGGCTACTTTCTCTCTCTTTACAAGTGCACGAGATGCAGAGCTCATACCCTGCTTTAGGTGGGGTTCACCCTTTTCGAGAGGGATGCAAGACAGCAAAGCTACCGACACCACAAGGAAAAAAAGCCCCGGGGGGCGAGCTGCGGTGGGGCAGCGGTGCCCTGCCTTGCAGTGGCACCTGGTGGCCCTGCGGGAGATTACACCCGCGGCGTGGGCACTCCTGCTCCCTGCCCTGGCACAAGCAGCACTGATCGGCCCACCGGAAGGTTTTTGCCGGAAGGTTTTTTGCTGCTCGGGGTGGGAGGGGAGTGTTAAATATTGATATCCGTTCTGAGGATGTGGTTGGCTGAGGCATCATGGATGTGAATTCAGGCGAATCAACACAGGATGTATTGGCCATGAAATGCATCCGTAGGCCTGTCATCTCTCAAGGTTATGTTGCCCCATCAGTTAACAAGTATATGGGACAACTTCACAGCCAGTCCCACTTCTGTTTGGGGTATTGGGATGCTGATAGCACAGAACAGTGTTTTGGGTACCCACAGTCAACCCTGCTACCTGTGACAGACCAAAGGACAGACCCCCTGTCTCCCTGCTACTTCCACCCATCCACCCTGGACACCCTTCATGCACTACAACTGCCATCCAGCCAATATCAGAGCAGATATCAGGGCCTCCTCTGAGGACAGCGGGTCTACCACATACCAAAGGACACCTCTGTCCCCACCCTGCAGCAGGTAGAGAAGCCAGCTGCGGGTGTGTGGGCTGTAGCATGGTGCGTGAGTCTCTGCAACACTCAGGAGCTGGGGTGCCAGTGAGCAAATCAAAGTTTTCACCAAACAGTGTTCCCACCTGGAGTAAGAAAAAGGCCAAGTGAGCTGTAATCTTGTGAGGCATGTCCCTGACTCAAAGGATTTGAAGTGAGAGCTAAGTGGATCAGGTGTCCCAGTGCCCCAGCAGCAAGTGGTGCCTGAGAAGAGAAGAAGCATTGCCTATGATCCTGGGCTCAGTGTTCAGTGCCTTTTTGGAAAGACACATTTCTACCTCTCCTTTCTTCTCCATTAGCAGCCTGGCACTTGCTCCTGATTCCTTTGCTCTTCCCCTTGGTAGACAACATATACATTCCACAGTGCTGCAAAATGCTGCAAAATCCCATGTTGCGCTGTGACAGTCTGAGTCACTTCTGTCCAGAGCCACAGGTGACAGAAATAAAGGAGACGTCATTGTCAGAGGGCTGAGATTTGATCCCATGCTGCCAACAGCTCCCTCAGAGGAAATACTGTAACATCTTTGACCCCCTGAAGCATGGGCATATCTGGGCCAAGCCAGAAAAAATAAAAACAACAAAACCAAAACAAACCCAAGCCCAACAAACAAAACAAAAGCAACAAAAAAAAGTCACATGCAATATATCTACTGTTTGGTCCCCTTACAGAGAAATTCAAGGTCTCAAAACCGGACTTTCAAAGTGGCAGATTATTCAGATGTTTCTATTTCAGGTGTTGAATTATTTAGCCTCTTTTCCAAAGAAGATGTCCCCTAGCAAGGGATACTCCAGATAGACATCTGCTTGAATCTGCAAAGAGCCTGGAAGGAAGTGCTCCCAAGGGTAATCTCCTTTGGCACCTTAGCAGTAGATTTGGCCACAGACAGGGGAATGCCTTCAGGAAGCTGACCCCCTCCATGCAAATGACAAACATCTTTCTGGTGGCTCTTCCCATGAGTACAGGTATGAATACCTTTACATAGCAGCTCATGAAGAGGTACAGAACAGGTGCAGTACAGCCTCTGGCTGGTCTCCAGAGATGCTGGAGTGGACTCCAAAGGCAACATAGTGCCTACAAGTGTGAAGAGACAAGGAGTCATACACACACTTTAGGCTGACTTCATAGCAGCTATATCTGCTTATCCGTAAGTGTAAAAAATTCTGTAGCCTTGCAGCTTTCCATAGCACCCAAATCACTGTCACTGCTCCTCTACAAAAAACTCTGGATACCTCCTCCCTGTCCTTTCCAGCACCCCCAGAGCTGGTTTCCCATCCAGCAAACTAATTTTTCACTCCAGAGCAGGGCCCCAGTGTCAGGTAGCAGGCATGCCTTTTGTTCAGGTAGGAGAGGAGATGCTGAAACAGCTGCCGCCTGCGGGCATAGACACACCCCAGTAGCCCTGCCTGACAAAAGTGGTTCGCTCTGCAGTCACCACCATCCTCCCACTATGCCACCCAGCATTTGAATTATCTACAGTTTTCTGTCTCCTGGTTCTCTCACCAGCTCCCACACTGTGGGCCCATGTTTCAAGAGTTAAAGAGCCCTTACCCTGAATTTACATGTATACTATTCTGATGACATACAGCAACTCCCGAGTAGGATTAAACTACATTACACTTACTATAAACCCCTTTGCAATGCTCTAGCAGAATGAACAGGGATTTAGGATCCCATGACTCATGATTCCTTCACGCTTGATTCTCTGTTACCAGGTTACTGGACAAATTTCCCTGTGCTGTGGGATGTAGCTTTAATTGCTTTTGATTCGCAATCCTACCACAGATGGGACAACCTGGGTCACAGCTGCACAAGTGAGTTTGGTGTTTGTGTGAACGAAGTAACCACTGCATACAGAGCTGGGTACAGTGCATATGCAGTCTCCCACTCAGTGTGGGGATGGTGTGGCAGCAATTTCCACCACCCCTGGTGAGTTTTGACAGTTCTTCCTGCAGCAGCGGGGAAAGACTGATCCTTTTCTTAAAAAAAAAAAAAGCATTCTTAAAACTCCAGTAATAATAGCTAATTGCGTGGACGTCACCTTCCACCATCTCTGAGCTTGGCAGGCCCCAGAAAGGCGAGCTCTTGTTCAAGTGCTTGCATCTGTTTGTTTCCCTCACACTCTAAACCTAGGTATAGGCAATGTATTTAACTGCATTTCCTGCCTTAATAACTATCACTGACCTGCTTGTGCAGGATGCAAGAGGTCTGTTTTAACACATGCCAGCCACGAGCCATATGGCGAAGTGCCATCAGGTGAGCTGTGCAAGCATGTAACAGCAGTAACCCTCACTGCAGTTAACTACACTCTAGTTGCAGCAACTTCTTGCCTTCACCTGCATGTCTCTGGCTCTATGGCAACCTCAGTTTTAGGCCTCTACAGTAGTGGGATACCCCTCACAACAGGACTTGGGACTCCAGACCATGTCACAGGGGTGGCAGACACGGCCAAGGCTGACTCCTGAGCAGGATTTCCTCATCCTGATGCCATATGCACCTGAGCAGCATCACACCCAGAAGATAGGTTCATGTCAGCCCATCTAACCCAAATTGCCCTACCTTAAGAACAGCTCAAAGTTGTCTTCCAGAGGTCTTCAGCTGTGTTACCAGCAAGCTTAGCTCAATCTTCACACCTCTTGGCCAGTATCTTCTCTGCCTCTACCAAACAATCCCCCGAAAAGCAGCACCAACTTCTTCCAAAATACTGCTGACAGTCACAGCAGCAAGGCTGTCCCTGGGGAGCATCCTTGCCAGGTAGAAGCCAGCACACAAAGCTGCTCTGCCTGTCCTGGGGGACTCCTTCCCTTCTGGGGCAGGATGACCCTTCCAAAACAAGAGCAAGTCTTAATGCTGCATGCCATGGGGCATCTTAAAAACAGCTCTGTGGTGACAACCAGTCATGGGAGCATAGGGCTAGCTCCTCTGCCCATACAGGCTATCCCTCTCCAACCTCACCTGAAATCCTCCTTTGTCTTCTTTCTCACTCTCTCCAGTGATTGACCATCAATTCCCACCAGAAGAAGTGCCCTGTTGGACAGGCTGATCTTCTGCAGGAATCTCAGCAGGGGCAGGGAGGGGTGTCTATCAATGAGAGGGTGCCACGGCAAGGGAGCAGAGCTTCCCTTTCCTTTGGACCTGCTCCGGCTGCCCTATGTGATATTTCAAGGCTTTTCTTCCTATTTAAAGAGTGGAGAACAGTGAGCAAGAAGCCCCGCTGAGCACAGAGAGGAACCCTCCTCTGGTGACAACAGTCCAGCAAAGCTGTCTTGCATGCCTGTTCCCCGAGTCTTGACAAGCCCAAGGGTCTGGGACCAGCTACTCTGTGGCAGAGACTCATTCAAAGCTGGAGCAAGGCAACAAAACCAAAAGTGCAGTCCCTCTGTCACACCACCCTCCAAGTGACCGACAACCTGCAATGACAGTCAAAATGTCCCTCTGGCCACTGCCTGCTGCTTGGATTCCTGGTCATGTTTTTGGCTATGGGTTTTGACTCTAGTCATTAGTCCGGACATTCCAATTCTGACCTCTCAGACAGAAGGGGTTTTTTTTTAAATTCTAACGCTAAGTCTTTTTAGGCAATAAAGGGGCCTTTTCTGATCAGAGTTTGAATATACTTCCATTATTATGGGTTTTTTTGCGTGTACCGTTCCCACCCTTGGAATGGATCTTCTTGGGTTTCTGTGGTCTTTGCACAAAATACATGGCATAGAGAGAAAGGATGTGTTTTTGCTGACTCTGGGAAAATGGCAAACAACCAAATGCATCAGTCAGGAACAGCGAGTAATAGCTTTAAATGCAAACAACTGTTAGCAGCACATTTTAGTGCATTAATAATTTACACTCCACAGAAAGTTTAATTTATGCAAAGTGAGAATTTTGTGGCATAGTTACAAAAGGCACACATGATCCTGGGGACAATGGATCTATAGTGAGCCTATGACTCCTCCTGGGGAGCCATACCCTGACTGCCAAGTCTCTTGTTTTCATCATAGGTCTTACTGTACAGTTTGTACAGCATCTTTCTTAACACGCCAATGGCTGGGACAGGGATGCAGTACAAGAGCATTTCCTCATCCATATAAAGAAAAGAGAGGTATTCTAAGGCCTACCCATGCTAAAGAAATGCCCAAAGCTGCAAAGTGTGCACACCAAAACATTCAGAACAGTTGCCAGCAAAGGGGAAAAAAATACAATTATCTTCCAAGCCTCATGACCCTAGAAGGCTTGCTTCATTATTATCAATTCACTGTCACTTCCATCTCCAGGTTGCAGCTGCTGCACATCAAGCTGCCTTGGACCCTGCCCTGCCCTGAGGACTGCAGCAGCCAGTGTCCACCAGAGGCCCAAGGACACCCCACCATCCAGAATACGCATGCTGATGGGCCAGAAGGAGCTGATTCTCTGCAGACAACACAAGCACTGAAAGGGAGATTGATGAAGCTGCCAAGCAGGCCTGGATCCTGCAGCAAAGCCCATCTAATAGAGACGGCTTTGCTTAGGCTTCCCCAAACCTGATGTGTGCAGCATGTTTCAGTCCTCTGAGCCTTACTTACTGCTCCCAGCCTGGGGACCCATTGGACCACAGACCTGCATACCCAGGGGACCCAGGGCCCAGAAAGGCTGCTCTCTGTCTGAAGACATCAGAAAGCAACACAAAGGCTCTTGTCAGTTAATGTGGCTTTTTGTCTATAGAAGATTACCAGACTGGCAACTCAAATGCCCCACAGGTTAGACATGCCAGGTGTTTCCCTTTGCTTGGCCAGAAGGATACAGCCTCTGGCTAAGTCTCTTTCAATGGTGCTTTTCCCAGACTCTCACCTCACTCCAGGGTCAGGATAGACAGCAAGTGAAAGGATGGAGGAGGGGAAGGTAACTAATTTGTGTGTGTGATTTTGGGACAGGACTGGGAATGCAAAATGGATGGAGCTTCACAGGCTTGTCAGTGCCTCAACTTCCCATAGTATTTCAGGGCAAACCCCCTGTTTTTAAAAAGACCGGTTACAAAAGTGTTCTTCATTCTGCTTTAATTTGCTATCTTAGCAATATTCAGGTAAGGTTTTCCCTGCAGAATATATGTACATATGTTAAACAAGATTGATTTGAAGACATTTGATTGATCAGATAGAAACTGTCTCTATGCCCTATCTTTTTCCAAGGCCAGAGAGTTAAGAGATCAGCAAATGGCTGTAGGTTTTTAATAATTAATTCATTAAACCTGAGTTTAGGGGACACACTAAAAACAAGGTCGGTACATGAGGGTTCAATAATAATGGTTTAAAAACACCTAGGGGGCAATGTCAGCCAGCAAGACTCAGCAGCATATGTCCACACCACCCCACACTACCTGGCCTTCCATCCTTCCTGCTGCTGGAGAAAGTGCTCCTGTGAAGGGTAATTCAGGTGAGCTCTCCCTTTCCATTAATTACACAAAGAGAGCCTGGCTTTCTGTGTAATTAATGTGTAGTTAAAACAGAGTCTGTTTTTTGAACAATTTCTACAGAGCTGTGCAGTATGTGGCTCTACTATGTCAGCTATATGAAACCTCCCCACCATTCACCTCATGCATAAGCGGTAGTGACATGCTTTTCTACAGAAGCACACAGCCACCCTCATTGTATTTCACGTTAGGCTAACACTGTGCTGCTGACAAAACTGAGCATCACGTGCTTTGCAAATGTGTGTTACCAGTGTCGAGAGCTTTGGCTCTCTTGCTTTGGCCAGCCACAAGCAAGAGTTTGGCTTTGTTTCTCTGTAAAATGCTGAATGAGGGAGGAAAGCTAGGATTTGACCACAAGCATAGCATCAAGGCTTGTCTTGCATTGAAATGAATGCAATCAAAGTGCTCCTTATATTTCTTTTCTCTAATCACTTTCCCAGTCATTGGCTCGCTGTTCTTTTTCTGGGATAAATACTCCATTGTTCCTCTAATGTATACCTAGCACAGCAATCTCATGTGATCTGCTCCCACCAGTGTTAACACCTCCACCGCACCAAGCCCTCCTAAAGGAAATGAAACAAGGCGAATGTGGTGACTACTGTTAATGTTAAGATTTTTGAAAAGAAAACAAATATGCAAAAATGAACCAATCTGGGAAAAACAGGTCAAGTGCCCAGAGTTCAGAGGAGGAAAGAAATTTTGAACCTGAAGTCCATGCATGCTTAGGACAAAGCAATATGGCAGGAGAGCCCCCATCACTGGAGTGTTGCAGGAGGGTGAGGAAGAGGCACAGTAGGTGAAGGATGGGCTCAACTGCACAGCATTCTGACATGGGACAGGGGATGCAGCTGTCGAGGGCTTGTGGGTAATGGTCAGGGGACAGACCAACACCAGGGGTGGTGTGGGGGCATCTGCTGCGGACCAGCTCACCAAGAGGTAAAGCAACTCTTAGACAGCTCGAGGAAGCCTCACAATGGCAGGACTGGGTATTCTCAGGGGGACTTTTCCCACCACCAATAGCTTCTGGAAGGGCCCCTGTCTGGGACACAAAAAATACACTGGGAGTGGAGCCGATGGGGCAGCATCCCCACTGGGTGAAGGGGATGCTGCACCACGGGCAGGGTACACAGGGCAGCAGTAGTGATGGAGGGCAGGGTCAGCCACAGCCCAGCAGTCACCCAGCAGGTCCACAGGGATGAAGCCAGTCAAGATTGAGACAGAAGTCCAGAACGTTGGTCAGGGTCAGCACTGTGGCAAGGCACAGGCATGGCACAGCACAGCCCAGACAGGTACTCGGAACCTCAAAAGCAGCTCTGGTGTTACAGGGAAGGCCCCAGGTGACACTTCTCCCAGCTCCTTCTCACGCTCACCTTAGCTGCTTCCCTGCAGCCTGATCCCAGGTATTACTGCACTGGATCAGAGCTGGCCCTGAGGACAGGCAGCCAGACCCCAAGGAGGACAGGGAGAAGGCTCAAGCCTCTTACACAGCAAAAGTGAAGTGGAGAAATGTGAGCAAATGTTTGCAGTGAAAAAACAACCCCCTCACATTTTGTTTCCATACACAACCAGATGCCAAGGAGGATGGGAGGCAGAAGGGCGCAGGTATCTCAGGGGGAGGTGGTGGAAGGCAGAGGCTGGAAATAGAGAGGCCAGGGGACTGTAGTAGGAAGGGTAAAAGATATCCCTGCTCCCATTTGTCCGTGCTTCAGTCCTGATTTTCCTTGGTGAGAGCGATACGGACCATGTCCAAGGCTGACCTCCAGGGCTGACTCCCCAGGCTCTCCCAGCCCCACTGCAACTGCTGCAGATTCCCAGAGACACCTCCAAGCTGGACGCAGGCAGCATCTGAAAGGGCAGTCTGATCTCAAGGTTTTGTCTTTCAAATGCAAATGCTCAGCGGCCACTAGTATGTGTGACTCCCTGGAGGAGCTGATGGATATGGGTTCAGGGGAATAAATGCAAGTCCAGTAGGAATTGTCTTTGTGTCTTACATCCCACAAGAGGGGAAATCAGGACAGCTTGTTATCATTATGCAAAAGGTTGGGAGGCATCCACTTACTCATCCAGAATCAGTTCTTGTTTGAAATGAAGTTTTTCTCAACTGTTTTGCTATCGCCTTTCTAAGGCAAAAAGAAGCCGAAAAAGAAAGGGCTGTCCCATCCAGGATATACATAAGCCTGCCAAACAAATTGGATCCCTCTGCTGAATTACAAACCTGTACATGGCAGGAAGGCTAGCAAATCAGCTAAAAACCAAAATAAACAGGGACTGGCCAGCTGCTTCTGCTTATTCCTTCTCAGAGCAGTAGGGGGAGAAAAAAGATCAACTTAAAATTCACAATGGTCAGTCATTCTTACACTTTATTAGCTTGCACAAATCCTTGCCCTAAGTCTCCCAGGGTGATATTCACTAAGACCTCCCTCCACCCGGCACAGAAAAAAAGGCTCCAGAGGGTGATTAATGACCAAGAGGCCAAATTTAGGTTGCTCTGAACTAGCCTGTGGGAGCCAAGAGCTTAATGCTTATCCTTGAGGAAGGATGCATTTTGTGAGAGGAACTTTTGAGGCTGAGAGACAATTATCTTATACCACAGGACACCTGCAGCCAACTTCATCTTTCTACTGTGTGGATCTACAGTGGCTGAAGATGTTACATCTTCTGAAACACCTTCTGCTGACCACTTGAAATTTCAGAATGTGGGTTGTAAACCAGTTACTTCAGTCTCCCTTTCCCTCCCACTCCACCAAAGTAAAATGAAGGATAATAATGCACAATAAACTGAGATAAACATGCCTCATATCTTTGGATAGTATCTATCTACCAGATTGCTCAGGAAGCTCAGGATCTGACAGATTCCACCACAGAAACGAAGAAAAATCTTCAGTTGTGCAGCTCCTGAGGTGTATAAACAACATGGCTTGAGAATTGTGGCAAAAGAGACAGCAGAACATCACACACACACAAACACACACCAAAAAAAAAAAAAAATCTGNAAAAAAAAAAAAAAAGAGAAAAAGAGTCCTTCATGCTGTAGATATTCTGTGCCACCCTGGGAGGAGAAACAGAGGTTCATGGCACGGGGTGGGGACTCAACAGTTCCCTTTGCAAATATTGGGGCGTTTACGTCCAATTCTCAGTCGTGAATTAGGAAAGCTTCTAACGCTGGTGTTAATGCCACTTTCCTGAAGGGCTTAATTTGTGAAGCTTAGTTATGATTTGCACTGTAGACCACTGGGGCAAGAGACATGGCCAACAGATGCTGTGTGCCATACTGGCAAAACACCCATGGAGAGAAATTTCAGCGGGACTGTTTTGCTTAACCAAAACTAAGTATGCGCTCATAGAAACAATGACCAATAACACCATATAGTTTGTGGACACAAAACTGCTCTTTCTCTTGCTAGATTTAAAAGTAATAAAAATTTCACCAGCTGTTTGGTGAGGAAATTTCTGGTGAGGAACTTTTCCAAGTTAAGTAAATGTTGCAGCTGAATTTCTTTGTGTAAATGCTACTCACATCATTCCCCATTGCTACCCGTTCATAAAATAGCTAGGTGCTTGACAGCGATCTTAAAATAGCCTGCTATATGGAATAATTGGAAATTATCAGACAGGTGAAAAACTACCTTTCCAGCTATGTGAAGAACTCCATATTTGTAGTTACATTTGCCTGTGTCATCATACATAGGCATTTCTATGAATGACTGTCCCTCATCTCAACAGCTCCACCCAGATAATGCCATTTTGCAGATCCTGTGGAAGTTGACTCCTCCATAGACTGAGGTTGGAAGAATTTGGGATGAAAAATGCAACAGCCTGCATACCAGGCAAAGGTGTGTCCTTTGGCAAGTGATGACCAAGATCACTAAGTTGGGTTTTTTGGTCAGATAAAGTAATTTGGGGTTTTATGTGTTAAAACAGGGAGGCTGCTTGCCTACCTCTCACGTACCTATTGAAGACTTTTCAGCACCAATGGACTGTTTTACTCCTGCCCTTTCAAACACATAATTCCATGTTTATACATGATACAAATACTAATCCATCATCAGAAAGGCAAGAAGGTAAGTCAGACTGAGGCCAGCCCTATTTCTGGGGAGTGGAGATAATTCATGTGCTCTGTTTATTTTTAGCAGAAGATGGTGGGCAAATCTGAGCCAGCACATTTTTGATTCAATCTGTCCCTGGACACTAACAGATGGTGCTTCCTTGTGCCAAGCACTAATGCACTTTACATTGGCACTCAGTGTCAGGACACAAAGCCCGCCAAATCCCTGCTAAATTTGCTGATGCCAGGAAAATTGATAATAAACTGCTAGCCAGGGACACAGTCCCAAGTTTTTCCCCTACCTCCAAAGCAGCACAGAAGCTGTACTAGTGCAATGGCGTCAGCTGCTCTCCAGCTCATGGCTATCAATGCAGCAAAGGAGGGTCTTGTACTGGGGAAGAAAGGGTCCTGAGGCCATGAACACAGGTATGTATCTAAAGATGCGGGGACATCCATCTGCTTCATGGGAATTAGCTGTATGCTTAAGAGTGGGCTTTGAGAACCTTGACAACTTGTGCCTTAATGCTCAAACGTCTGAACTACTGACAAGTAATATAAATATAAATCATTATAAATATAAATACACACACATATATAAAAAATACATATATATATATACACACAAATACATATATATATGTATCCATATCACCTGGCAGGGTGTTTCTATTCTTTAGCACTCCTTAGTACTCCTTGAGCACTGAACATACTAAATTAAGTCTTACAGGTCTACTTCCTACCTACCAATTCTACATATAATAAGGTCACCTACAAAAGAAAATTCCACAGCCTCCTCTGATGAAATCACCCTGTTTTACGGGTCGTTGTGTTTATTCTTTGAATACAAGCATCCAAAATTCTTGAGCTGTAAAATTCCTGTTCCTTTCCACCAGGTGCCTCAGTGCCCAGGCTTCTTTCTTGGACTGCTCGAAGCTTGGTATCCACATCTCTTGGAGAGAAGCCCAGCCAGGGTTTGAAGATGAGAACCAGAACGACTCTGGTTTGGGGCAGCTCAGGTGGTTAACCTGAGCCTGCCACCTCTGAGGCAGCCATCCCTGGCAATGGAGAGAAATAAAAGAGGTTATTCAGAGACCCTGGCAGACAGAGAAGAAAGGTGCTATGCCATTAGTAAACCATGAAAGCAAGTCAGTGACATTTTCCTTCCCACTACAGGCTCTAGCCCTGTCCCTGTGGATGTCAGAGGGGAAGCTCTCCCCAAAGTGAGAGACCAGGAAGAACAGGTCCAAATCCTCTCACAAATGCACAACCTGGCTTAAACGTCGATGTTTCAATGTTTAGTCACTAAATGCGGCCACAGACAGTGCCACGTTATCATTACAGGTTTGAATGTATTCATACACATGCAGATCCAGATAGTCATAGAGTATTTAAGTCAGGAGGGACCTCCAGTGATCACCTAGTCCAGTTCCCTCGTCCAAACAGGTCTAATCATATCTAATTGCTTATGGCAGCATTGAGTTGAGTCTTAAAACACCTCCAAGGACAGAGATCCCACAACCTCTCTAGGCAATCTGTTTCTAAATGTTCCAGGTCATCTAAAGCAAGTCAGCGAGTTAGGCTACTTTCTGTAGCCCGACAAAAACAATTCAAGTCTTCCGCTGAAATGACTACCGGCTCAACGGTCAATGTGTATGAGCTTGAGCACTGCAGTAATCTGACGAACACATGCTCTGGCCATGCACCCACACCTTCTGCCAATACTTTTGGACATGAAGGTGCACGACTGAATGGCATTGCAATACCAGTGGTTGTAGGCTGGCCAGGAATCTGATAACCAAACTTCCTGGGACAAACAGGAGACTACTGTCATTTTAAAGCCTCTTTGAGACACAAGGACAAAGTCACACATACCTTTTCTTTCCTTCTGATGTTTTCCCATACTCTGTTACACACCATGCACTCAAAGGTGTCAATGTAATTGTCCTGGGTGATATCTTGCACTCCCCACTTGCGTTCCTTCATTGCTGTAAGCAGCCTTGGGTTGGAAATGTCCCCGTTCAGTTTCCATTGTAGGTAGGACTCATATTCTCGATCGTTTGTATCCAGTGTTTTGATGTAGTGGGCCAGTTCCCGAGGGTGTGAAAAACTGGACACAAGTATTGCACTCTTGTTACTAGGAAGCCAGTCTACAATGCTGGGAGACCCAAAGTACACTGGTACCACCCCCAACTTCAGCGGCCGCCAGAGTTTTTCAGTGATGTAATCTTCACAGACAGCATTTTCAAAAGCAAGAACGAACTTGTACTGTGCCAGTATTTCATAGAAGTTCCCATCATCCATGGCAGTTGGATTTCTCAGATGCTGAGGAAGGTCTCTGTTATGCAGACATTCCCCGTAAGCGTCTACTTCAATGTGGCACATCAGCTCACGCACATAGCTATCCCGGTCAGAAGGAGGGTTGCAGTCAGACTGCACATACACAAGTGGTGCAAGCCTCTTCCTCAAGCTGTTCTTCATCTGCAGTGGGATCATGTACCTCAATGACTTCAGGACCTCTATACTCTCAAGGTACTGAGTGGTCAGCGGTAGGTGAGAATGGCGGCTAAAGGTTGCAGTGTGGTTGAATAAGGTGATGGTTGGTGCGTGGAAAAGTTTGTAGTTGTTTTTTGGTGACTCTTCATGAAAAAGGGCCCAATCATGGTAGTCTTTACGAGGGAGGGGTAGGCTGTCTATACTGAAGTCAGTACCTAGACAAAAGAAAATAGTGTTTAGACTGCCCCTATCTATGCTGCAACACTAACTACAATGACACAGAAGTCTAGTTTTAATTTAACATCAGCCCTACAACCATTGCATTTATGACACTATAAGGCAGAATTTTAAACAGAGGAATTCATGCAAAGATAGAGGACTGTTATGACAGATAAAACTGAATTTGGCAGCAGAAGAATCTAGAGAATGGGGATCAGTAGTTAATACTAAAAATGGTTTCCTTTCAGGTCACGTTAATTTAAAGGCCTTTCATTTCAAAGGCTCACTAGGAATTTTATATTTTAATGCACTGAAATAAGACTAATAAGATGCTTAACAACATTGTAGTTCTGTAAATAGGGGAACAGATGGTATTGCCTCTATCTATGATGTGAGGAAAATGGTTACTGCAGCGCTCAATTTGGTTCTAGTAGCAAAACGACAAAAAGCATTCTAAAATATTGGACAGGGTTAAGGAGAAAAATTACAAGAATGACTTCAAGTCTTGGAAAGACATTGTACTATAGAGACTTTGGAAGCCCATCTATGCAGTTTATCAAAGAGAGAGTTAAGAGGTGATGTATCACAGCTGCCTACCAGATACATAAAGAAGTAGCTCCTGGCAGAAGACAGCTCCTCAAACTAATGCCAATAGTAGAAGAATAACTATGTCTAAACTGTACAAACAGACCACTGCAGCTGCTTGCACCTCCCTGCAAGAACAGAAAGCCTCCAGAACAACTTAGGAAAGCTGTGGTGGAAGCGTTAGGACAAACCTAGAAGCCTTTTTTTCAAAGGCTGGTCTGTGCAAAACTGAATTCAAAATACCAGCTCATAAATCTGACCCTTGCTCTCCCTTCAGTACCGCCGTACTACACTCATACAACTAGCCTTATTGCAGATGAAATGCAAAGCTGATGAATCTCTGTCAAGACACCTCCTCACGGTCTTATAACTGCATCTGTTTTTTACTTAACTACAAGCACTGAATATACAAAACTTTTAACTGGTATTGTCAAGCAAGGCAGGTTCATAAACTGAAACAAACAATGAACAGCTGGTTTAGAAAACACCACAAATCCCTTCTCTTCAGACAAGCTATTCTACCACCCCAGTCACACTTCTAGCTTTTCACTCTCTGTTCCACCCTTGACCTCAAACCACTGATGGGAACAAAGAGGGAGTTAGCAAAAGTCTAACACAGAATTTTGATCTAAAACATAATATATAAAGAAGGAAAAAAAAATGCCCAGTGGTCTTTGTGGCTCCATGAGCCTGCCAAGATGACTCCAAGGATGACTTTATAAACCAACATAAGACTTCACTACTGCAGTGAATATAGATGTTAGCTGCCAGTAACATAAAAACCTCCTATAGAGCAAGATCCTTCAAGAGCATCAAGCCACTAAGTATTTGACCTTCTGTTTTCTACTGAAGGGTGGTCCCAAGCCCTCAACACCAAAAGGATGAAGGGCTGTGCCACTCACTGAAAAATGCTAGTTGCTGCCTCTCGTTTTGATGTGTTACAGTGATACAAGAAGGTGAGGAAAACTAAAAGTGAATCAGATTCTCACAGGAAAGCTAATAAGGCCTATCTGGTTTTGAAAACACTTTGTTCCAAGCGATGCCCAGAAGGGAAGCAGCAGTGCATACAGACAATAATGAAATGCTGTGGATTGAAACCACAGCACTTCAGCTCTGTCTCTCACAAGGGTGCTCCCTCTTTAAGGTAGTATTGCAGGGAAGAGGGAAGGAAAATGCAGGAAAGAATGAGACAATGAAAGGGATGAGAGACAAAAATGCAACATGTAAAACTTACTAAACAAGGAGAGAATTAGGCAAAGAGAAGCTTAAAGAAAAATGCACTATAGATCAGAGCACATCAGAATGATTGATTCTAATATAACACTTAATCAATCTCAGTCCAGCAAGAAGACAACAAGGTTTTAAGGACTAAAGGGAAGATAACATCAGCATGTTCCCTACCCCATGAGATGAAGGAAATAAAGGAGCTTATGAGGGGATAAAAAGAGCACAACAAGACTAATTACTAGCAATTTCAACTTCTAAACTATTAATTAGTATATGTGGCAAAGTGCAGAAGAGAAAGACAGATGCTGTCAGAAGTTCTGCATCTCAGGAGACATCTTTCATTCAGGTTTCATAAAGACTCAACGCTCCAGCGCAGAAAAGCTGGACATCCTCCTCCCTTAGGAACAACACCCCCAAGGCTCTGACAGCATGGCACCAGATCCAGCTCAGTTGCATTGGTAGCTCATGCTACATGCAAAACTCTGTGAAGTATGTGACACTGACAAGGTGGAGTTGGGAATCCCTCCCAAAAGCAAGGACATCCAGCAAGTGGATGCCACATTTCACTTCCAAACAGATGATGGCACTTGACAAAGTCATCACCTACCCCTAGAGGCTTCCCAGGCCAGGACAGTAAGTCAGAACAAGCTGCAGAAAAGAAGCTGTTCCTAGCAAAGCAGTTCTGCTGGAAGACATCTGTACCCCATATTTTTGCATAATATTTTTCCTAAGCTTTGGATCATTCTTCTCCTGACTAGCTCGCTGATCAAATATTAGGGGAAACTTAATGCAGTTTCTTTGGAAGGTGAAACTGTGCCCTGATCCAACCTTAGCACAGAAATGCAGATGTTCAAGTTTTCATTCAGCAGGCTGTTCAGAGGGAAATCCTGGAACACCAAAATCTGTCTTTTTGCTCTGTGTGTCTGTGTGAAGATTTTTTTTATTGATGCAGCATTTTTTTCACATTCAATACCATCTATGACCTTTGTCTCTGCAGGTTTTAGCATTGTGAGATCATTTATTGTGGTTTAAAAATAAGTAATATTTCTGCATGTGTTGACATTTGTCTTTGCAAAGCTCATAGCCAGCATCACTAGAAAAAGAAAAAAACTACAGGGAGAGTATTTTGCCCAGTATAAATAGTCCTTTAAAAATAAGTAAGCAAACCATGTCCACAAGCCTGCTAAAAAGGAACAGTAATAGTCCTTCTAACACTGAAACAGACAAACAGAATTACTACCAGAGACCAAAACCACCAGACTTTACAGCTTTCATGTGATGCAAACCCAGCTTTCCTTGTCTTTAATTAGGTCAGCTTCTCATTCCTTTGCTGTTATTCCTTTGCTGTTATTCCTTTGCTTTCATGCTTGACCACTATATTATCAACTGAAAAAGCTGACCTACTTGGAGCTCTGAAAAGATTAGTGATGAGAAGTTTTTGGTTCACTGTTCACCAAGCTAAAGGCCCTTCTTTCCTGTATTTCCAGTCCACCTGTATCCTGAGTGAGTAAGATTCAGGACTCAGTTTTATTTTGTTTTGTTTCCAGACAGGAGCTGAACCTACCAGTCACAGAAAAGCATTTGGCTTTATTTTTCCACCTAAAATTCACTTTTTCTCTGAAAAGCAACTGCGTGGGTAAAAAGAACAAAATTAACAAAATGCCTGGTCTTAAAAGATGCATCTTTTGTGTTTTCTAGACTCACTTTACAGTACACGTAGCAGGAAGTTTCTGAGGTGGCAGGGCCAGAGCAGCTCTGAAGGTTGCACTAGCCGCTGCTCCCTGTGCAGAATCAATAGGTTTCTTTCTCTACTTTCCATTTACAGTCTTCTAGCACTCTCTTGGCACATGAGGTAGGGGAGTTGCACAGTCACCAGCGAGGGCATTATTTTAAGACAAAAGACTTGCACAACTGCAACAAAGGCCTTGCAGAACCTCCACTGGGGGTGACAAGCCAGAAGACTGGAAAAAACTGGCTTGATCTCAGATTGTCTTTTCATGATTTGGCAACTACGGGAAATTACCTTTTCTCCCATAAACAGAGAGCACGTGTGATTGGAAAGCAGCGTGAGACAAGGCAACAGTCATCCCACAGACACGCACAGTCACTTTGCAGAGGAATTTTACAGAGAAGGTGCATCTCTGGATCTCTATTGATGGCATTCAGGACCAGGCAAAGTTTAGCACAATGAGCTGCCTAAGTTTCCTTCTCTCAGTGATTGCCACCTAGAATACTTAATCTCTACAGGAAAATAACTGGGCAGGAGGGAAAGTTACTCCTTTAAAAAGAAAGAGATCCTTACCATAGAACAGAAATGCTCTTGTCATCTGATTGTGCTGGTAGGTCTTGTTGATGGTAAAGAAGCAAACATCCTCTCCACACTGACCCAGTCTCCCGGTCTCTCCAGTCAGGGGAGACCACCACAGCAGGACAGGATAGTGATTTACATCAGACACTGTCTTGAAGCTGGTTTGATGCTCCTGCTTCTTAAACTGGAAAGTGTGTCTCTCCACAGGTGTTAATGGGCCACTGTGTAAACTGGAGATTACTGCTACCTTATTCTCTGAACTGCTCAGTTCAGTGATAACCTTCAGGGAAATAAACACACATATCACAGCACATCACTGTCATTAGCCATGACATCCGCTTGACAAATCAGAGTTTAAGCACCAAGCACAAACTAAGTCTGCATGTGAAGTTTCTGTGAAAGTGGCTGCATTTCACTGACTGCAGACACCATCCAGGTGATCTTATGTCAGAACAGCAAAAGCTTTAATTTGAACTTGTAAGGAGGAGGCAGGAAATAACATTTTTGTACTAAGATACGGCCACATCACGTATGATTTAACAACACAACTTCTGCTTTCTCCCTGGAAAAAGCACAAAACAGAGAACAGCCCTTCAGCAGCCAGGTTTCTTCTGGAAATTAGCATAAAAAAAATCATGAAGCTTTCATGTCTCTATGTGGCCATCTGTACCCATCCCTGTTAATTTTTAAACCACTGATTGAATAAAACAGGTGCAAACAGGTCTTAAAAGACAATGTAACTACAATTCCATGGCTAGGTAGAGGAGAAAAGTCCGATCTGTATGCATTGAAGTGAAAGACCTACCAGTATAAACCATCATTTACAGATCCGAAACCCTACGAGGAACCTTAAAAACTCTCCACCCATAGGAGAAACTTCTAACACTGCTCACCATCAGCCATGAGACAGAAGTGCCCAGAAAATCTGGGGAATTTCTGGTGCCCATGAAGCCACCACTCTTTTCTGCAGGTAGTACCTGCTACAAAAGCATCCTGGGGCAGAGCAGCCTGTTGAGCTAAGTGACGGAAATGGTGCCGGCAGGTATTGCCACAGAATACATAGCCCCTGCTCTTAGCTTTAGTGGGGCAAAGATCTTCCCGCTACCGTGCAAACAGCTTTTTGTGTATGCACCTTCACAGGCAGCGCATAAAGCCACCCCAGGAACAGCTGCAAGAATGATGGGAGAACTCAAACCCACCAGACAGCTTTGGCCACAGCACTTTGGCTTGTCGGATGGCTCTGAAGGAGGATATTGGAAAGCAGGAGAGTGTTGTTTACATTAAGTTGTTTGAAAACATTTATCTTCCATGATAGTTCTACTGCATGCTTTCATTTTGCTGTTTGCTGTGTCATTAGCTCTCACTGTGTAGAAAAATACACTGATTGTACCAAGATTAAATAGGCTCTGTGTGACACAGGATACTGGGACAGTACAAACAGGAGGCTGTGCAATGTGCAGCTGTACAAAAAAAAACCACAGAAAACACTCCCACACTGGAGGGTGGACAAGACACTAGCTGGGGAAAAGGCTCATATGTCTAACAGTTTGACAAGATATAACTGCAGCAATATAACTGAAATAAATCTCTAACTACCTCGTGTCCAGGTTTCTCCAGAAATATGCTCCTTCTTTGCTTCCAAATTTTGCTCTGGCAGAATTTAAGGAGTCTCTGTATTTGTGCAGAATTTCTAGTAGCTGTCTCTGAACTCCTGGGGGTTGATACACCCCAACTATACTGACAGCTCATGTGCTACAGCAGTCCCAGTGGCAGGGCACCAACTGTCACCACCCAGTGAACATTCCCAGATAAAAATCCCAGCTAGGCACAGGGAAGCTCTAACTAGCTCCAAACCCGCTTAGCTGTGGAGGTGCAGCAGAAACACAAACCCTTCCAATAAAGGTCCTGAACACTTGCTAGCATTGCTCCTATGCTAGGGCAGCCGTATCACCTTTGGATGCCTTGTTCATGGGAACAGAACTGAAAGTTAAGTGTCAGTGACTGCCCCCAAGAAATAGCTGCAATTTGGAGTAGACAGCTGGCATGGAAGAGCTTCAGAGGTCCTCCTGCTGGCTCCACTGGGAGTTACCTGAGGTACTGGGCTGAACTAGAGCCCCAGTTCAGAGCACAGCCCAGTTGGAAAGACATACCTGAGGCAGATCCTGGCCTCATGACTGAAGTCCCCTACAGTCCCATGACTGTGAGCCAAGGCTGATTCAATTTGTCTAAAATTTGTTCTCTTCTAACAGAAATCTAGGGTAACCTGCACCAGCCACAAATTAATATGCTTCCACATTTGATTTTTCTCTTATGCATTTTTTTACTGACTAGCTACCGGACTTCCCAATGCCTTTGAGTCAGGAGTGGTGGAAAGATTTCCATCAGCACTTATGATGTGCTGGTTTTTCTGCCACATTAGTATGAAATGGGTCCAGCTTTGCACCCCTGCCTAATGAGTTCAAACACATGAACAGAGAAGGCAATGCTAAATGGAGGCAATGCAACATGGCATGGTATGGTACACCACTCCTGAGAAACTCCCGCAGGAGCCAAAGAACTATGCAAGAAAGGTGCTCCCTGTGTAATGTCACTTCTGGAGTCAGCTATTACCACCACGCCAATGCTGCTGACAGTTTCTTTAAACACCCCTCTTAAAGCACAGACTTGTATGAAAACTGTCTGTCACCTTCAATGTTCTCTCTCACCTGTCAGAATGGTGTCATACTTTCAGAGTAATCTCATGTGTACCCCCCCTTGCCCCTGTACCTGGAGGGTCACCACAAGGAAAAAGGCAGCTGCAAAGCAGAAGCAAGATGCCCACAGTTTCTTCCTCCTCATTCTAATCATGCTGCATTGCCAGGCCCACCAGAGCAGTTAGAGCTAGGCATCAGGAAGGCCAGCTTGTCTAAAGTCTTCAGCCTTTGCTGCAGGGCTTTCCCACTCCATCCTTACTCTTCTTCATGGTGATCGCTGCTGAAAAAGGGTACAGCATCAATAAAGACCACTCTCAAGCTCAGTGGCTAGCTTGATGTCTACCCATAGCTTTCTATAGGTGCCAGAGCGACACTTTGAGCCAGGTATCCAGAAAGCAGCCTGCACAAAACAGCACTTTTGTGCACAGCCCCAGGCATCTACTCTCCTTCTGGTCATCCTGGACTTGGGCAACCTCTCTAAGAAGGGTCACAAAGCCTCTCATCCCTACAGTGAGCATAGAAAGATGCTGATGGGCCTGGCTCAGTCCTGTGTGGGAAGGCCAGTCGCTTCCCTGAGTTTCAGACAGCGAACTGTGCTGCTTTTCAGCAGACTCACAAACAGATGAGCAATGGAAGACTTTCCTTCCCTGGGCAAGCCCTGAAAATGCTTGCGGAGGACACACACAACTATCTGGCCTTGGGACTACACTGCAGTCTTCTGGGACTTCTGTTCACCAGCAGATCTAGCCCAATGCATAGAGAAAGTAATCATACAGCACACACAAACAAACTCTCTCCACACCTAAAAACATTTAAACTTAACAAGTTTCCCCTCCCCTGTAATCTACATCTGTGTTGGTCTGCCTCTCCTCAAATAACTCTTCCCCTTCCCTGAAACTTTTTTTAGCTTTCATAGAGCCCTACTGTTTTGCTGCATGCTGGATGTTACTTTGTGAAAATCCCATCTCCTAACAACAGAAGTAGGTGCAAATTCCAGCTTTGTTTTACAAAAAAAAANAAAAAAAAAAAGGATGGGAGAAAGATGAGACTTCATCTCTCAACACAGAGGAGTAAAATTTGAAAATGTGGGTATTCTAAAAACTCAGAAACACACAAGAAAAAATGTTTAATAAATTGCTATTTTAAAACTCATCTCTTTCAGAGATGTGCCTCCTGTAATTTAGGCTGGTTTTCTATGAAAAGAAGGTGTATGTGATTGTATTGTTGCCATGTGCACGCACCTGCCAGCTTTTCCCCCAAGCTAATCCCACTCACAAAGTTCAAAAAAACCTGACACAGAGGGATGGGTTCCAAACCCATTGCCTGCCACAGTACTACCTCTGTGGCACTGGCAGCTAGAGACAAAAAAATGATTCAGTTTCTGCTTCCACTGCAACATGAGTTCATCCCTTCCCATTGACCATCAGAAATGCCTCTTTAGTAAAACTTCACATGAAACCATGCTGCGTGAGTTCTGCTTTGCTTTTGAAGGTTTTGTGGGGGCACAAAAGTGCATGGCTGCCAGTGGAGCACTTCTGAAATCAGGTAGAATCTTTTATAAAGCCTCTGCGTCTTCTGCGTCTCCTACATTATAGCCAAATTAGGGCACCAGGAGGGGAAGAGGCTGAATTCTGCCCACAACTGTGCTGGTGAAAATCTACTCAAGGCACACCCTGGAGTTGCATAGTATCTTCAATACCACATCTTACCCTGTGCATGGCAAAAGTAATATTCTGATGGCCCACTGAATGCCCCCTTATCCCCTTCCCCGGTAAAAAAAAAGAGTAGTAATTGTCCCATTTTTAGGTATTATTCTAGAGAGGGAACTGCCCACATCATGGGTGTGCTGTACCAGTTGCCGCAGGGTATTTCAGTGGGTCATCACTTCATTCTTGCATTTCCAAGCGCCCAACACTCAGTACTTTTACCCAGCGGTACGGTGCGGTCTGTACTTGGAGTGGCCCACACAAGGCTCTGTCCTGTCCCAACTCCACTGGCAAAGATGACTTTGCAGCGCTTTCCTGCCTCGGTCAGGCCGAGCAGAGGCCCTGAAGACTTGAGGGAAGAAGGATAAATCACCGCCCCCGGCTGCCCTGCGGAAGCAGCAGCTCCCTGCAAATCGTTCCAAACTTCCTACCAGCTCTCCCTGCCGCCTTCCCTTTCAGCCCTGCCTCGCTGCACTTCCTCGGGCTCAGCACCAGCTGGGGCTGTGCCTCCCCCCTACAGCCGCCCCTTCCGCGCCCCTCGAAGCTCAGCCCGTCCCGCGGCCCCGCTCGGGCGGCAGCTCCGGCCCTGCTCCCCCCGCCCGTGCCTCGGGCATCCTCCGCCCGGGCGCCCGCCACTGTACTCACCCCGAGAAAGTCGCTCCCGCCTCACCGCCGCCGTCCCCCTCTGGCTGGGTGTGAGGGGGCTGGCGTGGGTTTTCTTTTTTTACTTTCAGTTTGTGCACCTCCAGGGTGCGCGGAGGGAGGCGGGTGGGGGAGGGGGCGGGTGCGGCGCGAGGGCGGTGCGGGGCCCCGCGGCGGGGCGGTGCGGAGAGGAGCCGCGCTCCCCCCCCTCCCTCCTTCCGTCCGCCCACCGCCTTGCCAGCCGCCGGGGAGTGGGGGAGATCGGCCCTTTTCGGGGTCCCCAAGGCCTTGAAGAGGAAACGCAGAGGGTTAATGGGGCTGAGAGCACTGTAACTTGCAGCCCGCCCGCCC
>RSEF01000031.1:31606070-31646723 GCA_003993805.1 Himantopus leucocephalus
AAGGAGGAAGGAGGAAGGAGGAAGGAGGAAGGAGGAAGGAGGAAGGAGGAAGGAGGAAGGAGGAAGGAGGAAGGGCACGGCGCGGCGGGAGTCGCCAAGGCCCGGGAGGTGGGTGTCAGCGCCGCCGCCGGCAGCCGCTCCCGCCTCAAGGCGGCGGTGTCGCCGACTGGAGCAGAGGGCCGTCGGGTGAAGAAGGCGGAACGCCGGCACACCGCGCAAAGCCAGGTCACAGCGGGGCGGCTGCGGGACTGGTTGCTTTCCTCTGCCAAGTTGTCTTCCAGCTGGATTTGGGTACGGTTACGTGTGTCAGTACGTCCTTACTTGTTTATATGCCGGTCTATGTTATAGACAATAATACAGTGAGCGTTGGGAATAAGAATGTGTTGCTGGACGTAGATTTGTGTGTGTAATGGTTTGAATAGCATTTTGTGCTTCTTAGAAATATTGAAAAGACAAAAACATGTATTTGCAGGGACAGGAAGGAGTGGGCAGATATTGAACCTGTCCCTCAAAGTGATGGGCCAAGTCCTGTTGTTCAGATCATCTACAGTGAAAAATGTAAGTTTTAAATACGTTCTGCACTGAAAATTTAAGGTGGTTAAATTTGTATCTGTCCTTAGTGTTGTTAAAGCAAGACTTCATGTTTTGGAAAACGTATTTTCTAGAGTAGTACTGTGAAGAAATTAGTTTAAATCGTGTTATTGTGGTTATGTGTGATGTTTTCACCAAACATCTCTGAAGTTGAATCTTCACCTGAGATGTTACTGGCCAAGGTTTCTTTTAAAATTGTATGGATTAAGAGGTAATACAACAGACAGTTTGGTTCACATAATATGGCATTTCTAGCCCACAAGTGGAAGAGAGGTGTACGAAGCTACTGCGTCTGGGGAAATAGTGTGAGTAAGCCGCAAGGAATTTTTCTGGTTGTTTTTGGTATTATTCAGATAATGTATTTTTAAGACATTTTTGCAGCTTTTTGATATACTAACCTCATTTAGAGGTTTCAATCAGCAGTGCTGTCAGAGCAATATGTAGGTGTCATTTTAAAGAGGTATATTTAAAGTACACAAAATAGGAAGTAACTTCAAAAGACTTAGCCCCTAATCAGGCCGTTGTCTCAGCCATGGGTAAGATGCTGTTATCTATTTAGTTCAAGATGTCTATGACTACTTCCGGGCTGTTGTGCAGCGGGATGAGAGAAGTGAAAGAGCTTTTGAGCTAACAGCAGACGCCATTGAGTTAAATGCTGCAAACTACACAGTGTGGTAAGTGATAATCTTGGGATTATTTCTGGCATCATTTGATTGCTGAACTCTTGTCTCTTTAATAATTTTGTTAGTCTGATGAGGGCATGACTAGTTGAGTTTACACAGAGGAGTAGTGCAGACTTCTAGTGACCTTCTGAAGAAGGCCTTTGTTCAGTATTTTCTATGCCTCATTTTGATTCGGTGGTTTTCATTCATTTGGCTTTGAGGATATTATCAATCAAGGTCAGGATTGGCCACAAAAAAGAACTTTGCTGTTTAAAATTAGATCACTTGCCTGATAATGTGGCCTTGGCAAAATGCTGAAGGTGCCCTCACTTGACTTCAAGAAGAGGCATAAAAGCATGATAGCTGCTATTTCCTGCTAAATGATTGTATACGTACTAAATAGTGCATTTTAGACGATCTGGCAGGTAATGAATAAACAGTGAATTTCTGATGTTCAGAGTAGGGACTTCTAACTCATCAATGCTAACAAGTACCTCTTGTGTGTCTTTATTCCACTACTTGCATAAAATCAGAAAATTTCTATTATTTGAAGCACATAAGTCATAGTTTCTGTGATGATAAGGCTAGTGTGGGTAGACAGAGGTTAATTTCAAACAGGATTGCTGTGATCTTAGATAAATACTGTTGTAACCAGTTGTATTCCAGTTCACCACTGCTCAATAATTGAATGGCTTTTACCAGAACTGGATACGTAGTTTAGTGTTTTGCAGTCTTTTTAACTCAGTATCTATGAGAAGAACTGTGAACAAAGGTTCTTCTATGTTGTCCTCTGTGAATTTTAGGAGAGCCCTGTTGCAGTGTTAGAATGCTTGATTTTTATACAGGCATTTCCGGAGAGTCCTCCTGCAGTCTTTGGGAAAGGATCTCCATGAGGAACTTAAGTATATTACAGCTATCATTGAGGATCAGCCAAAGAACTACCAAGTCTGGTAAGGTCACGTTTACTTTTCAGCTCTGAACATTTTTGCGTGTAATTTTTTTTTTGTAAATTGTTTAGAATAAGTTGTGATCATTGATCCTCAAAGTTGTTAAGAGCTGCTTCCTGCGTCTACTGCATTGGCAGTAGTGGAGGAGTTAAATGGAGTTGTATAAGTATCACTGCCAAAGTCCTCTTTAGCAGTCTGTTCTAAACATATGATTATGACATGCTGAAAAGGTCTTGTTTTCTTTTAATTTTTAAACTGTCAAAATAAGTTTGACATAAAAAAAAATTACTTATGAAAAGACAAACAAAAAGACAAATGAGTATCTTTTTTCTGTCATTGGCTTTTGGAGTTTGCTTACCTGTTGTGTTTTTCCCAACAATGTGTGAATGGGAATATGCAAAACAGCAATGTTGTTATTGCTAGAGCAATTATGTAGTACTAGGAAACTTTATTCTGCTGAAGACTTTTGCCATGAGTGTTAAAAGTGGAAACATGTTACTTCAAGTAAAGAAAACTTGTCTAAAAGGAGGTAATTGGCCAATGTGTATGTATAGTTAGAAATTGTTATAGTCTAAGTATGCGTCGTCTGTTTCTCAGAGCCAAGTGAAATGTTTTGATATATTTAATTTGAAGTGTTTAACTAGTGTGTTTTTTCTAAGTAGTACAGTTGCTCTATGCTGTTTTAATACAGGCCACACATTCACAAAAAGTTTTTAGACTATTCTAAAAATAATTTCTTCTTCGTGTCATTAGGCATCACAGACGGGTGTTGGTGGAGTGGCTGCAGGATCCATCCCAAGAGCTTGAGTTCATAGCGGACATTCTTAACCAAGATGCCAAAAATTACCATGCATGGCAACACAGACAATGGGTTATTCAGGTATTATATCCACAGAACTCTTGAGTCATTAAATAACCTACTCAGGTTGTAGAGTTTTGCTTCTTAAATACAATCTGAATTGCCTTTGGCACTTTGTTTCTTAAGGCCGAAGGGTGAAAAACAATTGCATTTTAATCTGTGGTAGAGGTTAGGTATAGACTTGCCTTTTAGGAATTGAGTTCGAAAGGGTCTGTTTTTGGCTGCTTACTGTTGTGTGTGAATTTAATGATGGGCTAATACCATTGTGTGCAGCTGGATAGTGTAACATGTTCCTAGTGCACCCTTCCTTATTTATCTTTGAACTTTGTGTTGATTTCTTTAAAAAAGTCTCTGTATCTAATGTTCAGAGAACTTAGGACCGAGGACCAAACTTTTGATCGTGATACTCTCTCTTCCTTCCCTTTCCATAGGAGTTCAAATTATGGGACAATGAACTGGAATACGTAGACCAGCTTTTGAGGGAAGATGTGAGAAACAACTCTGTTTGGAATCAACGACACTTTGTAATTTTCAACACCACTGGCTATGATGATCCAGCAGTCCTAGACAGAGAAGTCCAGTTAGTAATGTTACTTCATGCTAACACAAACATTCTCCATTACATGAAAGCAAAGGAATGCTTTGACAGTCCATGTGTCTTTCCTGTTTTTATTGCAGTTTTGGGGCTCACTCTCATGGATAGCAAGCAAGTGTTAGTGCATATATATAGATGTGTTTGGCACTACTGACTTGTTGAGCAGTACTAAAGCAAGCTATGCTTACCCTGGGCAAGCTATTCTCATGAATCTGTCTTCCTGCCCTGCTGTTTATTTTGCAAACAAAACCTTTGGCTTTTTATAGTCAACTAGCTATAGTGGAACAACATGCAGAAAATCTGTGACACTGGGAAGCATGTAAGTTGTGCTGTTCATTAGTATCTTACATCCTACCCCTAGAAAGCTTGGAAGGAGAGGCAGTGTCAGTGTTGTACTAAACTGCTGTTTTAGTAGTGCAGTAGCCACAATGAATTAAAGATAACATGGATGTGGGTTGTAGGAAGAGGAGTTTCCTTTTGTGAGGAATTTGATGCAGCTGGAAAAAGAAAGGAGCTTTCAGGGGTATGTGGTCAGCACAAAGACAACTACCTCTGTGAGTTGGCTAGTTTTGAGGAAAGTGAGCTTTGGAAACTGTTTTGAAGTGATATGTTTGTAACTGAAGACAAACTGGGCTTCTAGCCATTTATTTCACTACTGATGGTGGTAAGGGAAGCTTCGCTGTATGGTTTTCACATCTCAGACTGCTGATTGGGGTTGATGGTTATGAGAAGATGTTTGTCTAAAGTCAAGAAGCAATAAAAAGAAGGTACCACAATTTTTTGGAGTTCTTCAGAAGAAAGACTGAGTCTCTGAATAGGTCCATTGGTACGTTGTTCATAGAGGATCCCAGCCCCCACCACCTTTCATTGCCTTTGCAATTGTCTTTGCAAACTGCAGTAAGTTGTATTTCTCTTTCAGTTTCTTACTTCCTTGCAGATTAATAAATCTAAACCATTTCTACGACTTAGGCTTGGATGTTTCCAGCTTTTTCTCTGGAGAGGTTAGATCTGACATCCTCCCTTGATATGTTTATGTGCTACGTTCAGGATAATTGGATACCATCTTAAGGATCAGACTGTCTAAGGTTAAGACTTCCAGGATGTCATTATAGAACTGTAGTTGGGCTGCTTGTTGCTTGATAAACTCGGTCTTTGTCATAGTGACTGCAGAAGGTAAAAAGAGGTTTAGGGTTGGTTTAGGATTTTTTTTTTCAATACTGCTTATAGAACTTTTTATCAGTATCTGCTGTTTCTGAAAATCAGCTGAATGCCTGGTTATGCTGGCAAAGGGCAGAAGGTAAAGTCTGTTTTGTGAAGATGAAATCTGGTTTTGTGACTGTATGGCACGTGCCTCTGGTTGCTTTGGTTTTAGAGGAGTTGCCTAACTGCTACTTAACTGCTGCAGAAGGCTGTGTGAGCTGAAAGCTCAAGCTCTGCCTTTCTGTGAGTTTGCTCAAGTGCAGCCTCAGGAAAAAAGTTCTGCAAATAGGTACAGAACATACCATGTGCAGTCATATTAACATAGCTTATCCTGTTCTTTGATTCCTCTAGCCTTTTCAGTAGCAATAGGACGAGGGGTAACAGTTTTAAACTGGAAGAGGATAGATTTAGGTTAGATATTAGGAAGAAATTGTTTACTGTGAGCATGGTGGGGCACCGGCGTAGGTTGCCCAGAGAAGTTGTGGATGCCCCATCCCTGGAAGTGTTCAAGGCCAGGTTGGATGGGGCTTTGAGCAACCTGGTCTAGTGGAAGGTGTCCCTGTGTGTGGCAGGGGGATTGGAACTAGATGATCTTCAAGGTCCCTTACAACTCTAACCATTCTATGATTTTATGGTTATTGCTCATAATTTTGAGAACTGTTTCATTATTGTAGGAAATGCAGCAAATGGAACACTTCAGAATTTAAAACTGTTCTCACAATATCTGTCTCTCTGAGACTTGCAGTGATTATATTGTGAGACATTTTTGATCTATGACCTAGCTGAGATAACCTGCATAAAGGTTCTGAAATACAAGACAGACGTATTTGGGAGTGTCTGAGCACATTCATGTAATTTCTAACTGCATTGTTACTGGTTGCATTAATGACCTGTTATCTTTTTCTCACAGGTACACTCTTGAGATGATCACAGCAGTGCCACATAATGAGAGCGCTTGGAACTATTTAAAAGGGTGAGGCATCTGTCTCTGTGGGGCAAAGAGAATATCTGTAGAAGGTGTCTTATGCTTAGCTCTTACCTGGAAAGAGCTTGTTGCTGTCCATTCTAGTGTTTTGTGCTTAAGCAGGCCAGCGTCCACAAGGGGTTAATATATTAACCTAATTTCTCTGTAACTTTCCATTAAGTTTCTGGCCCTTGTAGTGGGCCTTGTGGGAGGATTGCAAGTGCTTCTCATGCTTTTAACAAAATGAACTGTAATGTTACTGGTTCAAAAGCATAGAGCAGAAAGTAACAAGCATGCTTTCAGTCTAATTTCTGTTCAGTTGAGTATAACTATACTAGCTTACTACAACATTAAACTGTATTACTGCTGCATGCTGCTTACTTTTTGTCTTACATGTATTTGCACCCTTACTTCAAAACAGATCTCCTGTTGTGATTTGACCCCAGTTGGGAGATAGGACCACACAGCTGCTTGCTTACTCCCCCTGGTTGTGACTGGGGAGAGAGTTGGAAAAGTAAAAGTGGGTTGAGATAAAGACAGGTTAAGTAAAGCAAAAGCCACATGCACAAGCAAAGCAAAACAAGGAATTCAATCACGGCATTGTGATTGGTAGGTGTTCATCGGCAGGTAGGTGTTCAACCATCCCCAGGAAAGCAGGCTCTATCATGTGTAACAGTTATTTAGGAAGAAATGCTGTCACTCCAGACATCCCCTCTCCTTCCTTCTTCTTCCTCCAACTTTATCGACTGAGCATGACATCATATGACATGGAATATTCCTTTGGTTAGTTGGGGTCAGCTGTTGCAGCTGTGTCTCCCCCCAGCTTCTTGTGCCCACCCCAGCCTGCTTGCTGGCAGGGCAGTATGAGGAGCAGAAAAAGCCTTGAGACCTTAGAAATAACTCAAAACACCAGTGTGCAATCAAAAGTATTTCTCATCCCACATCCAAAACCTAGCACAATACCAGGTGCTAGTAAAAAAATTAACTCCATCACAACTGAAACCATGACATCTCCAAATAAGGGAGTCATAACAGAAATGTAATTCTTCACACCAGATTTCCCAATGTTATGTTTCAAGCCTGTTAACCTCTGTTCTAGGATTCTACAGGATCGTGGTCTTTCTAAATACCCAAATCTGTTAGAGCAGCTGTTGAATTTACAGCCCAGCCACAGTTCACCTTATCTGATTGCCTTTCTTGTGGACATATACGAAGATATGCTTGAAAACCAGTGTGATAACAAGGAGGAAACACTAAACAAGGCATTGGAGGTATGTTTTGAGAGCTTGGCCTTGCTTCTCAGGGATGCCATCTATTGTTCTCATTTTATATCCCAACAAAACGGGGTGGATTTTCATAAATAGAACAGGTTACTTGTTAATCACAGGAGCTCTATGAAGAGTTGAACATGAAAGCCAGGTAATCACAAGGGTCTTTTAAATTTATGTATAAATAATAACTTGCCAGTTACAAAATCACTGTGAGTTTTCTTCACCTGGTAGTAAAGGAAGATTTCTAACACTGCCTGCAGAAGAAATGAGATGTTTGAACAATCAAGTAGTTCCAATGCTAACTTTGTAGCCTGAACTCACTTTCTTTTCTGTAGGTTAATGAATGTTGTTCTCAGAGTATCTGTCTAAACAGAACCTCAAGCTCCCTTTGCACTTCTTGGCTCTTGCTAAGAAAGCTGGCAGAATTAGCTTAAAGGCCAGCAGGCACTGGGGACATCAGTAAGAAATGTCAGGCATAACTTCCTACAGAGAATAAATGGCTTCTAGCAATGTTCTGTATCTCCCTGTGCTTCATATTCCTTGCTGTGGTTTGCAGTGTAGTTTTTGCAAGAACACTGTGGGACGGACTGGAACTCAGTGTAATTAGAGCTGCAGTTCTTGCCTGGAGTCTTTGTGTTCCAACAGTGTTCTTTCTCAATATTTTTCCTTTGTTGTGTTCCAGGACCAGAGTGTAAATAAGTGCCGTTGTACCTCCCAGATTCATGTCCCTTTATACTATTTAACTGAGTTTGACTTCTTCATCTATTTAGGCATCAAAGCTCCTATTTCTCAGCTCTGGTTCACTGAGTAAGGCAGTGTCATCTGCATAATAAAAGGAAATTGACTAGAACATTTGTAGACAATGTTCATACCATATAAATTTCACATAGTGTGTCCTGAGAGTAGGGTTGATTTCTGCTGTGCCTCGCTGCTTACCCAGATCAAAGTAAAACAAAAATCAGAACATGTAGAAGTGTCTTTATAGCACCAGCTCTAACATGTTGCGAGAGAAGGTTACTAACTTGCATGGAGAATCCTTTTGGGACAGCCTGCTAGAGAAAAACCATAAACAAAGTATCTCCTGTCAGTCCATCAGGAGTACTGAAGATTCAAGAGCAGGATATTGCCCCACTATTTTGAATGAAGTGGTTTACAGCCTACTGGGTCACTGAAAGACAGCCAAGCTTGTCAGGAAGTCACGAGTATACTGTAGTATACTGCAGGCTGAATAGGCTGGAGCAGATGATGAGTGGTAGGCACAGAAAGAAGTCACAGGGAAGCAGTTGCAACTGAAATAGAACTGGAGGGATTTTTGTGCAGTGGTTGACAACCAGTTCGAGTAGACATCAGTTTAAGGTCATTAGACAGTTGCAAATCCAGTGAGTAAAACAAGTGTTGCTAAGAAAGGTGTTTCTACACTGGCTGAACCATATATTGTATGCATTTTATGAAGATAATTAAGGATTCTGTAAGCTTTTGGTTATAACACTTCAATCTCTCAATTTTCTTTCACAGTTTTGTGAAATTCTGGCTAAAGAAAAAGACACCATCCGAAAGGAATACTGGAGATACATTGGAAGGTCCCTTAAGAACAAGCACAGCTCAGGCACTGAACAGAGCACACTGACAGACAAGCAGCAGTAGCTGAACATGGAAGAAAACAGTGTTAAGCTCTCAAGCTGTTCTAAAGCAGTACTAAGTAGGGTCATCAACTAGTTTAAAATCCAGTGTAGTATTCCCCTGGTGAAAAGGTATTGCAATGAAAGAGGAGTGCAGAGTGCTGTATAGTCTCGGGTCGCTGCTGCTACTGGTGATAGCTCTAGATGCAGTCAAGACATGAATTAAGGCTTAATTATTGGAATGTACCAAATAAATGGTTTATTTCCTAATAATGAATACATATACCTATGTATAGCTACATAGGTATAGCTATATCTACTCTTTAGCTACATAGGTACATATATACCTACATAGGTATATAGGTAAGCTGTACCTACTCTTTATAAGGTACTAAACCAATTTCTCATGCCCTGGCTTATCCACTTCTTCCTAACACAGTCCCATCAGATGCTGCAGTAATGACTGCAGGTAACTTAGCTGTAGTGGATATAAAGTAACCTACTTGTGATTAGTGCAAGGAGGTGCTGCAGTTGTTGGCTTATGTGGGAGCAGCAATGTAACACTGACAGCACATGCTATTGCATGCAACTAACACCAAGTGTCATTTAGTAATAATAACAGGTAACTTAAAGCATTTGTCTGAAATTTTTTAGTTTCTTTTGGTCCTTAGAAGTGCATAGCCTGTTCTCAAATGCTAATAGAGATAAAAAATAAAATATATCCTTTTAGGGATATTGAATTCTGTTGTGTAGAGGTGTCTTTTGCACTGGAGTATTCTCATCCCAGAAACTTTCAATACACATGGTGTATTCAGTAGAGCCTTGAATTATCTGCAGAGTCAGGAAAAATGCTTTGAGGACCCTAGAAGACCTGCTTAGTTTTTTCTTGGAATTCTGTTCGGACAGCTGAAAATCTGATTTCTTTTTTTTCCCCCCCACCCCACCCTTTGTAACCAGACCAAACTGAAGTCATAGGTTAGAAGAAATTACAACTAACTGGTTATGTAACATATCTTCACTGAACGGGAAGGCAAGGAATGGTTTTATTGGGGCCCTATTCGCGTTAAATGTCTTAACCCTGTTGGTCCTATACGCTTTTCATATCTCATCCGTGCATATATTTAGCCAAGAAGTATTCTCCTCCCCTTTGTGAAAGACAGAAGGTACCTGCAGTACAGAACTGCAAAGGATTTGTATACCTGTACGAGAAAACTGCTGCCTCTGTCCTGTTTTCAATAAATGACTGTTGTAAACTGTTCTTAGTATAGAGTGCTTGTCTGATCTGAAATATTTTCTTGGAGATGATCATAAAAGGAACAAATAAATGCTAGTATTTATAATAGGAAGTCTTTCTGATACTAAACATTAAAACCTGCTGGTGTAATTAAACCATAGTGGAGATTATTTTAAGTTCTTGAAATACATTAATTCAATGCATTCTTTAAATCTAAAACAACTCACGGGGAGTGGAATTAATATATGAAAGCTATGTAATTTTTTTAAATGTTTTTACAGCTTTCCCAACAGTAGAGAAAACATTTTTGGTGACACATGAACATTTAAAATGGGCATGAACTTCAAACTTCTGAAGATTTTTTTACCTGCTTTTTTTCCCCCCTTTGTACAAGTACAGTGATACTTGCAAAGATAATGCCACTTCTGAGCTAAGTTTACCAATGAAGGAGTAACCAGCTATGTACTCTTAACAGAAAAAGATCTCATCTCATGTAAAACAAATGTGTAGCCAAAGAAATCATGCAATCCTAAAAAAATTTTTAAAAAGCCATGCTTGAGACTAATTTCCTTTTTTTAAAAAAAAAAAGGTTATGTTTTAACAGAAATGTTCTTTTTTCTTTCAAATTTTTATATTTACTATTATGTCATAACAGAAATGTTTGATTTTTCTTTCAAATGTCTATGTTTACTGTCACTGGGATTGCAAGGAAGCTCTAAAATTCTCTTCAAAAGGCACCTCAGTTCTCTGGTATTCAGCCATACTCAAAAATACTGAGCTGTCAAGAGCTGGGAAAATGACAGGCTGCCCAGCAAGGTTGCAACTGCAGCTACCAAGCCTTTAATTTTAAAAATACGTCTGAGACAGAATCTTTCTTATGGAAGTGGGAGCTTGACAAAATCTATGACCTATAGAGAGAAGGATCTTACAATAGGAAGTGTTAGATGACGTTAACTTGTAACAATTGGTACTGACTACCTATGGTCAGGGAAAACACCAAACTGATTCGTCCTAAGGGTTCATCAGTACAAGAAAACTTACTGTTGTTACTCGTTGTGTGTAGTGACTCTTGTGTACAATTTTATTCTGGAAGAGGTGTGCCTAAATGGAAAACTGTATTGATACAACTGTCCCTTGTAAATTGGTGTCATTGGACATTCAGTGGAGTATGGAGATATATTAAAGCACGTGAAATAATTTCCTATGTCTGCTTTTATTCTTGCCTTGGTCTAGCTGTGTCTGTCTGTCTAAGGTGTTACAGACTTCCACCTTAATGTCTCTGCAACTCAGCTGACAAAACAGCATGCAAGTCCTCCGTAATCTCTTCAGTACAAAACCGCTTCAGCTAGCACAAAGTGCTTCTATCAGTTGCTGTCTGGCTGTGCTGAGGCAGATGAGGAGCATGCTGCTCAGCAGACTTTCTGTGGGAGCAGTATCCTGCAGCAGAGAAGCAGTGAGGTTTCTAATCACTCCCGACATGCGAAACACTTCTGTCCAAGTGCTAGGAGGCAATTAATGCAGTGCAGTGAGCACAAGGGGTTTATGGAGAGATGGGCTTCTACAAGAGCATAAAATGCCTTAAAGGTCCCGTGACTTTTAGAACAAAGTGTTAAGGGAACAACATTAAGTGATGGTGTGGAGTCATCCCTTGCAGGCTCACCTGAAGGCTTAGCAAATGCTGGTGGACTTGCCTATGTGCAAGTTTGAACTAGGCAGGGGAGACACTGCAGCTGTGGTTTTCTTGCCCTGTGCATGCAAATGGAGAGAGAATATCTTCAGGAACACCATGAGCCATATGTCTCAGATGTTGTCCCAGATATGGTGTAGTGGATATGATAATTTGAAAAATGCTCCTCAGCTTAGCTCATGCCTTGTTCTGAACATCAGTGCCTTCTGTACCTTACTGACATTCTGGATTAAGGTGTGTGCTTTGCACTTTCTATTCCAAGTCTGGTTTTAGTTGGTGATTACCCCTGAGGCTTTTGGGTTGGCAGCAGGTTTCCGTAGTGTATATTCTGCTTAAGGCAGATTGATTTGGAAAACTTGGGCAAGAAGATGTTTGGCTGAGTTTTGGCAAGCCTGTTAATGTGGCGGTATGGCATTTTACTTCAGTCCACAGGTGTCAAATATCCCTCCTTTTAAGGCTGTACTGTCAGGCTTTTGGTACAATATATTTTAACAGCAAAGGGTAAAAAAAATGCATTTGAATGTAAAAGAATACATTATTTTTGTCCTATAACAGGTCCTTTCCAGAATCCCTGGCAGTCTGGACTGGTCTGTGTAATTTTGGTCATGAACAACAGTGCCATTTTAAAGCACTCTGTGTACATTTACAGCAGTGCATTGTGTATGGGTGCCTACTCAATGCAGGCAAACAGTGGTTGAAATCTGAAGCAGAGAATAGAAATCTCTAAAGTAGGCAATCATTTGTTTTCCTCCACAATATGTTATCTAATGCTTAAGAGTTCAAATAGGGATGATCTGTACCTAGCAGAAGTCACAGTGTAAAAATGACACGGTTATTTTCTCTATTCACCCCTTCTCTGCTCTTAGCATCCTTTTATCTTAATGCAACACTTGGCTTAAGAACATACGCCCTTCAGCGCAAGACTTTTTGAAAACTAGGAGCCTATTCCCTGACCAGAAGTGATGCTGTTGACAATGCTGAGAGAAGAACACATTTACAAGTTCTGGGCTTCCCTGTGCCTGATCTGAAAAGAATACCTTACCTCCTGCTGATAGGGTGGGCCCTGAATTTGCAGAAAAAGAAAAAAAAAAAAAAGAAGAAAAAAAAAGCATTATAGTATGTAAGGAGGCACACAAGTGTCTGCATATGAACATTCAGGACAAGACTGCCAAAATCGAGGGTGCATGCACTTATTTAGTTTTCTGCAAGTACTTGGCATGAAGAGCTAATAGAAACTTCACCAAATTTAGCTAGGAACCCCACCTCAGGATGTCTAAATGTCTACATCAGGTGTCCTATGTAAGCTCCTGAGGACTCTGCTCCATTATGTGTGTCACCTATCACTGTACCTCAAGAAGCCACGGGATATAAGCCTACCTAAGATTTCAGCCTTGGTGAATTAAAATCTTTGTTGTACCATTTTTCTGCTGCTGTGTAGCAGGGAGTGGATGTTAATCGCTAGATGGCAGTGTGAAATTCACCCCGAATTCACTGATGCCAGCTACGTGCAGGCAAGCAAGAGGTGTAACTAGGACAACTCTTGCTCCACGCAGCACCACTAGTTTCACACCTGCTAATTAAACATGGAAGGACAGCTGCTTGGTAAGTCAATACATAGCACTACAGAGAACTCAAGCACAAATATTCTGGGAGGGGCTAAATGGTCATCTTCACTAAAAATCGTTGGTGTTAAGTGGAGAGCAATTTTTCATTAATTGAAATGACACTGGACACCTTGTACCAGATCTGAATTCTTGTTAAGAGTCATGGTGTTCTAAAATAACTGCATGACTAAACCCCTCTGCTCAGACCGTGGGTTTTGTGGCCAGTTTACACCTTTTGGAGACGTGCTTCCAGTCAGAGTGCTACACTAATGCACCTTCAGAAGTTGCGAAGTTTTGGAAAGCCAGCCTTGTTATGGCATGGTCCCTCTGTAATGAAGGTTTCTATGGTCTCTCTGTAATGAAGTGCTGGTCATTGCTGTGAATATGGGTTGAAGGCCAACAGGACCTGCTCCTGCTTCTTGGAAGTCAGGGGAGGACTTGGACCTAATTGAGGAAATTGAGCATGCTGTTGCAGGTCCAAAAGTGGTTGCATCATTCATTGGGAAGCAGGACCAAGGACTTTGGTGAAGAAGGGCAAAGACAGACCTCTCTTCTTCATGCACTGTTTTGTTGAAACGGAGTCTTGCGGTTTGTCACCACAGTGCAGGGATTTTAAGTGAATGAAGAAATGCTATGTGTGACTTTAGCCAAGCAAGCTTGAACACTCAGGGCTACTCAGGTGCAGCTGCTTCCTATGTGTGTACACACTGAGCTGCCATGACATGGTAGCATTACCTCCTCCCATGGGTATAATGCTAGTTCTGCTACCTCTGTCTTTTTCTGAAATGGTCGGGTGACAGGTACAATGCTGTCATATCAGTACTGCTCACGAGCAGTGATCTTGCCACTGCAGAAGAGGTCTTGCTGTGCTTGGGCTTCTCATTCTTTTGGGTTTGGGTTGCTTTGTAACCAGTGTACCTGGTTAATTACTTCAGTGGTTTCCTGGTGTGTTCTGTCTGTTCTCCAAGTCATGTCTCCAACAGATCAAAGAACAGCTGAATAAATGCTTGTGCTGCTACCAAGCAGCTTTGGAAGGAGGAAAAGAAAAGGAAAAGGGAGCTGTGTTTGTATTGTTCATGTACATCCCCTGCCCTTCCCCTTCTGCCAAAGCCTGTCAACAAGACAATAAGGTGGCAGGTAAATAACCTTCTCTTTTTCCCTTCCCAGATCCAAGGTGCTTACACACATCTGTCCCAGCTTCTAGCTCCAGCCACACCATGAATGTGAGTTTTACTCCTGGTTTTACTAGAGGACAGTGAGAACACCCCACAATGCCAGCAGTCTCTTTGTCATTGTAGGAGTTTCACAGGCTTTCTGTTCCTCAGCTCCATCCCTGCATAGTGCATACAAGCAGTGCACAGCAATGTTTTCCCATGCTTTGCCATGCTGCATTTAGCCCGGGTAGTGCTGGAGTTGATGAGGTTTTGCAGTGACTTCTAGAGGGCCCCTTTGCTCACAAGGCTGCTCATGGAAAAGGACCAAGCCATGAAGGTCGGCTTTGACACCCCCCCTCCAAGTCTTGGGCCAGTTGTGGAGACTGGGGTATGTGACTCCATTGTACCACTTCATCATAGCATCCCACCCATCACATGATCCCAGCTGGTGAGCTGAGAGGTCTAGGCACGAGGTAGCAGTTGGCTTAAATTTTACTGAAATAGAGGCATATATATCCAAAGATTAGCCACTATGCTTTGCAAGGAGCAGCTTGTCTCCTGTATCAGATGGCAGCATCCACTGTAAGAACAGGCACAGAGGAGCACTCAAAAAAGTGAAATATGGTAACTCAGTGATTCGAATTCATAGGGAACTTGCCTAAGTACACTTACTGCTTTGAAAGAGGGTGGAGATTGCAGAGAAGAGCAGTAAAAAAAAGAAGGTGATAAAAACCTAGCTCGTCGCCTGAACCAGTATCTTAGCATGGCCCTGAGAAACATGCGCGTAAAATACATCTCAGCAGCAGAGGAAAGAGTGTTTATGGTGATGAGAAGATATTGTTTTATTTGATTCCTCCTGCTCACAGAAACAGGGCTTTGTAAGTAAACAGGATACATCCCTGATATCTCATCCTTGCTGGAACAGTGCTTGGGACACTGTTTCTGATTCATTCACAAGGAATGGAGCAAAACCAGCAACATTTGTGGTTATCAAGTACAGGAATATCAGTTGGTGCAGCAGTAACCTCCAAAGTAACAGTAATAATGATATCTAGAAAGGATAAATTCTTTTTCCTTGTCCTCTTCTGACAGAGAGCAGAACTGGAATTTTGAGAATTTTTAAAAGCTGTTTCTATTTCCTAGTACACTGTGACTTTAGGTCCTGTAAGAACAGTGCACCTACTGGAACCATGCCATTACGGGGGTATGTGGTCAGTTTGGAATATTTTTGTAAGAGGTCAGAATGATTTGATGAATTTTCAGTGTTTGTTTTGGCTCAAATTCTTCTTAAAGGTTTGGCCAGAAAAGTAGGAGAGAAAGAGGTAGCTGGGGCGCTTTTGGCTTATATCAACGTCTGGTATCTTAACCAACATCAATAACTGACTGCTGAGAAGGATTAAAGTTCTCAGTAGTGAAGGGTAGATCTGGGATAACCTTTGAATGCTAACTCCAAAGTGGAGTGGCCTGGAAAGGTGAGGTGATTAACAAGACAGTTCCTGGTTTTGCCAAAGTCCAGATATATTTGCTGGCAGAAGGAAAAAGAGCAGCTATATATTAGAATTCTGTGCAGTGCCTGCATGCACATAACTGACTGTGTACAAGTACCGATCAGCTTAACCTCTTCACAGCTTATCTGGCTTCCGAAAAGATTTTGGGAATGTGCAAAATCTGTTACAGACGGCCTGGGCAGAAGGCAGTAGTTTCAGGGTATGTGCAGGTGAATATGGGGATGCCACTGCTCAGGAAAGATGGCATACGTGACATCTACACCCGGATTGTACATGTGAAAAATGAAACAGCTTCTGCAACTGCTGGTTGCCAGTAAAGTATGGGCATAACAGTATAGCATTTGCATTGCACATCCTAGCAGTGTCCAGCATTCAAAAGGAGACGTTCTAATAAAAGTTTAAACTGATGATGAGCATTTTATAGTATATTTAGTTCTGCTTACCTCAGTTTAGCTCCAAGGCCAAATACACTTCCCACAGGAGGGATGTCTGCTAAAAATTCAAACCCCGCTCTCTTCCAGAGGGATGCTTGTACTCCATTGCAAAAGCTCTAAATAAGAGCCAGTAGCAAAGCCATCTGATGTTCCTGATGACTCCAAGTTCACTTGTGCTGTTCCTCAGGGCTTTGGACACTTCAAGTGGATTGCGAAACACAATAGGCCTGGGAACATGGAAGGATTCAATTCCCAGGAAGTACTTATGCGGAAATACCATTTCCTATCTAGCATCCAGTCACAGGAGTCCCACAGCCTTTGTGTTTTCTGGTCCATTCTCATAGCAGAACAGGTGTCCTTAGTGCAGACACCAAAACAAAACAGAAGAAGGTAAGTATACAAAGTTCTTTCAGGTTTTTGCTTCTAAATTAGAAAGCAGCAAGACTGTCTTTCTCAGTTTGATTTTAAGAGCTTTCTTTATAGATCATACTGAAAACAGCCAGTAAGCAGCTCTATATCATGTTGAACGACTACTGAGCAAAATGAGGCAGAAAAGCAGCAGTTAGAAAAGAAAGTGTAGTGGGAGGCCCTGACGTGTACCAGTGTACAAATTTAACATTTGAGCCTGTATGCAATCACAGTTCTACATTTATCTTATGATGACTGGACTAATCCAAGCAACTGATTTATGTAAGTTTTAGTGGTGACAGCATATCTTACGTCCAAGTGTGAAGCTGAACCATCAAACCAACAAGGACCTAGTGTTGTCCGTAGTGGGGTGCCCAACCTTGGTAAAGACAAGTCTAAGCAAAGTGAAGCAGTGATCACTTCCTCAAATGGATGAAGCCTGGTAGGGATAGCACTGAAACAAGTAAACGCACTATTTTAGTGGGCTTTCAGTAGCCCACAAAGGGTTGAAATATTTCAACAAGATTAATGGACTAAGTGGCTCCTAACAAAACAGTTTTAGCACTCAGGAGCTCTGCTCTAGGATGTCACTATTCAGTGTAGTATCCAAAATTGTCCTGCTCTGCTCCAGACACTGAACCCTTTTACAGTGGCAGGGAGAGGACCCACACGGTGCCATACAAGCATCTCTCCCCTATTTCAGAGGATTTTATTACTTCCAGGCACAAATTTTAACATAGTATGATTTCATGTTGGGAAAATTCATAATTTTTTCTGTTTCTCACTCTGGCTTATGCAATGGCCTAATTAGCTATGAGATCTGGGTCTCTAATCCCTTGCCTGGCTCTGACCTTGAATGACCTTGGGCAAGTAAATTTTCATTTCTCAGCTTGCTTTTACCCATCAGGAAAATACTAATGTTGAAATTTTTTTCCTCACAGCTTTATAAGAAGTCTCACCTAAGGCTTATTCTGCTGCACGGGAGAGAAACAGTGAGAAACCTGACTATGGCAGGCTCCTCCCTTAGGGACAGAAGGATCCAGTGTCCCGGTTTGAGATAGAACAAAACCAATTTTCTTTTCAGTAATTTTACTTTTCAGCTAAGTCTCTCTGAAATTAATGGTATGTTTTTCAGTGTCTGTGTCCAGAGTGATAAGGCCTGATGTTTATAGTTTATACCAAGGAATGGTATGCAGAGAGGCTCCTGCTTATACTTACTGCTATAACAACCATGGCCAGCTAACTTTGTTGTGTGCCATGTTGGAAGGTCGGAGGTGGAAAGGCGTAGAGGGGTCACACCTGTGCGGAGGGATGGACAGGACAAGTGACCCAAAACTGACCAACTATTCCATCCCATCTGCCTCATGCTCAGTATAAAAGTTGAGAGATCAAAGGGGTCAGCCCTCTTTCTTCAATGGCTGGCATCCAAGGCGGACTCTCTCTGTTTATCTGCCTTTGATCCCAATCTATGTGTTCTTGAATCCAGATCCAGAATCCAGTTCCCATGCATCGCCAAGTCCAGTCTTGGACTTTTCCAGTGCCTGCCAGTGATGTGATCATCATTGTGGGAGCTTGATACGTGTTTTGTATATATTGTATATATTTCATTATTTTCTTATTAATATTTTTTCTTTTGTTAGTATTTCATTAAAGCTGTTTTAGTTTTTTTCCAGCCCATTAGTTTCTCTCCCTTATTCTCTCTTCCTTCCCTTCTGGAAAGCAAAAGGGGCTAATAGAGAGCACCTGTCATTCATTTAGTGACCAGCCCAGCCTAAACCTTGACAACCAGAACTTTATAAACCTCACTAAAATCTTTCTTTCTTATTCTGCCTGTGGAATAACAGCATGTGAGTCTGAGAAACAATATTGTTCAAAACAAGGACAGTATAGGTTATGAACGATCAAGTTAATGCTAAGAATATATTATTTTCTACTGGTGGCCCTGACCTTGTAAAGGACCTTCAAATTCTGTTACGCACCTCTTTCCATACTCAGCTGGAGTTGCCACATGCTCATCTCTGGGAGCCTGGGAGTCTTACATTTGCAGTATTTGCTGTATTTGCAGAGGAGATAATCAACAAAATTCCCACTGAAGGATAGAATGCAGGTGTGTTGTACATACTATTGCACAAGGAGGTATACTCTAATATGATTCCAGAAGTACCAAGGCTTTTAATCTATACTGTCCCTGATTCTCCTCCTGCTTTCTGAAGCAGTGAAGCCATTGGCTCCCCTCAGTCACCACTCAGTGACCCCCAGTTCCTCCTACAGCTTATCCAATGCATGGGTATTGCTTGTTTCCAGTGAAAATGTCCACAACCCACTGGACTTTTAGACAGACTGGATCCAGGTTATGCTCTCAGTAGGCACTGTGTTTATGAAACTATATGCGGCCAAGGCAAAGATGGAAGTGAAGCAGGTGGCCAGAATACAGGGAACAAAAGTGTGCACATGCATGTAAGGGGGAGAAGCAGAGGCTATTGGCATGGGAGGGAGGTGGTACAAGGAATGAGGTTGGCACTTCCTCATTTCAACACTGTTCACTCCTGCCTTTCACTGCAGCTTGATGCTTAGGCTGCTCTGGCGTGGGCCCTCAGGGCCTTCAAAACAACAGACTCATGAGGAGATACTGAAATGTGAATGTACAAGAATTGCAGGGGTGTGGTAGACATACGGGGGCTGTGGAGAAGATGGAGGTGTTGGACTGTCAGAGATAAAAGACAGAGGACTGCCATGAGCACGGTAGGAGATGAAAACTTAAGAGGAAAATGAAGGCAGGTGGAAGTAAGATGGACAGAGAAAGTGAGGGAGATGCTGCTATTCAGGATGAAATCTGGGGGAAGGCCAGGAAGTCATAGTAAGAAAGGTAGCACAGAATCAGGACGGTTGACGTATGTACCCTGTACATCTGAACCAGGGAAGTAACGCAGCCATGCTGCAGGTTTTTCACTCAAGACTAGCCTGCTTTCGTGACAGGGCAGGAAGCAATCCATGATGGGACGAAAACTTATCATGGTGTGCAGAGACCAAGACACTTGTCTGGAGTGCAATGACACACGGCACGTGGGGCCGCCTCCTCACTGAGCTGGAGCCTGACTAGAGGATACTTCTGGAAGGAGTACTCTGCAGGCCTGACAAAGGGGAAGGCGAAAAAAAATGAAGGCGATCAACCCTGTGCCTGCCCTGGAGTCCGCAAGCAAGCCGCTGCCCAGAGCTGGCTGAACGAGTAAGGCTATCAGTGATTGAAAAATCGGTTCGGGGCATGCGCACTGGTGTCTGCCACTCTTTCCGCCCCCCTCCACCTCTTTTACACAAAAAGCTGATTAACGCGCGTCCCCCGGGTCGGACCGGTCCTAGCGACTGTCCCGCTCCGTTACCTTGGGCCGCTTCCTCCCTCGGAGCCCGCCTCTCGCCGGCGCCAGCCCTCCCGGGGCGTCCCTCATCCCCCGGCCCGGCAGCCCGCGCGGGAGGGCCGCCGCCCCGGCAGGGTGTTTCCTCTTCCTCCCGAAGCGCGGCCGGGGCGGGAGGAGGAGGAAGGGGCCGGGAGCGCTCCAGTGCGGCGGGCAGCCCCGCCGCCGCTGTCGCTGCGGCAGCGGGCGGAGCGGAGCGGGAGGCGGTGCCAGCAGCCGGTGGGGCCCAGAGTCACCGTGTCACGGCGCCCGGGAAGCCGCTGCCGCCGGATCCGCCCCCCGCAGGGCGAGCGAGGGAGGAGGAGGAGGAGGAGGAGGAGGAGGAGGGAGACCGGCTCCTCGCCGCCTCTTGTATTTTTGCTCCCTTCCCGGCCCTGCCCTCGGCCCCTCTCCTCGCACCGGGGCTCCGTGCGTGCGGCGGCGGGGGGCCAGGCCGCAGCGGCGCCCGAGCAGCCCGCGGGAGCCCCGAGACGGGCTTGGGCCGCTGCCTCTGGACTAGGATGTCCCGACATGAAGGTGAGCGGCGCGGGGCGCGAGGCCGTGGCGGCGGGGGCGCGTCCCGGGGCCCGGCCCGGTGTTAGGGCCTGGTGCGGCGCCCTCTCGGGCGGATCATCATGGCGCCGCCGCCGCCGGGAGGGGGGCCCGCGGAGCCGGCGGCGGAAGGAGGCCCGGGCGGCGGAGGGCGGCGGCCGGGCCCCGCTCTGCAGTGTCATGGGGAGGGGAGGCGGCCGCGGCCGTTACGGCCCGTCTCCCCGCGCGGCCTGCGGCGGGCCCGGCCGCCTCCTCCGCCGTCCCTCCGGGCTCGAAGCCGGGGCCTGCTACCGCGCGGGGCCGGGAGCGGGCCAGCGGCGGGGGGCTGTTCCGCCCCTCTCCTTCTGCTCCTCCGCCTGAAGGACGGGCGGAGGGAGGTGGGGCCGGGCCGGGCGGGCGTGCGGAGCGGCCCGGCCCGGCCCCCGGCAGGCCCGGCCGGGGTGGGCGGCGGCGTGGGGCGGCCTGCCGACGTGTCGGGCGCCGCGGCGGGTCAGGCCGGGCACGACGCCCCGGGGGGGCGGTGGGCCAGGGACCCGGTCCGGGAGGGCGGCCTGGCGCTCTGGGGGAGTGGGCTGGGAGTGGGGCGCCGCGTGGTGCCGGGGGTCGCGCCCGGCGGGCGGGTAGAGGAGCTGGGCCCTGCCGCGGGGCCTGGGGGAAGAGCTGTGCGGGCAGCCTGCGTGGTCCTGCCGAGGGGTGGCTTGTGTGCTGGCAGCACTGGGAGCTGCCTGTTTTCTCCCTGTTTTGACTGGTGGTAGAGAAAACCAGTGCTGATGTGGTGGCATGGTTTGAGGCGTTAAGAGAGGTCTTCAGGGAAACGTGTTTTGTGTGTATGTGTGCCCTGGTCATGCTGTGTTTACCGCCGGAGGTGAGTTGAGTGGATAGTTCAGAATTAGTCAAAAGTAGCAGGACGGAGAGAGAGAGCTGGAAGCTAAGAAAGGAATTTCTACAGGAGGAAGATAAGAGTGTGAAAACAGGAGAGAAAGTCGCTTGTTTTTTCTGTCCTTACCAGCAGATAAGGTGTTTGGACTAATATTAAAATACTTGGTAAAGCCGGGGTTTCTCACTTGAAAGGCTAACTTTCTGCCATGTTAGGAACTTAATTCAGCACCTATCTCCATTTTCTCTCTTACCTAATTTTTCATTTCTCTCTTATTTAATCTTAAATGTTTTGACTGAAGTGTTACAGGAGAATTCAACATTTGTGGCTAATAATGCTGGATTCTTGTTTATGATTAAAGATGCAGTTTCTGACAATAGTGAATGAAATGAGCATTGATAACAAAGTTGTTGTTAGGGATGTGGGATTATGCAGTCTGTAATCTCTGCTGTGATGCATGTATCCGTGATAGTCTCTTCAAACTACAGTAGTAGAATACAAGCTTTTCTAGCTTGAACAGGTTAAGATTATGGAAGTGATATTTTGTGTTGTTCTCTGGTGTTTTGCAGTGGTAAGTGCATGGACTGTTATAAAAGGTGGTGATGTTTGCTAAAAAGACATTTCAGTCCTGCAGCAGCCTTTTTGTTAGGACAGAGCAAATTTGAAAGTAGGTGTCCTTGTAAGTATGTTTCCAGTGGAGACTATATCATAAATTTTTTCTATTGTGTGTTAGGTTCTGTTTGTAGCAGGAAAAATTACATTCCCTTGCTTGGATATGTGTTGATATTTTTAGAAGAAGTGACTGTTAATGAAACCAGGCCTAATATTATCTTTCTGAAGCAGATTCATCAGTGTTTGTTCTTTCTAGACATGCCCTGCGAGAAAAAATGGAAATAATTCTTCCGTTCCTGAGAAGTGAGTGTGAGTTTTGGTAATTTCATATTGCAGATGTAGGCTCCTCAGGTGCGTCCCTGCACACACACATGCTTGAGTGAAACAACGAGAACACTGTGAGATTAAAAATGACATCTGTCATTGTATCCTTATGGTATATTTTTATTAAAAATGTACTCTGTCTCTTAGTTTCTCAGTGATTCTCTTCTTTCTTCACATATCAGATGTGTTGTTTTAGTCAACTTTAATTATATGCATCATAAAAATATACCTCATATTAATATGGGAGGCATGCTGTTCCAACTTCATGGAAAAGAGGTTTGGAGACTTAATTTTGTTAGAATTCTGGAAATCCTTAGAAATGAAATATTCAAAAAAAGTAATTCTTCTTTCAGATCTGTATGGTGTCATTCACAGCTGACAATTTTTGGTCCAATGTGACTAGTTTGGGAAGGGCTGTCTTGGAAGAATATAGTATAGGGAAAAACAAGTTTTAATCATGGTTAACAAGTGATATGTTTTCTATGGGTTTCCTTTAAATTGGTCCATCCTCAAAGTCACAAGTCTTATTGATTGCTCCTGACAGAATCTGGATGTTGTACCAGTTTTATGATGGGAAAGGGTGTCTCTGAAAGGGTGGATGCTGGAGAAGTTGGAATTCCAAAGTCTTGGGACTTTATATATAGGCCATGAAGCATCTGATGGAGATTTAAGCTTACTTTTCATCGGGGTTTCTTGAGTGTTTTCTTTGGTGTAACAATCCATAAAATACAATCTGTTGTTTTAAAAAAAAAAAGATGTTACCCTTAAGAAAAAGTCTGACCTCAGCCTGCCTTTTCACTGTGCTCTCATTTCACACGTGAGTCTGGGCTCACGATTCTCCTGAATTCAGGAAAACAGGCACAACTAGAATTGGAATTATTGTTGCTCTTTTTTGAAATGTTCGTTCTGTGTTTAAGAGACTTTGGTAATACTGTCATAAGTAGCTGTTAGTGTTTATCCACCTCTTGCTATTGCTAGTCGTTTCTAATTTTTGAGATCCATTCTTGTTCTGTGATTTGGTGTTAAGAGAGTAGCTATTATCTGCCTTTCGTTTTCTAGAATGTAACATGAGGTCATCCCCTGGTCTGGGATTTCGTGTTGTTCCCTTTATAGGAGCGACACACTATGTTTCTCTGGGTTAGCCCCTCTGTTGAGGAGTATGTGGTGGTGTAATACTTGGTAGCTTATAAGGAGCAGGTAGGTAATTTTTTTTTTTTTTAAACTCTAGAAAGTGTAACAGAAGGTATTTTGCATATTGCAGATTTTCTCTGTGGACGTGCGTCTGGCAGTGATTCTCTTGTATGGCAGTAGACACCACCCAGGACAGCAGAAAAATAGAGAATGACAACTTCCAGGAATATCATTAGAAGAGTTTGGGGTTTTTTTTGGTTTGGTTTTTTTTTTTTTGGGCAACTTATTTTGTGAAACTAGGTTGCTGCAGTATTACTGGTCATACAAGGGCCTGGCTTCAGGTTCCCTGCACCGAGCACCTCCAGAAGACTCCCAGCGCCACACCGCTTGCACCACTTGATTCTTGGTCTTGCACACTCTGCACCCCACTCGCAGCCCCAGTTCCATACTTTGTTTCATATTTTCAGTAAGGGATGTATTCTTTTAAGCTTCAAAGAGCTAGCAGCAATGCAAGTTGTGGTTTTTGATGGTGCCTGTTTGTCAGCATTTCTTATGAATCAGCAAAGGTCTGCAGTTAATCCTAGTCCCACGTGAAGCAAAGTTGTGAATGGATGGTGGTAACAAAGCTAGGAAGGGAGACCAGTGACTGTCAGGACCGTGTGGAGTTTCCAGACTTTCTCTGCTGCCTTCAAACTCTTTCTGTTTGAGGGCTTCTCTGTTTTTGTAAGTGTATATATCAATGTCTTGCATAGAGATCTTTAAATCAAGTGTTTATTTGTAATAGAAGGGTAAATAAATACATCTTAAGAAGAAATACACAGAACTTGGTCTTTGAAATTCTAGAAATCTGAGTTACACTTGAATACATACCAACCACTTGAGAACAGCTAATGTAAGGGTAATGTTAGCTCCAGTCTTCTAGCTGTAGGATGAACAGATTAGGAGTCTGGGCTGATGACACCTTCTGTATGCTCACAATACAAAACATAAACAAAACTTTTATCCATAACAAACTTTTTGAATACATATAAAGCAAGAGTTGTTTCTGCCCCTTATAATTATGCAATAGCTGCGTCATACTTGAGCTGCAAAAGGGTACTACAAAATTCTGTCAAGACAAATAGCAGCAGTTAATGCGTAACTTCTAATGTTTCATGTAGTGTCAGTTATAGAATTGCCACTAAATGCAGCATTAATCTGTTTTTGCATGTAAAGCTCTTAATTCAGGCAATAAGACTTTCATACAAAGCACTCAAGATACTGTGTTGGTGAAATGTTGTATTTATTAATGAAACGTGCATCTGTGAGACCAGTTATAACTTGCTGCCTTCTGATGCATATGAATACTTTGCTTATGTCTTCTCCAAACACCGAATTTTGCTGTTCCACAATAAGGAAGAGTCACAAATTCTTTATGTTGTTGTTACTTAGATCTGTTTTTTAGAAAATAAATCCAGATTAAGTTGTGCATGGGACATAAAACAGTGAGGTTTTTTTGAATGTGCACAAATATTTAACTCTGACAAAGCATTTTCTAACTGCATACATCAAAGTACTTAATACTGCTCTTAGTCTTACTCTATGGTAGCATATTAATGCATATAATTACAGGTGTAGTGCAGTATCTGAAAATGAATTAGTGTGATAATTTAACTAGCAAGAGCTATGTTTAGGACACAAAAAAATGTTAATGTTAAACGTAAACAGCTGCAAAGATGATTGGAAATATTGTAACACAATAATTTGATTTATTATTAAACGTTTGTTTTCAGTAAGAAACAATCATCATTTAGTAATGAAAAGAGCTGGGCACATGAGCGATATTTTGACTGTTGAGGTACTTTCTGGGTTTGAGGAACCTAGGTTTTCACTTTACAAAAGGTTTCTGGCTCTGGTTTAGGAAACATACTGTCTGTAAACCAATATGCTGCTGTCCCTGCAGAGTCTGTGAACAAGGTTCTCCAAAAATATGTGTAAAGAGAGACCATTTTTTTCTCTGAGGTTTGTGATAAGAAGTAATGTCATGGATCAAATGCTCTTTGGGAAACAGGAGAAAAAGATTAAATTAAAATTATCAGTGTTGAAGGATTGATAGCCAGTATCTTAAGCAGAAAAACTGGAACAGAACTGTGTTTTAACAATATTGAGTGGCAGTGAAGAGAGAAGACAATGGTGAAATAACTTTTACTTCCAAATGTTTGTTTGAACTAGTGACTAGAAGGGATTCAGTGGAAGTTTAGAGAGCCGTGCAAGTTGCTTGAGCAGTACTGGACAAATAAAATTTGTACACGTTAAATAAAAAGAAGAAAGCTTTTCAAATAACTTTGCATGTTTACATTACTGATAACATTTGAGGAAGAGTTGTGGGTGTCACTGTTCATAGTTGTGTCTTTGTTGTTACTTCAGTTACTGTTAAGAAATACAAAAATGGAGAAGTAACTAATACAAAAAGTGTTACTACATTTAAGAAGCTGCTGGACACAGCAGCAGATTTGAAGAACCGCACTCAGGAGTTGGGGTGGGCCAGAATTTGATTGCACAGACAGCACTACGAATTCAACCTTCTTAGAGTATCTGCATTGTGTAATTACACAGCTGCATATTATCTGCTCAATACCATCCCTGACTCCTTTAGGGTGCGCAGGAAGGTTTTGTATGTTAGACCATTGCTCTGTGTTTGGGAGTATACAGCAAATGAGCAGGTAGAGGCATTACAGAAAGAAAGGATGGTTGAAGTGTTGACAGTGGCATTTTGTTGTGGAAAGTTGGATCGACCCTCCTGTCCTCTGCTGCAGAGTTTGTGTGAACTGCTAGGCAAATCACTTCAGCAGGAATTCACAGGTGGCTGTTAGCTGTTTGTTCCTTATGTTATGAAGGCCTGATTGGGGATTTTGGGATCAGAGCCTTCACAACTGCAACTGTAGTAACTGAGCAATAAGCATTGGAAAAAAAAAATAAAAAATCCACTTAACTCTAGAAAATCAAAGCTGCTGAAAAACCCATTCTTCGGCATCTCAGATTGGGCAACCGGATTCAGTGGACTTGCTGTTTTAATCTTTCCATGCCTTGGTTTCCCTCTCATTCAAGAGAAGGAAAATACTGCTTAGAAGTGGTGTTAAAGTTAATTCTTTGATATTTTTGCTGCACTGAAATACTGTAGAGAAATGCTTGCAGGGAAAATGCAGTGAGAAAATCCATAAGCAATGCAAATTTTTCAAAGTGTGTGATGAATAAAGGCTCAGACAGACCAGTGATGATAAAACAAATAGTCTTTTCTGTTAGTTTACTGAACACCATATGCCCTGGTGCACCAAGTGATGTGGTATTTTTGTAGAAAGGGATGTAGTTGGGTTAGATTGCATTTCCTATGGATTCTGATCATGGGTTGATACCAGGATATGTATATTTTAATATGAGCAAGGCTGTGAGTTTTCGTGGTTCTTGCTCTTGGAATCACTTGGCCTAATTCCTCCCCACACAATGCATTCTTCCCTCTACAGGATTTAGAATAGATGAACAGATTTGGTAGCTGTAGGTTCTGAAAATGGTGTCATCGTGGAGAAGAGGTGTTCAAGCTTACCTATAGGCAGCGAGTTGCTCACCTGTACAGAAACAGCACTATAAGGCATTGTGAGCAGCTCGGGGAAAATTGAGTTCAGAGAACTTAAAAATGCTGTTAGTGACTTGGGACGCATATGAGGGAGAATTACTGTATGGATGGAAACTGAAAAGGTGTTTACCTCAGGACAGGCTGATATGGAGAGGGAATCTGAAAGAAAGGCATCATCTGTGTAACAGTCCGAAATCTCCCTTTTTGAATACAAGAAGATATTTCATGAGTTCAAGAGGATGATTAAAACTGAAGTGCTTTTTCATACAGTATGTAATGAGATTGTGGAGAAATTTTTCACTGAAGATTCTTGAGGCTACCTAGTATCCAGATCAAACAATTTAAGTTTTGGATTTTATCTTATACTTGATACTCTTGGTCTCTTAACTATTTCCGATTTGAACGTTGCTGCCAAGTATCTCAAATATTTTGTCCCATTTGGTTCCTACACCTTTCCCTGAAGCATCATCTGAACATCTGGTTTGACCTTACTCCCATTGGGGTTTTTTGTACATATGGTCCTTATGATTATCTGCATTTTTATCTTTGTGTAGCACTACTACAATTAATATTGACATAATGAAGTAAGACCACTTTGAATTAAGTGTGGAGCGTAGAGACAAGCTCATTTGTTTCATTGTTTTAGAATATATGTATAAGCCCAAGGTTGCAGTTTAAAACTATTTGAAAAGTTTTATTTGGCTTATTGACATTTACTAAGTTGCTAAGTGAGGGTTGTACCAAGTGAAAATTGTGGGACATGGTCATAGAAGTGTCTTCACCTTTAATGATTTTTATAACCCACATAACTGCTCTTTGTCCATAGGTCTCAGAATTGTATTTCAAAAGTGTGTGCAGGTTATGGCTTGATTTCTGCCACTGAAGTCATTGGTTCTAGTTTGGAATTCATTTTAAAGTATGGATAGAAGTCACTGGAGCCTCTGACATATTTTGAAAAATTTATTCTTTTTCCCCTTAGGTTTGTTCTGAGAATGTAGTTTGAGTGTTAGGGGGAGGATGGATTTGTTAGATGGAATTTTATCTTTTTAAATGTTAAAATATTTAAATAATTTTTTTTTAGGCTTATTCTATGATTTACCTTTGTACAAGAATTCTTTTTATCGCCCATTTGTCACCCTGCAGTGAATTTCATGAGTGTGTATTTTTTTGCTATCGTGATTGCTTTATTTGGAGCTTCTAGGAGACTTTCTCTAAAAGTCACCCCATTTTCAGTTGGAGACCTGGGTAAAACTTTTTTATTACAATTAAACAGGGAACCTGGGCACAGGAGACCATGATGTTGCTTCCATTTGCATGGGGAATATCAGGTGAAGATCTTATGTCTTGCCAGAAGGCACTTGGGAAAGCCTCCTGTAGATAGGAACTAGTGGTCTTGTACTCAATTGTAGAGAGTTTTATAGATGCAAGTCCATTCTTCCAAATTTTTAACTCATTGGGACATTTCAGTGCCATATACTGTTTGCAGCTATCACTTTATACAACTTCCCTACAGTATTTAAAATTTGTTTTTAATTTCAGTATTCACATAGAATTTCACATTTTTATCAAAATACTATTGATCCTGTTCCACATTTGATTTGAATCATTCCACTGTCATCACTGACAAAATCCAGCTGAAGAAAGAAAAAAAAATCAGTTTTTTAAAAAATATATTGCAAAAGTAAGATGAAGCAACAGGCAAAGTTTTTTAAAAAAAAAAATCATAACTCCATTTTTTTTTTTTTTTTACCTCAGGTCAGATTTGGTCTTCCCCCATCACTTCTGCCACTTCCTGGTGCCAGATTCTTTTTGGGAGGCAATGTTTCTTGTCTTGACTGACAAGAGGTGCTGTCTCTGGTAGGATAAATTATCTTTGCTTTCCTTCTTTTTGGCTTTAATCTCTTGTCTTTCACCCTCTTATTTCCTTGTCATTGTTCCTCCTTCCCTTTGCTATGCTCTCCCTCTTCTACTTTCCTCCTTTGAGTGCTCTAGGGTGGGATTTTCAAAAACACCTGGGGAAGCTGTAGACCCATGTTGGATTCAAGTGCAGTGGAAGTTTAATGCCTGCCTCTAGAGCTTTGCTTTTTGAAGAAGCTGATATTGTTTCTTTGTAGCACAACTAGCCCTCGCTTATTTCAGAAAATGGCTATTGCTGAAAATGTTTCTGGCCAGTGGTTTCTCTGACCCATTACAGAGATGGATTTGTGTTTTGTTTTTGTTTGTTAGATGAGATGAGGTGGCTTTGGTAGTGAAAATGTTGCTTACTAGTCTAGGACATGACTGTTGACTTCTTTAATTGTTGAGGGGAGTCATTGTTTACAAAACTCTTCAGTAACAGTTGATTCCTATCGTAGATGATATTTAAGATCTGACTTCTGTTAGCTTATTGATACTAAAGTAGCCAGTATTCTTGGCTGAAGTTGATTACTATTGGCCATCTCTCTCTGTATTTACCATAAAAAATTGAAAGGTGAAGTCTTTCTGTATAAAGTTAGTGTAGAAGTTAGCATGAATTAATGTGACAGATGGGATAAAGCGGTTTGAGAATATCAATATTCATATTAGGATTGTAATTTTAAACCAATTTCTAAACAAATTCTGTACAGAGTTGCTTTCCAGATGCTTGATAGTATGGCAGGAATTTCATGGCAGCTTCTGGAAGTAAACACCTGGGCATGTGCCTAGAACAACCTTAGAATTACTTGGAGGCTGAATGGAGGCATCCTGGAAGTGCCTGGTTGGAGAGCAGTTCTGGGAGCTGTTAAACAGATTATACTGTCTAGATACCTATCTCAAGTATCCTGCCTCCAGCAGCAATAGATCACACAAGACTTCAAGGTCAGAAATGTGTTAGGATATAGTCATAGAAGGACTTCTTGTGTGGTGGTCAGTAACTTGTGTTTTTACTCCCCAATAAATAATTCTGGTAAGAAACAATGTTCAGCTTTTCTGGTAACGTATTTTTTGCTTAACTTATCAGTTTGTGTGTGTATTAGCTGTATATATGTTGTGGTGCTTAGGGACGTGGTTTTGGCAGTGATGCGTTAATGGTTGGACTTGGTGATCTTCAAGGTCCCTTCCAACCTAGACAATTCTATGATTCTGTGATTCTGTATGCTTAGAAATTGGTGTTCACCTGGAATTAATTTGAAACTGCTGGGAGTCTGACTGTAAACCTTTGTGGATTAGACTTTCTTTCATGATAGTTAGAATGAAATTAGCTCTGAAGAAATCTGTGGTGTGAGCACAAAGGCTTGTCTGTGCTCAAGATACCATCACCTCACTTTCACTTCAACAAAGCAAATATTTGAATTATCGCAAATATTTGCATATGCTTTTAATATAGGCAGTAACAATGAGATGTGCCTAACACAAATGGTATTTAGTGTACAGGTATTATGTGTGTATCAGTTTGCAAGCTGAGGTGTAGATTGTCTCTGGTAAGTGGAAAATTTCTGTAGTGAGAAGCACCTTGTGATTCATTGATGACATTGGGTTTGTGAGAGCAGCTTCACCAATAGTAACAGTGGTGGAACAAAAGTCGCAACTGGACAGACATAGTTCTACCACTGCAGTTTCCAAAGTTTCTTCCGCGTTTTTCTTTATTTTCTGATGGCATACCAAGAGTTCCTTATTCTGGAAGACTTTTGTGAAGAGCTGAGAAAACAGCTTCAGATTTTGCTATAGAAGAGTGGCTTTAGAAGTGAAGATTCCCTGGAATATAACCTTCACTTTCTAAGTGAAGATTCCTTAGAGCAATAGGCTGTGATTAGTCAAATTTGTAATGGTAGTTAGCTATAGGTGACATTCTCATGTTATTCCAGACTGCTGTCTGAAGTTTATTTAGAAGCAGAGGACCTGCAGGATGCAAATTCTCAAGTTTAACTGATGATGTCATGTTAAAAAAATAATATAAATGGAGGATTTTAATAGGTTTTGGGGTTGTTTTATAGTCTGTTATGACATTATCCAGCTCTTAAGCATTGCAGCTTGTTACTGGGAGGTGTCATTCTCATTGTACCACAAAGCTCAGTTAATATTTTGTTCCTGGAAGCATTAGGAATTTAAGGAGTGGATTGTTGAGAATTACATGCCAGAATACAGTTATCTGGCCAAGAATAAAGTACATTGGGTTATAATTGGTTGAGGTGCAGGACTCCAGAGTCTAGCTTTGAGGAGTACCATGATGTATTTTTTCACAGCAAATATTTTGTCAGCAGCTGATGAATACTGTTTGTAGTGCTTGCATTAAACCCTGTGTTGAGTTTCTTCCAAACCTATTTTTCCTTTCTTCTAATGTCCTTATTCACAAATTAATGCTTTTGAAGAAAGAAGACACTTTCTTAACTTGTGTAATATGACATTGCAATTAAGTGTCCCTAATCTGTAAGGTGGTGCTGCCTGCACGCTCTTTCATAGTGCTAAGCATTTGGAGATCTTGGCAGTGTATAGCAATGGTAAAGGTCCATACTGTAGTTTCTTCCAGTTAATCCAGAAACTCTAGAGAAGCTGCTGGGACTCTGAGGAACATCTGAGAAAATGGAAACTACAGAGAAAGTAACTTTCAATGGTCTAATGACCTATATTCAAGACAAAGCAGACCTTAGGGGTAAAGAAGACATAAAGAAGTTGTGTGTAAGTAATAGGGTTGTGAATCTTTTTGTTTTCCTCCTGCAACAGTTGTAAAACATCTTCTAATTGTACACAAGAAAAATGGACTCAGTATTGGCTGTACCATAGGCTCTAAGTTGCTGTATGTGGGTCTGTTACCTCTACTGAAAGATGTCTGCAAATACAACAAAAGCTTCAAAACTTTACCTGTAAAATGTATTTTAGGTGGACAGTATTTCAGGTGTGATGTCATACCTCTTTCTTGCTGAAAAATTAACGTAGAATTGTAAACTTTGGGAAGGTAAGAGGTGCTGGATTGCTTCTGAGTTTCATTGCTCTGCTGAGAGGTGTATCAGTGAAGTAAGGTAGCTGCCAGCTTTAGCACATGTGGAAGAGCCTGGAAGGAAAGTAGTTAAGTAGTTAACACTTCCTGTTCCCTGTAGGAGCTGCATGTTGTAACAGTCTATAGAGAGCCCAGAAAACCTGTTTAAATAACAGTTAGCTTAAAGTTGTACCAGGAATGTGGACATTCTGTTCTGCTGAATGGGCTGAAGGTCTGTCTTCGTCTGCTCCCCAGTGACACCACCTTGAAGACTACCAAGGTAAATGTGTAGAATTTCACGCTCATAACCATAACTGAGATTAAGTATATCTGTAGACTAGAAGGCTGTGCTATTTTCATGGTAAAACTGGTTGCATGTTTGACGTGCATCCCCAAATCAAACTTGAGAATCCAACACAGTGTGCAGTGAGGTGGCCTTAAAAAATATTTATGTGCTTAAAGAAGGTACTAACTACAGAATATGCAAGTATGAGGGTGAGTGGTTTTGCTCATAAACATCTGAGAACCTGAAATAGCTCAGCAGTTTAGTGGGCGGAAACTACCATTCTGTGTGGAATTCAAGCAGAGTCAGTGGGAAATACAGAACAGAGCTTATAGGTGAGTCTGAAAATGTAAAGAAAAAGTTGTGGGTTTCAGTGTTACGAATGCACTATGTCTATACTTCCAAGATGCAGAAATTGAGGTAAAACAGTGAAAGTATCTTTGGAGTCTCCAGCTTCATTATCTAGGTTTTCTTCAGTAGTGTCTTTATATTATAGCACTCAATTTTTTTTTTTAATAGGCAGATCATTTAAGAACTTATTTCCATGAAGGTCTATAAGGTTTGTTTGTACAGTTGATTTTTCCCTTATCCTTAAAATACTGTTTCATGCCTTCTGTAACTGCAGCATGACAGCTGAGCCTATAGGAAGATTTAGTGAGATCTAATGGGTTTTGACGTTCCTTTTCCTTGTTTCTTAAATTATGAAGTGAGGTGTGTTACATGTTTTGATAAAATACTGTATTATTAGGCACCTACTTTATTCTTGTATTTCAGCAAATAGAGAAAAAAATCTATAAATTGCTGTCTGTTATTTCCATTTAGAAAAACTTCTTTTGTTAAAGCTCAATTTCCAAATTTTTAGAACTCTGGGAGATTTTTTTTTTTAGTTGTCATTCAATCATTAAATTAGGTTCCTGTACTAAGTATTCCTCTGCAATTGTAAGTTTCAGACTGTTTTCATCTGGCTGTTCATCCTTCATGCAAATGCAGTTTTCCAAATGTTTTTGAGGTTGCTTATTTCTGAATGTTGTCTTCTAGAGGGAGGCTGAATAACTGTCTCCTATTCAGAGTAAGGATAAGGGGCTGCAGAAGGCTTTTGTCTGAAGCAAGGTGACAGGAATTGTGGTATCTGTCTGACTATTCTGGTGTAAGTCAGAGTACTTGGCAATTTGCTTCATTAAAATTTAACATGAGGATTTCAGAGATCTGAGGTTTGGCTGGATAGAACAAATATATGATATTTTGGTCTTTATTCTACCTTTTTGGGTTTCTACCTGCAACAAAACAGTTACACTGAAACCACAGTGATTGTTTTGTTCAGAGTTATTGTTTCCCCCCTCCAGTTGGAAACAGGTGCCCTAAATATTGACCTTAATGTATCTTCAGTTTCTATACAGATAAAGATAATTTCTTTGAAATTGTAGGTGGCTGCTTTCAGTTCTGGGAGTAAAAATTAACTCTTCCTTCCTGTCCTGAAATTTCTTAATTTGCTTGGGATTTTATGGCAAAATAATAGTGAAGCTGATGAACTTAAATTTCATGTTTTCTACAGTAAATTGATCCTTTGTTATCTGGTTTGACAGACAAGTGATGCTTTCGTTTTTAGTGTGTTGGATTAAAAATCCAATTGTGTAGTGTTTTTCCTGAGAATCAGGTTTATTTGAGAACAGGTTTGAACAGAAATATTTTTTAAAGCCATTTTTCTTAAATAAAAAATGTCTTGTTTAAGAGATCGAGCTAATCACAGTAAAAAAACCTAAGTACTGAAGATTCATTAACTGTGATCTGTAAATCAGTGATGACTTTTAGTGTTTAGTGATTGAAAGCTGTTTGGGAAAATTATCTGACTCATTATTTTCAGGTAGTTAGTGTGGTTAGTAAATTATTCTGAAAAGCAAGTTGAATATATTTGTAAGGGATGGATAGGTCTGTCAGGGAAGTGTTCAGAAGGTAATATTTTAATAATCTTTCGTTCATTATGCATTTGTGGTGTGAGAGGAGAAGAAAAAAGAAACTAGAGGTAATAAAGCTAAATGAGAGGAAGAAAGAGAAAGGTAGGCATGTGGTATTGCTGGCAAATGGTTGGGTTGCCAATCCAGGGAACATATAATCAAATAGCAAAGAAGTATGTGCCATGAAGAATCGGAAAGAAGGGGAGAGAGAAATGGAACGAACTTCAAGCCTGACCAAAGTAGGCATGAAACCTTTTTTGCTTTAGGTTACTGCATTTCCAGCCATATTTTTCTGGTGTAGCTTTCACATCATAAGCAACTGTAGTTTGCAGGCATGTTACTGGCCTGAGAAGCTGTTCTCTGTAACAAAGAGTGGGAGTAAAAGTGGTTGCCAAGACAGTCTGTTTATGTTCGTAGCAAGAAAAATGCCTGAGAAAACCCAGGGTAGAATATTACTACTACTTAAAGGAATATACTGTAGGTTTTCAACCTCCTATTACCATTTTTTAAAATAAATTTACATTATCATTCTACCTTGTCTTCAGAGAAATTAAATTATTTTTACAAGTTCCTAGGTGTTAAGGAAAGATAAATTCCTTTTATGACATTGTGGTGCCATTTGAAATGGTGATTTTGAAGATAGGCTGTAAGTGTGAAAGTAGTGTTGTGCTCCTCTCTGTAAACTTAGTTGGGTGATAGGGAGGAATTTAGGTATGTCTGTCTACTGTGTATCAGACATTGCTGCTTTCTTTGGTGACGAGGAGAACCACTTCCTTCCCTCCCAGCTGCTTTCTGCATGTGTTTTCCTGACACAAAAAGTCTGTGTTATTCCAGACCACTTTGTGCAAGTCTTCACTGTGAGTCTCGGCTATCCTGAGACATGTAATCACAAGGCATTACTACAAGAGCTGGATCACTTGCTACATGAAGACTTTTCTGTCTTTCATTTCTAGCTCTGTGGATGCCCAGCCAGTGCTGCCTGCTTCCTGCATTGATGCCTGTGCTCAATCGTACCTCTTCTCTGTGCTGCAGGGTAGAAAAGCTTGCCACATTTGCCTATTTGGGGAATGTTTAAGTGTAAGAGGGTCAGGAGTGAGTCTGATAGTGCAAAAGAAAGTAAAGCTGAGTGTGTATTCCAGACACCAGAGATATGCATACAGTGAACCTGAATAGAGTACTTAATTTCTGCTAAGCTTTTTTGCAAAGGTAAGAATTTGCAAGAAAAACTCATGAATTTGGCCTCTGCCAGCTGTGTTGAGTATTGATGCTTTTCTCTTTATTTGCCTGAGACAGTGGCTCATAGAAAACAGGACTCCAGACTAGTGAGCCTTCAAGCACTTTAACTTCTCTTCTCAGTTGAGCCATACTGCTCAGTTCCTTCCCGTGCCTGATGGGACATGTCTTATTCTCCTTGTTTGTTTTTCTTTGTTTTATCACTCTTAAATAACACTCTAAACCAAAATATGCAGAGGTTTACTTTCTGAGAAGACTACCTCTTAATTCTTGTGGGGCTCAACAGAGAAGTACCAGTTCTTCTGTTTAATTTCTTTTTAGGATTTTCTTAGTGTTTCTTACACAAATGAGTTTTATTGGTTTGTTATGTTCCCCCCTCTCCCAGCCCATTTCTCTTTTATTTGATGTTTGCCTGAGCTGTATATTGCTGTTGTCTCTTTTGTCCTGAAAGAAACTCGGGAGCCTGGTCCTGTCGTATTAAATGAGAAACTTTGCCATTGATTTTACTAGATACAGGATTTAACCCAGTGCTCTTACTCTTATTTTTTTACCCTGGCATTGTTTACAGCTTCCTCAGTTTAAGTATTTTTCTGCTAATAGAATTCACCTGCTGTTTGCCATTTTCCAAGTTAACAGAGTTGTTAAATGCCAGTTCCCTTTGCTGCCACATTACAAACTTTCTGCATTCTGATAAATGTGTTGCAATTTGTTTAATTTTAATGTGTTTACACTACTTTAGCAGGTTTTGATGATCAAATCAAATTATATTAATTGATTGATGTGAGACAGAGTATCAAAGCCCTGGCTCTGTGAGACAGAGTATCAAATATTAATTTAGAAACCAAGTCTGCTTGATCAAAAATCCTTGCAAGGTACACTGTTTCTAGTTCTACTTTAAAAGTCTTAAATACATCTGGCAAAACCTTTCACTGTGAGTCAGTTCTCATGACTGGTTAAGTATTCTGCTGGTTTCTAAATGTTTAGATATGTTAAATGTAATACTCTATTCAGAAAAGATACTTGACATTTTTTGTTGAAAATGTAGAAGTCTGTGGTACTCCGAGTGAAAACATCTTTGTGCTGTAGGAAGCCAGGACTTAAAACTGTAACCTAATTTTCTGTCGGAATTTAAGGAACAGTTAGTGAAGACTCTGACCAGGATATGAAGCCTCGAAAACACTGTCTAGATTGTCAGTAACTATTTAATATGCCTTTTTTTTTTTGCCTAATATATCTAAAGAATGTGGGTTTTTTCCTGTTCAGTGGTGTTTGCAGTAACTTGCAAAAGTAATAAAACAAAATAGAATGCATAGAAATACCATTTTAGGCAATTTCAAAGTCTCCTCTAGTGAAGGCTGGTTCCACATTTATATTTTGAAAAACAAAATTCATTAGATAGAAACAGGGTGATTAGCTAAAAAATGTGTTTTAGAATTGGTCTTCTCCTGCAGCTGCTTTCTTATCTTGTCTGAAGGAGCTTCCCAGGATTCCTGTGAACTTCTTAATCCTTTTTTCATTCATGCTTGCTTGCTGTAATTTGCACATGGATGTGCTTTATTTGTCTGTCTTTTTGATGTAGACGAGTTTGTACTCTGTTATGGAGGATGGAATGTACTCTACCTACCTTGTCATGAAAGTACCTTTTTTGCATCATAGGCTGTATAATGAATTTTGGTAAAATTATGTCTAGGTAGTAAGTCCAGAGTTTTGAGCAGCCTTTGGAGCAGTTTGATTTGTGTGTTTGGTGTCCCAGCAGTATATTTAGAGAGGTGAAAGAATCTGCAGAATTGTATGTAAAATGCTTACAAAACCAGTGATTGCTGGTTTTATTGTGTAGAGAAAACACATATTTAATATTGACAAGAACTGATTGAGGTTGTGTGTGTGCGTGCTTGTACGTAACCTATTTTGACCTATTTCAGGTAAGAATAAATGAGCAATATTTAAATCTCATCTTACAGAAGTATTTGAATGGTATCTCCTTTTTCAGTGATTTGGTATTTGGGCAAATGAACTTCACAACTATTTTTGGACAGTGATCAATAAATTCATATTGATTTTTTTTTGTTTGGTTGGATTTTTTTTTTTTGAAAGAGGTGATATTTGAAAGAAAGGTGTGTACAGAAACAGTTGTAAGAAAACAACTTCCCTCTTTCAGCCAGTTTTGGCTAAAGTGGTAGTGAAAACACTACTGTTTATGGGATCTATTTAAAAAAAATTTAAAAGGTTACTTGGTGTTTTTATTTGCATAGGTGGTGGCAAAGTTGTTCTTGGACCTGCTGTATAAATGTCATTGGTGTCATTGGATGCCATCTACTGGGCAGTATGACTGGTACATATGATATATGTAGAACCTGCCTGTGAGGGCAGTAAATCCAAAAGTAAGGCTACTTAGGAATTTTTTGATTAAGATGTTGAAGAACTACAAATACTTTGTTAGCATTTCGGCATGTTTTTTGAAGGATTAAAACCAGCCCTACCTGTTATGTTTAGATATTGTGGCCTTATTCTCAAAGTTGGATCTGTAGAAAAGATGAGTGACATTTTCAGTATTCAATTAATGTTTGATGGTGTTTTAGGGAAATATAAATGGTTGTAATGGTTGTCTTGTTCTTTGGCCAATTTTAGTACTACATCATTAGAATGATTTGTGTAATCAAATAGAAATGAATGGACTGACTTACATAGGTTACAAATTCAAGTTAGGAGGCAGCGAAATGAAGCTGACTAGCATAACTTTATTTCATCTCTTACACATGGGCCTTAAGATAATAAGTTTAATTACCTGGCCAGATACCAGTCTGGGACACCCCTCCCTGACTGCCTCAGTGCACAGAATGGACTGCTCTGAGGATGAGAGGTGTATTCTGTTGCACATCTGAAACAGAGAGATGAGGCAGTCAGCTGTTTGAGGTTCTTGTTGTGGTGTCAGAATTGGAAGGCATCGTGAATGAATGAATCGAGGAATTCCAGAGAGAAGAGGACAGTTACATGTGAAAGGACTGTTGCTGTGGGGAGCCATGTCTCTACTCTGCATGATTCCTGCATAGTGTTGGGTGTTTTGGAGTGCTTACTAATCACTTGTTCCCAAAAACCTAGATGACTGAAACTGTTCTGTGTATAAATTCTACAGCTTGGGATGTGAAAGCAAAAATGGAAAAACTCCTTTTGGTAGCAGGCTGACTGATGCTCATGTGTTAGGACCAAGGCTTGAACTTGCTGGGCCAGCTGTACTGCCCGATTCTTTCTTTTTAGACTAGCTCTAGACAAGTACCAGGCACTGTGCAAGTGGGCTTCATGAAGCTTGTTGACAACAGGGAGATGACAAGATTGGAGGGGGTCTGTTTCTACTGCAGATCCTGAAGAGGAAGGAGGAGTGCTGTTCAGAAAACAAAAGCCTATTTGCCCTTCTGGTCTAATGTAGGCCTGATTACCTCCCTTCCCTCCCCAGTTTCTTTCCAGTTCTAAATCAACGTCATCTCTGCCTGCAGCTTTAATCCTACTAGCTATTTTTGCAGACAAACTAGTTTGGTTGCTGCTTGTTCTAGTCTGCTATAGGAAGATATTGCGTGTTCAGCCCTGTTGCGCACAGGATGTGTGAGGGGATGGAGCCTTCTTAGTTATTTCAAGGGTACGGCGTGTGAATTTTCTGTTCAGCACTTAGAGCTGCAAGGGTGATGGAGTATGCCCTGTGGTGTAGGTCTCCTTGGTGTTTGTTTTCACAATCTGCTTTAGTAAACATATGAGAAAAAATAAACAAAAATCAAAGTTCTATGGTTTGGCTGAATTTCTGGTGAAATTTTCACAGAAACAACAGAAGTTTCTGATTCTAGAAATTAACCTCTCAAATTGGGCAGTAGTCTGCATTAAGAGATGAGGCTATTAAAGTAAGAAACATTTGGCATTTCTTTTTTTTTTTTAAATGTTATCAAATGGCTTGTATTTTCCTATCTTCAGTCTTAGGGGTAATGAGGGGTAATGGAACTGTTAGTTGCTGAGGGGACCTGCTCCAGAGCCAGCCCGACCTGCAGGGGAGTGGCAGATCTTAGTGCATAGGGGACTCCCCTGAGGTAGAGAAATGTCAGGGCAGCGGAGAGAACAAGCAGGAGCTGGCAGCTCTTGTTGGGGACACTGATGAGGCCTGGGCATTGCCAGAGCAATCGTGGCCACCTCCATGCCTGTACAAAGCAGCCCGAGGAGCGCAAGAGACCAGGAGCACAGCCAACAGAGCAGGCAAGCAGAGCATGGGGCGTCAGCCAGGGCCTGGTGTGGCTGTTGGTGTGGGAGGACACTAAGGGAGGGCACCTCTTTGAAGGAGGGGCATTCCATTGGCCTGAGTGGGAGACTTCAAGTACGCATAACCCAGCAACCAGGCATTATTCTGTGACCATCTGCACAGGTCAAGGGCACTAATCCTACTTGACCCTCAAGGCAGAATGGTGGGCACTCGTTGGAGAGTAAATGCTGCAGCTCTGGCTCAGGGGTCTGCACCATCTACGCCAGTGGTGGCCAGTGCCTCTGCGAAGACAGCGCTGCTGAAGGGAGAGGCTGCAGTGCAGACCTCAGACTGCAGGAGGTGCCTAGACCTTTGTCCTGGGGCAGGGATAGGTGGCAGACCTGCCTACAGAAGGTGTGCCCAGGTGGAGGAACTGCTGCAGCAGGTGGCTGAGCTGCAGGAGGTGGTGAGGAGGCTGTGTAACACCAGGGACGCTGAGAAGGAGTTAGACAGTGGATTCCAAGCCCAGACTGCAGTGGACCCACAGCCCAAGGCCAAACAACCAGAAACTCCCCACCAGAACACTTCCCCCAAAACCTGAGGTACCCTTGCAGAACTGCTTTACCGCTCTACAAACAGAAGAGGAAAGACCAGTCACATCAGGATTGATGCTGGAGCTGAGTAAGGCCGCCCAAGAAAAGCTGATGGGTGATGGTAGTAGGCGACTCTCTTGTGAGAGGTATGGAGGCACCTGTTTGCCGGCCTGATGCACTCTCTAGAGGGGTGTGCTGTGTTGTAGTGACA
>RSEF01000031.1:31646823-31669710 GCA_003993805.1 Himantopus leucocephalus
GTCCCTGCCCATGGCAGGGGTGTTGGAACTATATGATCTTTAAGGTCCCTTTCAAGCCAAACCAGTCTATGATTATTTGGGCCTGTTTATCAGTCTACATGTGTATTTGTGTATTGATAATTGACAGTAGAAAAACTGAAAAAGTCTCCTTGCTATTCTCTAAGGTAAAATGCATCAAAAACTTTATTTAAAAAATAAACCAGGTTATTTCTCTTCCGTGATCATTTCCATAAGGTCATTCTGGAGAAGATGCAGGAGAACAGTTTCCACTGAATAGGAATTAATTTTAAAAGCTTTTAAAAAGTCACTATCACGTCATGTAAATCAGAACTTTGTGAGGAATCTGAATTCTTTTCACACCTTGTTTATTTGTTTGCTCTTTTTGTTCCCTGCTTATAATGGACCTCTTCCTGAGAGTGTGTTTTTACTCAAAACAGAGATTAATATGGATGCACCCAGTTCAATTTGGCATTCTGTTATCTTTCAGTGTGGGGTTTTTTTTTGTTTGTTTGTTTGTTTTTAAGGGTTCAAAGGCAAACTGCTAAAATTGTGATTAACACAGTGTATGGGTTAAAAAGAACAGAGCTGAACTTATGAGGCGCTTTTTTCTTGACACTTTCCTCTCCTGTTACATTAAAGGATATTAGAGTAGTGTGTGATGTCACCTGCTGTCAGGTTATCAAATTGAAACATGATAATTTAGAGTGATATGAAGAAATACTAGCTTGGAGAGATGTTGAGATAATTCTCTCTAATTTAATTTTATCCTCTGGACCTGACATTGCAAGGAGTGGTGGTGACTTGTGTTAATACTAGATTTTTATCTGATTATAGAATTTATAGTTATGAAATTATTTGGATAATTGCAGTTTTTGAGAACTTGTTGATCTTCCTCTTGGAGTCAACGTCAGTGCTTTCTTCCCGTAACACTGTTTCTATAATGTTTTTTGCATTTGCGCTGAAGTATGAAAAGCTTGTTTAAATAGATCCTGAAAGAGGACTTTGATCAAAATGTCGCATGTGTTGTACATGCTAGTTATTTTCGTGAAGGCCCTTAATTTACTACTGCAAGTGAAAGAAGTTTTTGTGGGCCTTGACAGATGAAAAGATGATGATGCTTCTTTTGCCCTTATCTGAATTAACAGCAAAGAGCTGAAATGACACAGAAAATTGCAAAAACGTTTAGAAGATAATGAAGCCTTTTCCTGACACAGACAGTGTGACTGATTTGCAGTGCAAAGATTGAACTTTCAAGAGAAAGAAGCTGAAGAGCTGATGGAACATAAAATTAAGATGTATTCAAAGTTCTTCTGTACTTCAAAATAGAAGACCCAAATTTCTGCTCCCAGATATGTATATGTTGTGAAAAATGGTTGTAGCATTCTTCAGAATTGAACTATTAGAAAGTATAAAAAAAAAAAACAAAACCACCAAAACACAAAAGCCAGGGAGGGATGGTGTTACGTGGTGGTGGTGGGTGGGTGTGTGGCTTGTGGGATGGTCTGCTGTGGGTTTTTTCTTTGCTTGTTTTCACAGAACTTCCAGATCAACCACTGTACTATTTAATTTCAAGAGTATTTTGTACCAAGCTTCCAAACAGGAGAAGAAAGCAATTGAAAAGAATTTATAGCCTAACCAATTATCATTTTCAGTGCTTGACTGGTTTTATTTTACTTTGAGTTTGACTTTCACTTTGGATGATTATTGTCTCTTTAAAGATATAAATATGCTTAAAATTGAGTCTTATTGTGCATCAGCTGCATAAAAGCTTCTCTGCTGAATTCCTTTTGCTGTTGGGGTGCGATAGCAACAAATCTGTACTATTAAAACAATGTGAAATTATTGTTGTTTTCAAGCAGTTTTCTTTGTTCACAGGTGTCAGCTGTGATGCATGTTTAAAAGGAAATTTTCGAGGTCGCAGATACAAGTGTTTAATTTGCTACGATTACGATTTGTGTGCAACTTGTTATGAAAGTGGTGCAACAACAACGAGGCATACAACTGACCATCCAATGCAGTGCATACTAACAAGAGTAGATTTTGGTAAGTAATAATTTAATTCATATTAGAGCTTCTTGCAGTAGTTAAACTTGTATTTTTGTACTACTTAAGAATTTTTTTCCCCAAATAGCATGCTGAAAATTATAGCAAGCTCCTATCTCTATGATAAAAATATTGTTTTTTCTTTGGTTCTAGCATATGAAATCTGATTGACTCTCTTGGGTTAAGTGTTTTGGCACACAGCAAATTATCAGACTATTAAATATATATCTGATAAAAAGTATTACTCTTAAATTAACTTCCAATTCAAAAGGTGCAACAAAACTGCATGCACCCACCCCCCCCTTCCCCCAATATCTTGTACTAGAAAGTACTGTGATGAGAGTTTGGGGAAAATGTTGTTTTCTAGTTACATCAGGGGATGTTAACGCAGCAGGGGTAGTAGGCTGTATTGAACGTGGAAGACTAGTGGCAAGGGCTAGGAAGTAGTCCTCTTATTTGCTGTTTTCTCTTCCCTGAGTCATTTCTATCCCATCGTATTTATAACACCAGTGTTGTAATTCAGGAGATACTTCCATAGCAGATATTTGCATTAAGATGATGTTGCTGTTGGATGCTTATTTCTTTTTATACCTGTTTTAAGCCCACAAGGCTAATGTTTTAGTAAAAACTGTAGTGATTCAAACTATATAGTTTCTGAAGTTTTTAGCTCCTTTAGTAATTTTTTTATCTTTTTGATTTTTAAAAAAGTATTGAATATACACATTATGCTACTTCCTATATGCATTTAAAGCTCAGAACAGCTGAATATACCAATATACAGTTTCTTTCTCAGAGCTCTCTTTGAGCAAAGAAGCATTTTATTCATTTGTAATTCACAAGTAGCTGTTTGCCCTAAGCCTGCCTTGTAATTACTTTGAAATCTGTGCTCTGAGAATCCAGAGTTTGGAAAGACAGTTTTAAATATACAAATATATTTTTGAAAATCATATCATTTACGTTTCTTGATATTTCTTCTTGGGCTTCACTCTTTTGCTTATTCATGAGGTAAAAATATTTGTATAACAGCATATATTAATTCAATGTGTGCAGTGTGCCCTGGCAGCCAAGGGGGCAAACTGCATTCTGGGGTGCATCAAACACAGCATAACCAGCTGTTCAAAAGAGGTGATTATCCTGCTGTATTCATCGTTGGTGCTGCCTCACCTTTAGTATTGTGTGCGGTTCTGGGCCCCACAATTTAAGCAGGATGTTAAGGTACTTGAATGTGTCCAGAGGAGGTCAACAAAGCCAGGGACACTGGGTTTGTTTAGTTTGGAGAAAAGGAGACTGAGGGGCGACCTCATTGCTCTCTACAGCTTCCTGAGGAGGGGAAGTGGAAAGGGAGGTGCTGATCTCTTCTCCCTGATAGCCAGTGATGGGATGTGTTGGAATTTCAAAGCTGTGTCAGGGGAGATTTAGACTGGACATTAGGAAGCATTTCTTTACTGAGAGGGTGGTCAAACACTGGAACAGGCTTCCTAGAGAGGTGGTTGATGCCCCAAGCCTGTCAGTGTTTAAGAGGCATTTGGACAATGTCCTTAATAATGTGCTTTAACTTGGTCAGCCCTGAATTTGTCAGACAGTTGGACTAGATTGTTGTAGGTCCTTTTCAACTGAAATAGTCTATTCTATTCTAAATCTGCATGAAGAATCAAGCCAGGAAGGTGGAAGAAACTTTGCAGTGAAGTAGGGAGGGGGGCTGATCCAAAAGATTTTTAGGACTACTTCCAAATTGTTTTATTTGTTTGGAGTATAGGAGACACTTCTGTTTCTGTAGCTTCTTTAAGTAAGAAGAATTAAAAATATATTCTTCTAGTGTTTTCATGTGGCTTAATACTTGAACGCTGTTCCCTTGGAACCAGTGTTACTAAGAGGAGAAGAAAATGCTGAAGCTTGGCCCTTCAACAAGACTTTTTGTTTTATTAAACCTGGAACAGCATGAGGGGAAAGCACGTCACTGTTTTCTGAACCGCAACAAGGGCTAATGGCAGAGAACACTAAAGTACAAGTCACCTTGTTGATTTATGCAGCAGAGTAAAATAAAGAATGTTTATGACGTTATTCTGAAAATATTTATGCCTTGTGTTACAGTCCTGTATGGAATGTAAGGTAAGAAAGAGTATGTACAGTATGGTTAAGAATCAGATGCCTAGAGAAAGTGTAGTAACTTTTTTTAAAGGGCATTTTATAAATAAGGAGATCATGTGACTTAGAGGATTTTACTAGACAAGGGAAAAATATAATTAATGCTGGAGTTAGTCTGAACTTGTTTGAGTTGTCAGGTTAGCTCTTCCAGTGAAACTAAAAATCATGAAGCAAAGATGTACAAAAAGGTTAAAAGAAAGCATTCTGAAGGGAAACATCAGCAGTATAAAACTAAATGGAAAAAAGATGGAACTGGACGGAGATGTCATTTGCTGTCTACGGAAGTACGAGTGGGAAACATAAGAATAAAGAACACTGGGAGGAAAAGACCTGAAGTAAAAACATAGAATGGAAGACTGTTAATGGAGGTAGATTTATGACTACTAGAATACCTTTCCATTGACAAAATTCAGAATTATTGCTTTCAGTCAGATTTGAATAAAAGACGCAAGGTTGTGCATGTGTGAAGACTGTTTTAATGGGAATAAACTCATTGGGGTTGTCACTAGTTGATGGAGTTCGGGAGTGGTGGGCAAGATGGTGAACACTTTATTTTGTGGTAAAGAGGGAGACAGGAGACTATATTTATTTCTTTTGAAAGTTCAGAGAAGGTCAATACCCCCCCCCCTTTTAAAGATGGAGGGAGAAAGATGTGTCATAGGAATGATTTGTTCAAGATCCATCTGTAGTTGATGATGAAGAGGGACCTAAGGGAAGGACCTAAGTATCTCTACTTCCATTCAGCATGCTACCCAGTAGGCAGCATTGTCTCTACATAGAAACCTGTGGAGACTCTACTGGTAATCTGTGCTTGAAACCTTGTTCAAGTTCTGGATTGTGATGGGGCAATGAACCAAGTAGATTCTTTCAGGTGTCAGGAATAGCTTGGACATCTAATGAAATTAGTGTGCAGTTATATAACTCTGTAAGAATACTTGCCATGTAAACCCAATACACAAGGATTTGTTAGCAGGGGGGAGGGGGGCAGGCTGGCTGGCTGGCTGTGGCTGCAGGGGTGGCTTCTGTGACAAGACACCAGAAGCTGCCTCCATGTAGGATAGAGTCAGTTCCAGCTGGCTCCAGGACAGACCCACCACTGGCCAAAGCTGAGCCAATCCAGCAGTGACAGTGATGCCTCTGTGATAACATATTTAAGAAAGGGTAAAAACCACTGCAGCAGCTGTGAGAGAAGAGTGAGAAAAATGGGAAAGAAACAACCCTGCAGACACCAAGGTCAGTGAAGGAGGGGGATGAGGTAGGTACTCCAGGCTTTCAGAACAGAGATTCCTCTGCAGCCCATGGAGGACCACATCAGAGTGGATATCCACACTGCAGCCTGTGGAGGACCACACACTGGAGCAGGCTCCTGGCAGGAACTGCGGCCTGTGGAGAAGAGCCCATGCAGGAAGAGGTTTTTCTGGCAGGATCTGTGGCCCATGGGGGACTTGTGCTGAAGCAGTCTGTTCCTGAAGGACTGTACCCTGTGGAAAAGGACCCATATTGGAGCAGTTCATGAAGGACTGAATCCTTTGGGAGGGACCCCGCACTGGAGCAGGGGAAGAGCATGAGGAGGAATTAGTGGCAGAGATGAACTGTTATGACCTGACTGCAACCCCCCATTCCCCATCCCCCTGTGCTGCTCAGGGGGGAAGGAGATAGAAGAATCACGAGTGCAGTTGGGCTGGGGGGGGATTGGGACGTGGTTTTTATTTTTGTCTTTGTTCCTTACCATCCTACTCTATTTTTAATTGGCAATAATTCAAGTTAATTTTCCCCACGTAAGAGTCTGTTTTGCCCATGACAATAATTGGTAAGCAATCTCCCTGTCTTTATCTCAACCCATGAGCTTTTCCATCTTATTTCCTCCTCGTGTTCTGTTGAGGAGGGGGAGAGTGAGAGTGGCTTGGTGGACACTTGGTGGTCAACCTGCCACACCTGGTCAATTATTATAGTGCTTAGGAGCCTTAAAATGCTGTGAAATATATACCAATGAGAGGTTCCTGGAGGAGCTTTAGTCATAGCCTTGAATTTCCAGAGACTTGGACCAGTATAGGAACTCATGTGAGACTGTTAGAAATGAATAAGAAGCACTAGTGACTTCCAGCTTCAACTGTGTTTGTGTTTATGAGCCTAGTTGGCTCAATTCTGTAAGTCAATGCACGATCTAGTATTTCTTCTGAATGAGGAAGGTGGAATTCTGAATGGTGACAGTTGTATTGTTCTTCAGTTCCTGGAGTGATGCTGGGAAAAAGATGCTTTTTAGACATAAACTTAAAAATGCTGAATGGGCACAAACATTGGTATGCTGTCATAGCAAAGGACAGAAAGCATTGCAATAAGTCTATTTAAAGAATAGTGATGTGCATATCTAGTAATCTCTGTAGAAATTATACACTTTGCTAGAACAGCATAGAAGTTCAGAGCAGACTTCCTAGTTTTGGTGTTCCTGAAAAAGAATTTCTGGCACTGAGCCACAAACTCTAAATTTTCAACTGTTCGGATGCTTTATGATTTGTATTATGTAGAAGCATGTTGTTTCCTCACTATCCCTGCTATTTTCAAGGGGTTAGACTAGGCAAAGAAAGTAATATGATTTTCCTGGAAAATTGTATTAAGAACTTCTGTGTTACTTCTGTTTAAGTTCCCAGTGTAAGTTCAGCTCAGGTGCTTATAGGGTACAAGATCAAAACCTTCCAGCTACCTTTTGCAAAAATGTGGGCTTCTTACGTGAAGTTAAGCTTTAAAATGCCAAGTCTGACATCTGGATAGATTGACTAGAATTCAGCTTGGGGCTTTACCAGTCTTAAACTATTAGAAGATGATCCATTTATTCTTGCATGTCTTGCTAAGTCAAGTAATGACAGCTGTGTTGGCAGCGTTAGGTGTTGACAACTGGGCATCAAATCAAATCCTTTGTAATCTGCATCATCACCTATGTGTGTTCATGGTATGTGGTATCAATAACAGAACGTACAGCTACTGATAGATGAATTAACTGAATCCCTGCTACGGGGTCTCTGTCAGATCCAGCAGAGTGTTTCTGATTCTCAAGTAGTTAGCCCAGCAGGCACTACTTAGCTCTGTAGCTGAACACTGAGAAATGGATGAATTTGTATGAAGAAAAACAGAGAACATGCTGTTTCTTGCTACTGGACATGACTATACTCTGAGATATTTCAAAAAGTTTGAAATATTGACGCGCTATATGGAAGCAATTGGCAACTTTTTCCTGATTATGACAAACTTACATTTTACTCTAGCAAAGGTGGCTCTTGTGCTGCCTTTTTATTGAAAAGGGAGGTTTCTGTTAGAGTTTTCTAAATAAGGTTAATAGAAATTCTAATTATTGGGATTAGATCACTCCATTCAGTAAAGCAGGACAAAAAATGGTGTTTGGCAAAATATTAGAGTTTATATAAATGATGTAGCTATATTATTATATGTCTTTATATGAGTATTTACAAAGGGGGGACATATATAAAGAGGTATGCACTGTTTCTCTATGCTTTTGGCAGGGTACTTAGAGGGCTTGGGAAGCTTTTTAGCTAGAAAACGTGAAGCAAAACAGAAGATGCAGTAGCTTTAAGAGTAATACTATTCTGATTAATGAAGCTTATTGATCAATGTTAAAGTACCACCTTCCCCCCCCCCCCAAAAAAAAAGGGGGGGGGCCAAAAAGCTTGTCAGCATTGTTTCTTCAACTTTTTAGTTCAAATATTAGTGTGAAATCAGCATATTACTTGTACAATGTCAACATTTTTAGTTTACGTATATTAAATTGAAATTAAGTTGCACTTGTATGAAAATAAGTGTTATTAAAATTCATCTCTCTTCTGCGTACCTTTTTAAAGTAATGTGTCTCCTTGGTCTACAAGGAAAAATTGTTACTTTTAGTTCTGAATCAGCTCCTTGAAATACTGGTTTTGTCTGAGGAATGCTAGTGTGTTTCTGAATGAGTGCCAGGAGGTTTGCAACCAGAGAGAAGAATGTGCTAGCTCTGGGGTTGATGAAGCAAAATTGTTCTTTTCCTTCCCCACTGAGATTGTCAGATGTCCTAAAGCCATTTCCTTTAGGAAACACTTTAGTTTCCAAATATCCTTAGGCTTGAAATCTAATTTAGTATGCCACCAAGTCCCTTTTAGAGAGCCCCCTTTTGAGAGCGTTCTGAGCCTAAGCATCATCTTAGTGTTATTCCTCTATAAGCAGTGAAGGAAACTTTTCCTGGAGTGATGCAATTTAGTATGAATTTATCGTGGTTTGTTAAATTTTCATGACTAGTTTGGCTCATGTTAATTGCTAAATTAGCAGCTTAAGGGAGGCTGCTACTTTGGTAGTCAAGAAGTGCTGAAGTATTGAAACTGGTACGTAACATCTCATTCCTTTTGCTTCACTAAAATTTCCCCTTATTGTTAAACACTGGTTCAGCTATGGCACCAATATCAACATATGGAGTGCTGGTGTCACTGAGGCATTTTAATTTACGATATTTAACATGATTTTGCTGCAAGTAAGGCTGTGAGAGCACAGTACATCTACAGTGATCTTATCTGTAGTACAAGCTCACCTATGGTAAAAACAAGGATGGGGGAAAAGTGATGGTTCAGCAGCACCATCAGACTTTGCTCTTCCTGAATATTAGAAAGTTATGTTGTTTGCTAGTGAAAATTGTATAGTCTGTCTATTCTTTCGGAAGTTGAGTCATTGAACAACTTTATAATATTGGAATATGCACTTTGTGCGGAATGAAAATGTTTATTTTGATTAAATAATTAATGAATTTGACAGTGATTATATGCACATAGGCATATATATAAAGAGGTTATATAAATAAAATAATGAACTATGCTGCTTGAAAATAACCCCTCCTAAAACATCATCTTTTTCCAGATTTGTATTATGGTGGAGAAGCTTTCTCTGTAGAGCAGCCACAGTCCTTTACTTGTCCTTATTGTGGAAAGATGGGTTACACAGAAACATCTCTTCAAGAACATGTTGCTTCTGAACATGCAGAAACATCAACAGAGGTGGTAAGCCGCTTCAGCGTTGTTTTTCAATTACAATGAAAGCATATGAAAATTGCCAGAAAATGAGTACTTTTTTTTTTCTTGAAGTATGTGTTCATTTAAATGCTGACTAGGAAGGTATGTACCATACATATATACATACACACCATGCTGGTGTTTTCCTTCTTGACTCCTTGAGCTACTAACAGTCCACAACTCAATGATCCTACATCTGCCTACAACATCACCTTCACCCCTCTACAGACTTTCTCACAGCGCGCTCTCAGCAGTCTGAGTCAAGGTTATGCAGCTGGATGCTTGGTATGCAGGCCACTAAATCTTGGTGTTATGGAGAGGGTTAAACCCTTGTAAAAATAAATAGCATTTAAATATATTGACTTTTTATAAAGTGGCCCTTGCTGTTTCCCTTTACCCTACCACTTGATTTTCATGATGATTTCAACAGTAGTAACTGGTGCAGAGCAATTATACACCGTATAATAGACGACTGGAACAATTGTTTTGCTTCTGGTTTTGTCAGTAAGCATTCTGATTTCCTTGAGTTTTTATATCTAGATGTTACTGTTGCTTGTGTCAGAAGGTCTGAATTTTTTCTAAAATGTGAGGTGACTTCTTTGTTATGTAAACAATAAAATAATAAATAACTTGGATTTTGATACTGTTATAAATGGTTTGTTCTCAACCTTCATTACAATGTTGAGAAACTACATGCTTGCACTGCTTAGTGTTCAGACTACTTTCTTTTTAGAAAAGCCTGTAGCCTTGTTTTTAGATTTCCCTTTATGGTGCATGGGTATGTTCTGTATTTATTTTTTAAAGCCCACTTCACTAATTCAACAGTTACGTGTGTTAGCAATCCTAGGTTAAATTTTTGACCAAGAAGTTTGGGTATCTTTCCAGCAGTGGGGGATATATTAGTGTTTGTGTGTGAATACTGTTTATGCCTGAGGAATGTATGATTATAGAAGGACATTCAGGGAACTGTTGTCTAGTTATTCTTGCTGTAGATTTCTATAAAAATGTGCATGCTTGAGGAAAATTATTAAAATCTTAATAAGTTGTGCAGAAATGACTCATGATTTTGAACTTGTTTGTTCTGACCTCTCAGCTCTCTTCACTTTTTGAGAAATTATGAGGGAGGAGAATCTCTCTCCTTAGAGACTGCCAAGAGCCTTATGTGGAGTAGTAGTACAGGAGGTAAAATTGGTCAACCTGTTCTGAGACTCAAAGGTGTCCTGGTCTTCCCTAAGAACGTATGAGCTACTGGCATATATTTCTTTATTTTTAGAACTAAAACCTCAGTAATTATTATTTCTCCATTAAATGATAAAGGATAATGGTCATCAATACAGGGCAAGTGCAGAGGGACATGGTGTCATTATGATGATTGTTACTGTTGCTATTAGGTTTCAGTAGAGTGGAGTGATTAATAAATAAAACACAGCATTCAGGTAGAATTTTTTAGGGTTGCAGCTCAGAAGATTGTAAGAAATACCACTGGATATCATATTGAATCAAGTTTCAGAATGAAGACATCAGTTTTCTGCTACTCAGTCACACTTAGTGGATTCATTCTGTATTTAGTAAGGCAACAACTAGACTGAAAAAGGACCAGGTGGAATGGGTTGACCTTGGCTGGCTGACAGGTACCCACCAAGCTGCTCTATTTCACCTCCCTCCCCAGCAACAGGATGGGTAGAAAATATGGTGAAAAGCTCATGAGTCAAGATAAAGGAGAGAGACATTACTCAGCAATTACCGTCACGGGAAAACCAGACTTGACTTGGGGAAATTAGTTTAATTTATTGCCAATTAAAACAGAGTAGGACAATGAGAAATAAGAACAAATCTAAAAACACCTTCCCCCCCATCCCTCCCTTCTTCCAAGGCTCAACTTCGCTCCCAGCTCTTCTACCTCCCCTCTCTCTCCCTGAGTGGCACAGGGGGATGGGGAATGGGGGTTGCGGTCAGTTCATCACACATTGTCTCTGCTGCTCCTTCCTCCTCACGTTCTTCCCCTGCTCCAGTGTGTGGTCCCTCCCACAGGAGACAGTCCTTCATGAACTGCTCCAACATGGGTCCTTCCCACAGGCTGCAGTTCTTCAGTAATAGACTGCTTCTGCATGGGTCCCCCACGGTGTCACAGTTCCTGCCAGAAAATCTGCTCATTTGTGGGCTCCTCTCCATGGGCTGCAGCTTCCTTCAGGGCACATCCACCTGCTCCAGTGTGGGGTCCTCCATGGGCTGCAGGGGGACAACCTGCGTCACCATGGTCTTCTCCACAGGCTGCAGGGGAATCTTTGCTCTGCTGCCTGGAATACCTCCTCCCCCTCCTTCACTGACCTTGGTGTCTGCAGGGTTGTTTCTCTTGCATTTCCTCACTCCTCTCTCATAGCTGCTGCTGTGCGGTTTTTTCACCCTTTCTTAATTATGTTATCTCAGAGGTGCTACCACCATCACTGATTGGCTCAGCTTTGGCCAGGGGCAGATCTGTCTTGGAGCTGATTGGAACTGGCTCTGTTGGCCATGGGGGTCTTCTCAAGCCAAAAAGTCTTTAACATGTACAGCAAAAAAGGGAGCATGGCACAGATCAGATAAACTAATATCAAGAACAGATAAGTTAACATTGTGGTCAGCAACAGTTAAACGGCTATAATAATTGTATGTTCCCTATAATATGCTCTGGTCAAATCAGTCATTATCTCAAACCCTTTGAGTCCCATGTTGGGTGCCAAAAACACTGGTGGTGGTTTGACCCCGGCTGTCAACTAAGCACCACACAGCTCCTTGCTCACTTCTCCCCTGCCCCTAGTGGGATGAGGGGGGAGAATAAGAAGGGTAAAAGTGCAAGAACTTGTGGGTTGAGATAATGACAGTTTCATGGGGAAAGCAAAAGCTGCCTATGCAAGCAAAGCAAAATAAGGAATTCATTCACTCCTTCCCATTGGCAGGCAGATGTTTAGCCATCTCCAGGAAAGCAGGGCTCCATTGAGTGTAATGGTTACTTAGGAAGACAAACGCCATAACTCTGAACATCCCCCCTTCTTTCTTCCTCATGGCTTTTATTGCTGAGCATGATGGCATATGGTATGGAATATCCCTTTGGTAAGTTGGGATCAGCTGTCCCAGCTGTGTCCCCTCAGAACTTCTTGTACATCCCCAGTCTACCTGCTGTTGCAGCAGTTTGAGAGACAGAAAAGGTCTTGATGCTGTGTGAGAGCTGTTCAGCAATAGCTAAAACACTGGTGTGTTATCAACACTCTTCTGGGCACAAAACCAAAGCATAGCACTATATGGGCTACTATGAAGAAATTTAACTGTATCCCAGCCGAAGCCAGTATACTTGTATAAATAGGGAGATGGTGGTAATAAGAGAACAGATATAGAAACTGTCGAGTCAACTGTGATGTTTGGAGTCTAACTGGCTTAAGGCTTTTTAATCATCTCCTGGATTTCATTCAAAGTAGCATGTTGATCTGTTAATTTTAAGGGACGTTAAGAGTGTGGCTGCCTTCTCCAGCTCAGGATTCCCTTCTGTTTAGCTGCTGAAGCCCAGCCTGGGGACCTGGGGCTTCTGCTTAGGTTGGGAGATGCAGCTGCCACTTTCCCATTTGCAGGTTCAACCAGTGGTGAAGCTGAGCACATATTCCAGAAACCCATACACATACAGAGGACAATGACATGGCTCATTGCACAGTCAGTCACAGACATAGTGCCGCCTTCAAAAGCATCTACATGTAGGACTTGCATAAAACATAAGTATAGGCAGCCAAGTCCCCTTCTTCCTATTCAGCTGGTAGAGATAGAAGGTCACTAGTGAGGGTACATGCATGATACTCTCTAGATTCACAAGTGCACACACATTCACTGTGATCCCTTGAGTACTGGCATGGCCTCCTTTGTCTAGTACCCCTGCCTGGATCCCAGGCACCTGCTTCACGGGTCTTCTACTTGCCAGCTAGTCCAGCTTCATGCTCACTAGCAAACACACATGCATTCACACACTCATCTTGCAGGAACTCCACATTTGCAAGTCCCCCTGGGTATACCAGCACAGACCCTTGCCTGCTTCATACTGCTGCCTAGACTCAAGGCTTCTCCCTACTCATTAGCTAGTCCAGCTTGAAGTTTGCTGGCCAATACACGTGCACACCAGGTTTGAGGAAGATGCAGACACACCACCACCCCCACCCCTTTCCCCCAGCAGCTGGCACTAGGTGCCGCATGGGCTGTGACTGGTGGTCCTGCGTCAGCCACTAGTGCTGGGCCCTTCACTCATGCTGGTCCCACCCCTATTAGCTGGTTTTTAGGACATGTCATTCCTGCCCCAGTGGCTGGAGGCCATGACTCGTTCCAGTAGCTGATGTTAAGACCCTACTCAATCCAGTAGCAGACACCACAGGCCAAGGGTGCCTGCACCCCTGGTCTGACTGGAGTAGCTGCCACCAAATCCACTCATGACAGCCCTCCTTAATAGCTAGCACTCCAGGCACAAAGTTTGTAGTACCCACCCTAGGTCTAGAGATCTATGGCCCCTCCAACTACTGATGCTAGAACCCTCGCTTGTTCCAGTAGCTGACACCACAGGTCACAAGGGCACCTACAGCCCCAGTCTGGACTCCAGTAGCTGGCACCAAATTTTGTTCACGCATACACAGGTCTCACCAGTAGCTGGCACTTAGTCCTTGCAGCATACATACACATGGGATAGTGAAATTATGCAGAAAGATTGTTAAGATTTTATAAGAAGATATAAGAAGACAGGACAGACTGCGGTGATCAGGCTCAGGGCTCAGCCAGACAAACATACTGACCAGCTCTGTTTTACGTGCACCCGGGCCACTTTATATCCCTTTCTGTCTACCCACCCCTTTGTTCTTCTCTGCTCTCCCATCTCCCTGCATGTTTCTTCATCGGTTTGTATGGTTCTATTGATTCTTTCACCCCTCCCAGTCTGGGGTCTCCCCCCCTAGTTTATAGTCTTATCAGTTGCAAAGTCCAGGTTGATCTTCCTGGAAAAGTAGTTAAGACCTAACATACTGTGTGGAAGTTTCTCCTTTCTGGCTTATTAACCTGTGATCTGGCAAACTTTAAGGCTGGACTGCAAAACTGTTGCAAAGGACTTTTAAGGCACGCTTCTCTCAGGTGGATGCAAAGTCATTGGGAGGAAAAATAAAAATAATAAATGAAGGTTGCGATGGCAGTAAGTGTCCCTAGACTTTTTTAAAATGTGCTTGTAGGCTTAAGGAAAAAACAAAACTATAATGATATCTCCTAAAATACTTGGTAGGAATAAGGAGTTTCTCTTCTCTGCCGAATCTCTACTTGCGTGTTACCTCAGTGGGTGGTCTCAGTGGTGATACTTTAATGAATATTCACATCTGGTTTCATTCTCCTTCCCATGCTTCTCTGGTGAGATGAATGAGAAATTACTTGGGGATTCAAAGAGCAGTAAAATGAACTTGATAGTGTCATATGCACGTATATAAAAGCAGTAATCCTGTGTAACCAGACCTACTGTCTGTGATGGAATTGACATATAAAGACGAGTTTGAAAGCCAAAACTTGCTTTTTGGTTTCCGTGGTATTATTAAAAGCATAATTACAAGGAAAAGTGGGTCTTATAAAGATACTAAAATCAACAGCTGCATTTGAACATGCTTACTGTTTTAAACCTGTGGCTGTTTAGATATAGGATTAGAATGTGATATTTAAAGTATAAGAATCCATGTCAAGTGATCAACTCTGAATTATGTTTTGTGATTTGTATAAAGTTGGTTGTGTTTGTTTTTTTTCCTCACTTTGTTGTTTCAGATCTGTCCAATATGTGCAGCATTACCTGGAGGGGATCCTAATCATGTCACAGATGACTTTGCAGCTCATCTTACACTGGAACACAGAGCTCCTAGAGATTTAATATCCTTTCTTAAGTTGAGGCAAAAGGGATAGACTGTTCCTTATGATAGCTGTAACTACTTGTTTTGACTTCTGTAGTCAAGTGGCTACATCAGTTTTGCTTAGTTTTTAGAATTGGTGTTTAGTTATAGGGGATCTGTATGTCTGAATTTTTTATATTTATGTCAGACTGAATGGGTTTTAGGTGTAGCTTGACAATGTGGGTGTGTGTTTTTGTTTTATTCCTGATAGCAAAACCTTTTAAAGATGTTTTTGACACCCAGCTGCTTCTTTCTGCACTGCAGTTTTTACCCTTCTTGGTCATTAGTTCTGATACCATTTTGTATATGGGAAAGCAGCAATCCAGATGCAATATTGTATTATAGATAATTACAAGACTGAAAGCAGTAAATTTCACCAAAAGCAAATGTGTTAGAGAATGCTTTGGACTTTGAAATTGAGTGATTTTAAATGTTTGATTAGTTTTATCACTGTATTTCAATAGGGTAGTTTCAGCCTGGTTTTTATTGACTTTTTTAAAGCTATAACTAGAAGAGCTATCAGGAGACTTCCTAGGGGTTAGGGCTGTCATCTGCAGATTGTAGTGATATAACTATTCTTGATGACTGAAGAGCTCAAACTCAGTTTCTTTGCACTTTAAGTACGATTTTCTTTTGCATTACTTGGTCTTAGGAATAGTAATGTGGCTTGGTTTTTGCTGTACAAATACCTACAACATAATTTCATGGAAGTACAGGCTATCATGAAAAACTCTCGTTAAATGATCTCTATAAATTATTTATCTTTCTGTATCTTATTTAAAAAAAATATGCTCCTAGTGTAATTTGATAGAGCCTTTTTTGTTCAAGGCTTTTTAGAAGAAGAAGAAGAAAAAAAAAAAGTCCTAACAACTCAAGTTCATTATGTCTACTGCTAGCAACATTAGAGGAAATGGTTTCACTTTGGTTGTGATCTGTATTTACATTTAAATTTGTTAGCATTTAAATTGTGAGTCCCAATTACACAGTGAAATTAACAAATGGATGAGGTGTTGGATTAGAATTCACATTTCTGGAGCTTTTCTTCCCCCTCCCACATCAGCGATGTCAGATAAATTTTAATTGGGAAATGTGTGTTTATTACTAGCTACATAAGAACTAGAGAAATCAGAATAATCTTTTCAGTTACTGAGTAAGGCCATAGTGTCAGTCATCACAAAACCGATGGGGGGAACTTTATAAATTGGACCATGTTATAAATAATTATAGAAAATGCATATGGAAGTTTCTGTACAGCATTGCTTTAGCAATCAGTGTTGCCAAGTCCACAAAACTTGACAGAGAAAATTTTTCTGGACTAGCTGTTCCATGTTGGGTGCTATTTCACGTCTACTAAAAGGAAGAAAAAAGGGGAGAGATTTCCCCCCGCCCGGTTGCTAGCAGTTTAGGAAAAGATATTGTCTTCTGTGTAGCAGTTAGAAGGGTTTTTTTAAGCTGTTTTAAATGGCTGCACATATTTCTTGTGAAGAATCCTGTGCAGCCACTGCAAGATATTGCCTTTATCCCTGGAGACTCTGGACAGCTCTTTAAATTCCAGTTTTTCTTAAACAATTTTCAACTGTTTTACTGTTTAAAATGTGACTTTAGTCTTGACCATGTAAATAGTTCTAGCTTGGTTGTTTTCAGTATATGTTTGCAAGGAGTTAAGAGTTCCAAATGCTTTTTTAACCCCAGCACAGTTGGGCGAGACATCAATATACTCTTAACTAGTATTTAAATAATGTTGTTTATCTTAAAAACACTTTGAAAAGGGCAGTTAGCAAGCTACAAAGATTCTTTTCTAAATGAGACCAAGGCTGGAATTTTTCAAAGGGTTTATATTAAGGGTGTGCCAGTTATCTTATTTCCCAAGTTTACTTTAAAAAACATCCCAGAATGGGGGCATTTTTATGTTAGATGTAGCTATGGAAAGCTTCCCAAACTGAATGAGAAGCAGTAGTCAATCAGTAAAATATTAGTGACAGAACACTTGTCACTACCAGTATCCAGTATCAACAGATTCAAAGGAGGAACAAATCAGTCTGTGCTAGACACCTACATTTTGTCCCAAGGGAGAATTTTTCCCCCCTCCTAAACCCTGCAAGTGAAATGTTTTATAGCATAATAGATTTGAGTCAATTCTTCCTGAAACTATTTATCATAGTAACTGGATATTCTTACTTGCCAAAAGAAGTCTAATAATTTTTCAGTCTTAAATTTCTCAACTCAGCGATATCATGAGGAAATTAATTCTACACCATAATAATACATTGTGGGATAAGTACATTGGGCACCAGTCTGATACAAATAATAGACTTTATACAAGTGATAAACATGTGATTTTTGAAAATAAGAAAACTGGAGATAATGTGAGCTAAAGCTACTAATTTAGAAACTGGAAAAATAAGATATGTCCAAGTACATTATTTCCTAGCTTAGTAGTTAATTGCACTAGTGCTTCTTAAGATAAAAGGAAGCTTTAGCTAGACTGTCTTGGGAGAACTCGTATATTAACGCTGTTCTGGAAAGGTCATCTTTAAATGATTTGCTGATAGTCTCTTAGTATGTATGTAAAAGCTTGTATTTCAAGTCATAACTTTTATAGACATCTCCTAAGAAATGTGGGAAATAAAGTGAAAGGGTTTGTTTTCATAATTGGAGTAAATGGAATTTCTGTGGAGAAAGAGAGGGCAGGTAAAGCAAAGGGAGAGAAGTGCTGAATCCTCTGTTGACCTGCAATTCCTTGAAGACTAGAGTGGGTGAAATTCCTTGGATAAAAGTATAAAATGCAACAATTACTGTGTGCTCTTGGTAAGAATGGCAATAAAATTTTGTAGATTATTTTCAGTATTTAAATACCCTTATTTCCCAATTTTGATGTTAAAATCCTTATGTCTGTTGAGTAACGTGTTCTGCTGAATATGCATCGCAACAATTACCTAATAGAAAACTTTGATCCAGAAGGCAGGAGATCCATCCTGAATTTTTTTTAGACGTGATAAAAAGCCTGGGAAAGATGAATTTGGTGCAAGCAGCCCTGGGTGCCTTGGGTTCAAATCTATAGGTCTGACTGGCACCATAGCTATGATTGCATTACGCTTATGAAGTTGAATCATTGTTTTATGAATGAGGAGTAGTGTGCTGCCTGATTATTCCACTTAGTAAATGTTCTTGCTGTTTTAATACTTGATAGCAAAAGACTTTTCTTAACTGCTTGGTTACGATGAATCTAGTGGCATTCGGCACGTACGTAGAATGTTTCACCCAGGCCGGGGTTTGGGAGGCCCCCGTGCACGTAGATCAAACATGCACTTTACTAGCAGTTCCACTGGTGGACTTTCATCTTCTCAGAGTTCATATTCTCCAAGCAATAGAGAAACTATGGATCCTATAGCTGGTAAGAGCTGTAACCACTGAGTTTAGCTCAGAGTCCTTAAATAGACTTTGAAACAAAATCCAAGATGATAAGTTGCCTTGTTTTTCTGTGTTTTGAAAAAAATATATATATATGCTTTCTAATGTCATAATTGATGGGTGTTTACTGATGAAAAGCATCCTTAATTGGATTGTCTACAGGGATTGAACCTGGAACTTCTGAAATGAAAAACACTGCCCCTTTAGCTTGTGCTTTTAAATTTAGAGGCTTCTAGGCTCATTCCCATGACTGACCTGTCCACAGGTGGTATCAAAGCATGGTTGAGGTTGGAAGGGACCTTTCAAGATCGTCTAGTCCAACACCTCCACCCAAAGCAGGGCCACCTAGAGCAGGTTGCCCAGGACCATGTCCAGTCGGGTTTTGACTATCTCCACGGATGGACTCCAAAACCTCTCTGGTCAACCTGTTACAGTGTTTGACCACCCTCACATTAAAAAGTGTTTTCTTGTGTTCAGATGGATTTCATTTGTTTTAATTTGTGCCCATTGCCTCTTGCCCTGTCAGTGGGCAGTACGGAGAAGAGTCTGGCTCCCTTTCCTTCATTCCCTCCCATCAGGTATTTATATACACTGATAAGATTCCTCCCCCTTGAGCCTTTTCTTTTCCAGGCTGAAGAGTCCCAGGTCTCTTAGCCTCTCCTCATATGGTATGTATGTACGTATGTATGTATTTTTAAATGAAATTGTTTCTAACCACCATTACCTACTTCAATGCATCTCGCTTTAATTTGCTGTGTGCATAGAGGTGTTAGTTAATTTTTTTTAATTTTTGGTTAATTTTTTTAGCACAAACCAAGTGCTGTACTTCAGTTCATCAAGATTAAATTGGTTCAATTGGAATATTATTGATAGACATTTAAAATGTGCTCAGTTTACTTTCAGATTACAGTTTGGATGACAGGCTTGCTGATTTTTAGGAAGTCTTCTGACTCCCTTTTAAAATTCTTAAATAACTGTATTTTAATAAGCATTTCATATAGAGCTGAACGACAGCCTGGCCTTAAGGTTGTGTAAGGGGAGAAGGTGAACCTGAATTCAACCTTGAGCTGACTGACACAAGTAACTCATAAGATGGAGGAGACTGGACCCTTGTCTCTGCTCAGGGCAGAAGAAAGAACCTTACCCCTTCCCCTAAAATGCCCCTATGTAACAGGTACGATGCTCTGGGGTTAGAGAACGAAGAGCACATGACTAACAGGCAGGATCCAGGAAAAGCTGACCATGCAAAGTTGATCCAACCACCCAACCTCATTAGAACCAGTGCCACCAGAAAAGCACATAAGGTATTAGTAAATGGAGACTCCTTACTGAGAGGCACGAAAGCACCCATTTGCCATCCAGACAATTTCTCTAGAGAAGTTTGCTGCCTACCAGGAGCTCACATTTGTGACATCATTGAGAGACTGCTGAGCCCGGTGAACCCTACAGATTATCATCTGCTCCTACTGTTCCACATGGGATCTAATGATACTGCAACAAGGCAACTTAGAACCATCAAAAGAGACTATCTGTCCCTCAAAGCAACGTTTTTAACGATCTGGATCTGGAGTACAGGTGGTGTTCTCTATCCTCCCAGTCAGAGGAAAGGGGTTCAGGAAGGAGGAAATGAACAGGTGAATGTCTGGTTGCATGGCTGGTGCCATACTCAAGGCTTTGGTTTCTGTGATCAGGGATCTGCCTTTGAGAAGCTGGGTCTGTTGGGAGCAGATGGGATTCACCTGACTAAGCGGGGCAAGAGGGTCTTCACCAAGAAGCTGGCCAGACTTACAAAGAGAGCTTTAAAATAGATTTAGTGGGGGAAGGGGGTGGAGTTTTGAGCACCAGACAGGAGCCAGGATCTGCTGATGTATTAGGAATCAACAGGGAAACACCTGTGAAATGCCTCAAAGGAATTAGGGTGTGTTCCTCTAAAAAGGTGACAAGGCTGATAGCCCAGCTGAAATGCCTCTATACCAATGCATGAAGCATGGATAACAAAGAGGAGGAGCTGGAAGCCACTGTGCAGCTAGAAAGCTATGATGTAATAGCTATTGATAAAACATGGTAGGATGAATTGCACAACTGGAGCACTGCAATCAATGGCTATAAACTGTTCAGAAGGGACAGGCAAGGAAGGAGGGGTGGGGGGGCCCTCTGTAAAAAAACAAAAAACAACAAAAAAAAACAACACCCAAACCTCCCAAAAAAACCCACAAAAAAAAACCCAAAAGACTGACTGCACAGAGCTGCCTTTGAAAAACAGCACTGAACAGGTTAAGAGCATATGGGTAAAAATTAGGGGCCAAGCCAAAAAAGGAAACCTTGTGGTTGGTGTTTACTACAGGCCACCAGATTGAGGAGAGCCTGTCAACAAAGTGTTCTTACTTCAACTGCAGGAAGCATCACGCTTGCAGGCTCTGATCCTGCTGGGGGACTTCAGTCACCCTGACATCTACTGGAAAATTTGGATAATTTTCTAATCCAGATGATAGCCTGAGAAATATTAAACATTACTAGACCTGTTGCTTACCATAACAGAGGAGCTAATTGGAGAGGTCAAGATTGGTGGCAGCTTGGGCTGCAGTGATCATGCCCTGGTGGAATTCACAATCTTGAGGGAAAATGGGCCAGGTGAAGAGTAGAGTCAGGACCCTGAATTTTAGGAGAGCCAACTTTCAGTTGTTTAAGGAACTAGTGGATGTGACCCCTTGGGGAAACTGCCCTCGGGGACAAAGGAGCAAAAGAGAGCTGGCAGCTCTTTAAGGACATCTTTCTCAGAGCGCAAGTGCTCTCAATTCCCATATGCAAGAAATCAGGCAAGGAAAGCAGGAGACCAGCATGGCTGAGTAAGGACCTCCTGGTCAAACTAAAGTGTATGAAGGAAATGCACAGGCAGTGGAACCAGGGACATGTATCCTGGGAAGAATATAGGGACGCTGCCTGGATGTGCAGAAATGGGATCAGGAAAGCTAAGGCACAGCTGGAGCTGAATTTGGCAAGGGGTGCAAAGAATAATAATAAGGGCTTCTACAGGTACATAGGCCAGAAAAGGAAGATTAAAGAAAATAACCCACCCCCAATAAGTAAGACATGGGAACTAGTGACAACTGACATGGAGAAGGCTGAGGTACTCAACAATTTTTTTTGCCTCAGTTTTCAATGATAATCTCTCTTTCCACATCCCTCAAGCCCCTGAACCTTAGGGCAGGGACTGGGGGAACAAAGTCCCTCCCACTGTAAGAGAAGATCAGGTTTGAGACCACCTGAAGAACCTGAACATACAGAAGTCTATGGGACCTGATGAGATGCGTCCCAGAGTTCTGAGGGAACTGGCTGATGCCAAGCCACTCTCCATGACATTTGAAAAGTCATGGCAGTCAGGTGAAGTCCGCAGTGACTGGAAAACAGGAAACATCACACCCATTTTTAAAAAGGAGGAACCTAGGAACTACCAACCAGTCAGCCTCACCTCTGTTCCTGGGAAGATCATGGAACAAATCCTCCTGGAAGATGTGTCAAGGTACATGGAAAGCAGGGAGGTGATTAGAGACAGCCAACATGACTTCAGCAAAGGCAGATAATGCCTAACTAATCTAGTGGCCTTCTACGATGGAAGGACTGCATCGGTGGACAAGGGAAGAGCTATGGATGTTGCCTATCTGAACTTCTGCAAGGCCTTTGATACAGTCCCCCACCACATCCTTCTCTCTAAATTGGAGAGAGATGGGTTTGACGGAAGTATGTTAGATGGATAAGGAATCGGCTGGATGGCTGCATCCAAAGAATTTCAGTCAATGGCTCAATGTCCAAGTGGAAACCAGTAACAAGTGGTGTCCCTCAAGAGTCCATACTGGGACCAATACTATTTAATATCTTTATTAATGACATAGACAGTAAGATTGAGTGCACCCTCAGCAAGTTTGCAAATGATACCAAGGTGAGTGGAGCAGTTGATTCACTAGAGGGAAGGGATGGCATCCAGAGGGACCTTAACAGGCTTGAGGAGTGGGCCCGTGGGAACCTCATGAAGTACAAGGTCCTGCGTCCAGTGTGCGTCTAGCTCTGGGGTCACCAGTACAAGACAGATGTGGACATGTTGGAGTGGATCCAGAGGAGGGCCACAAAAATTATCAGAGGGCTGGAGCACCTCTCCTATGAAGAAAGGCTGAGAAAGTTGGGGTTGTTCAGCCTGGAGAAGAAAAGGCTCTGGGGAGACCTTATTGTGGCCTTTCGATATATAAAGGGGGCTTATAAAAAAGATGGAGAAAGACTTTTTGCCAGGGCCTGTAGAATCATAGAATTGTTAAGGTTGGAAGGGACCTTTCAGA
>RSEF01000031.1:31669810-31721536 GCA_003993805.1 Himantopus leucocephalus
GGATGATCTTTAAGGTCCCTTCTAACCCAAACCAGTCTATGATCTAAGGAATCCTACTTCCGTCTCATTACTAATCTCCTGCCAAGCTAAGAATGTGTTAGTTAATTAGTTAAATGCAAGCAGTGTGTAGCTAGAGTTGGATAAGAAAGCAAAACTGCTCATATTTTTGGTTGAGTTTTCACATTAAATTTGGTTTGTTTTTTGGTTTTTTTCTTTTTTCATTCCAGAAAAGCTATAATGTCTAAACACTGTTGAGGTTGAAATCTAACTTTCTAAACTGTTGTTGAGTCCTTCTTAAACAGTATTTTGATCCTTTTACTCCTTTGTATTCTTCCTCTAACTGAAGAGCAGTGTGGGTAATGAATCTTCTCTTAAAAGGCTGTGATTTAGTCTGGTTTTCTCTTTTACTAAGCAACCTTGTCTTCCTAGCTACTTTAAAAAGAGGGCTTTAGAGGTCCAGAGGAGTTTGAAGAGTTAAGGACTCCTGCTTTTGTGTAGGAAAGTATTTGGAAAGAACCAAAATACATTACCTGAAAGATTTCTTTGTGGCCAGCCATCATAACAGTAATACAACTGTAAATGAAAACAGTAATACAATTGTAGGTTGCCTTACTTCTGCAGCCATGGGGACGTGGCTGTACTTCCTCTAATTGTTGGAGTATTAGCAACTGAACCCTTGATAGTCAATAACATGACTGTGTTCATAAATTTTAGGATTCTTGATGTACTTGTAAAAACAACACAAGTGGAAAAATATCCATTCTGTAACTTCAACACTAAAATTAGACAGAAAGATTCGTGATATCACTTAATTACTAATCTGGTTTTGTTTTTTAATTTATGTTATAGGTTAAAAGAAAATTTATCTGAGGACCTGTATTTCAGATTAGAAAAGGGATAGATTTTGATTGTAAAATATGGAGAGAGATTAAAGTTGAGGGGGGAAAAAGAAAAGGAGGCTTAAACTTCCAAAGGCAGAGTATTTAGGTTTGCTAGCAACTGATTTCACATCTGACAGGTGCATTTTTAATTTTTTTTTTCTAGATGAAGGCATATTTATTTGGCATGTGCATGTCTGTTTGCTGTTATTATGAGAAAGATGAGTAAGGAGGTATGAGTGGGAGAACATTCAGGAATATATATATTCAGGAGGCTGGAAAGAACTCAGATTTTTTTTTTTTAACTAAGAAATGGCTTGTTTCGTACTCTCTAAAAGCAAGGACTAGAAACAGTACTCATCAGACTGTTCCCCTATGTGATAAACAGTGTGTAGTGGTGGAATTCTTGACATCTGGACTGAGCTAACAACATATCTAAAGAAAAGATACTTTCACCTGCAAGATGATCTATTTACTACTCCGTTCAGGTTGGTTGTCGCCCTGTGCCCTTTGCTCAGCTGGGAAGCTGGAGTTGGTACTTCTGCCTTACTTGAAAATACTTAGATTCATGAAGTAGTGAGGTATCTAGGTAGAGGTTTTTAGACGACTAGATAATTTTGAGGGATTTTTTTTCTTTTTAGATACTAGATGCAGAAGTTACTTTTATATGCAAATACTCTAAAGAATAAGATGATTTGCTGCTTTTTCCTTAGCTTGCCCCTTTGGGTCATTATCATCTTGTTTTATCCAGATAAGTATATAAGATGCCAGGGCTTGGAAAATTTCCAGAAATGAGTCTGCTCAGCTAGAAAGAGTCCTCAAAGCAAATTCGGCTTGATGTTCTTGCCTATGTGTATGTTTGTAGTGATGGAGAATTTCCATTTTCCAATTGGTAAATAGGTATTTAATCATCATCATGAGGATCGTACCGAAGCTTGAGGAAAATCAGAGGACCAACTAAACAAACTGTCACTAGCTTTTGTTGTGTTTGTGACAGGCATTTTTGCTATTCCCACAGGTATGCAGAATTTTTTTGCAGAAGTTCTCGTTGAATTATTGAGTTTCAGAGAACAATACAGTGTTTGCATGTGCGGATTGAATGCAGTTTTATTTGGAATTCTTCTTAACTATTCAGTTCAGAAGTTTGGCCATCTTACTTACTTTGTTCCCAGCATCTTTATTTAAGTTCCAACCCTGTTGTATCTTTAGGACACTGAAAAAGTGAGAACTGAAGTTTACATTTCCTGTGTGCAATGACACTGTGGAAGTAAGAATGCTTTTAAAGCTTTCCTTTTTGCTATATACTGTAACAACTTGTATAATGAGCTGCTTTAACTAGAATTTATATAATTGCAAGGCAGATTCTTCCATCCGTCTTCATTGAAGCATTTTGCGTTTATATGTGCTAGACGACCATCATTTTGAATCCTTTGCCTTACAGATACATTTTTCTGAAAGAATGTCTGTTCTAGAGTCTGTATGGTTGATCCATTCAAGACTGGTTTGGTGACTTCTTAGAACTTTGTCCCATGTAAACCTTATCCATGCTTTCCTTCTTTGAAACCATGACATATGTATGGTCTTCGTATTTGAATATGCTGCAGCATATTGGTAGTCTTTTTATCCCCACTCAGGTTTTTGGCCACATCAGAATGGGAGTCTGAATGGGATTCTTACAGAAACTTTCAGAGGAGTACATAGTGAAATATGTACTGAAGTGGCACTGATTAGGAGCTCCAAAATCTTGAATTATGTAGGTCTTCTGCGTGTTGTCTCTGAAACAGTCTCTGTTACACCTCAGGCTTGGAGCAGGTCAATTTTCATGTAAATCTTGATTGCATATCATGTAATGAAGAGCAGAATGGAAGACTTGGAAGTGAGACTGGTCATCACCTGGAAGATGTGTGCTGTAATTCTAGAGAAGCTATTGGTTCTGGCTTAACCCTGGTCCGCAGCTAGAACCACGCAGATGCTTGCTCACTCCCCACAGTTCGGATGGAGAAGACAATTGGAAGAGTAAAAGTGACAAAAAAACTCGTGGGTTAAGATAAAGACAATTTAATAGGTAGAACAAAAGCTGTACATGCAAGCAAAGCAAAACAAGGAATTCATTCACTGTTTCCATTGACAGGCAGATGTTCAGCCACCTCCAGGAAAGCAGGGCTCCATTGTGTAAGTTACTTAGGAAGACAAATAGTGTAACTCCAAGCATTCCCCGCTTCCTTCTTCCCCTAGCTTTATATACTGAGCGTGATGTCATGTAGCATGGAATATTCCTTTAGTCCGTTGGGATCAGCTGTCCTAGCTGTATCCCCTTCCAGTTTCTCCTCACCCCCCCTGCCCAGTCCCCACTCGCTAGTGAGTTGGTATGAGGAGCAGAAAAGGCCTTGACTGCCTAGCAACAACTGAAAAAAACCGGTCTGCTATCAGCACTATTTCTCATCCCAAATCTGAAACATAGAGCTGTGCGAACTGTTAGCAAGAAAGTTAGCTCCATCCCAGCTGAAACCGTGACAATATTCAAGTCAAAAGATAGTTGTGCATGTAAGTAAATGTAATTTGTTCATCCTGCAGGATGGTGTTGCTTAACACCTGTACATAAGGACTGTCAGAGTTCTGAATGCTAATGGTCTAATCCTGCCTCAGACCCAGCTTTTTTTGTTTCTCTGGTCACCTGCCACAGTAATTGTAGTACCAGTCTACTCATATATAATAAATACAAAGCTTACTGTGAGTAACGGATAAGAACTAAAGATAGTTTTAAAAGCTTTGACATGGGGGAATTTGCTGCTGTTCCTGTTTTTGAGCACTCAGAACACACTCTAAAGTTGATGGATAAACCAAACAAGCAGATTTAAGAGTTTGTAAGAAGCTTTCTTCCAATCTGGTAGTATTGTCATCTTCAGTTGAATATGGTGTATTTAAGTGTTGGCCAGTGACCTCTCCCACATATGTGGGAAGGTAGACCTTCCCCTTAATCACCTTCACTGATTGTTCCCATGGATTTATAGGGGACCAAATAAGGACAGATGTTTTGAATTAAGACATACTACCTGTCTTGTTGTTAGGATGCCAGCTGAATGCCTGACAGCCTGTCAAGGAAATGCCCATCTTTCGTGTGTTTGGTGACTCAGATGCATTCAGAACTGAGTCCTGATACATGTTGTGCAAGGACCTTTGGGATTCCCTCTGATAATGATTCCAGGCATCTGTTTGTGTCAGTACTATATAAATGACTTCCAGGTTTTGGGGCAGGGGTGCTAATCTTTTGGGCATGTCTTCCAACTTAAATTCATGCAGACTTTCAGTCTGTGTAGTTCTCCATTTCAATCATATCTGATATGCAATTCCATTGTCTAATGAAACGTTACTTCTGTGCCTTACTGTATAAAACATTTAATTGAACCTCAAATGCTGCTTTGGAGAACTAAGACTTAATTGGCTGGGAACTTTTTAGTTTGGATAGTTGGGCATAATGTTTTCCTCATGTGTATGTGAATAAATGAACCTACATTCAGGATGGCACTCAAGCTTAGTGTGATAGTTAATTTGATGAACCTGTTAAAATGCTCAGTGTGTCACTCAATGTTTCTTGTTTGGCAAGGCTGGCTGTCTACTTGGGCTTTCTTACTATGCCTGTTAAAGGCACATCTTTCTGTCATCCTCCAGCACTTAAATTCTCTGGAAGCAGTTTCCAAATAAGGGGAACAGGGACTCAATGAACATAGATGACTCTGTGTCTTTAACTCTGCATATTAGCATGTTACTAAGTTCATTTCCCTCGTGTTAGCCCTCAAAACTTACTTATATGTAAAATACTATCTGTTAATATAGTGAATTATAGATATGTACATTTTTTAGCTTACTCATCATCTTTTGTAAGGCTGCAGAAACAAAAATGTTGTTCTGTTCTTTCTAGTCATGTCCTAAAGAGCAGTCAGTAGTAGAAGATGTTGTAAACCTTAGGAAGCTGTGACTTAAGCCATCAGAAGGACACGTTCCTAACAGATAAGACAAATTTTGCCTTGTGGTGCAGAACATGAGTTCTAGTGTCTGTTCAGACTTGTCCAATTTCTAATTTATAGCAGAATATTCATAATTCTATGAAAATATTTTTCAGTTATTTATTAATGAGTCCTAGAAAAAATGTCCATGAAAAGATTTTAAATTACTTGCTGGAGAAAATCACCTTTTTTATCTTGAAGTGAATGTGAAGTTAATTCATGTTTCTTGTAGAATACATAATACCTGCAGAGTATGAGAGGCAAGCATACTTCTCTTGCAAGGTTTAATAAATATTCATGTTAAGTTTGGGAAACTACATTAGCACCTTAAAAGTGCCTGCTTTTCACTGATAGTGCGGAAGTGCTTAAATTCAACACACCTAAAAGTTGCAACCAGTGTGTAATAGATAATCAGATTCCTTTTTCACTATCAATCTTCCATATTATTTGAGACATCTCCAAAACTACTTACTGTGAAGCAGTGCGTCAGCTATGGCAGAAATATTGACATGGTATCACTGAGGACTTCCAAATTTTAACTTAAATTTTTCAGGTACTGTTGAGGGTTCAGTTTTTGAAAACTCATCTTATGATTGAAAAGTACCATAGGTGACCCAGTACATGGGATAAGAAGGGTGGGAGAAGAGTAAAGGTTTGCCAGTATCAGCAGCAGCATCATAGGATTCTTTGCTCCTACTGAATATTAGAAAATTATGGTATGTTTGCTAATGAAAATGAAATGTAGTCTGTCTGTTTTTTGTCATCAGCAATTGAAGACTTCTTGAATATCAGCCTATGGCCTTTATACAACATTAAAATAGCCATTTCAATTAAATACCAGATAATTTTGGCGGTGATTACATTGAAGTGCATTTATAAACAGAGGCTTAGATGAACAAAATAAATAATGCTACTGCTTTGAATTAACCTCTATTTAAACACTTTCTGTTCCAGATTTGTACTATGGTGGAGAAGCTTTCTCTGTAGAGCAGCCACAGTCTTTTACTTGTCCTTATTGTGGGAAAATGGGTTATACGGAAACATCTCTTCAAGAACATGTTACTTCTGAGCATGCAGAAACATCAACAGAAGTGGTAAGAAGCTTCAGAATTGGCTTTCAGTTGTGGTGGAAATATATTAAAAAGAGTCTCTCTTCTGGAAAATTGGTATCCTGTTCTTTTTCTTTCTTGAAACATGAGTTTATTTGAATGCTTTGTAAGAAGACATACGCACATTTGATGGTGACATCAGAATTCTTCTGTTTCATGGGTATTGTAGTATAATGAGCTTGCTTTCTTCTTTTATGGTTGCTGTTTGGTTTTCCTGATGTAAAGGCTACCATGTTTAGGAGTTTATTATCCTATGAGACAAAACTTAGAATCTTCTCGTGGTTATTCTGTGTAACGGTGTCTCCCTTTTTAGAACCAGTATGTAATTGGCCTGGAAGCTCATAGCTGTACCAGTCTTTTGTAACTGTAAGAGACAAGAATACATGCGGACAGTTTGGTGTGTTTTTCAAATAGCTTTTGTAATTTACCTGGTATATTTATGCAGTGGAAGTTGTAATTCTTTTGAAAATACTGCTGTTAAGGCAGTTTTTTTTTCTCCTATGGCTAACGATTAGGACCCTTGACATGGTTAAAAACACACTTAAGCAAGTGTCAGCAGAAATACTTTAATCTGAGGTGTTAGCTCCTGCTATCCTGATTGTCTTTGGGAGTAGGAGAGACTAGGTTAGCAGAACAACATCCAGGATGCTCTTACCTAGTTAATGCTGTGGATTACTCATCACTAATACATTGTGAAGAAATTACTTATAAATAGGTTAGCTATTCTAATCTTCTAGTTTTCTTAACTTCCAAGGAAGTCTGTGGAAGAAAATGAACCTCTTTCTTTTACAAGCCTATTACGGATCTTGTGCGAAGGATGGGGGAGGTGGTTTGTCTGCATCTTGAAGAGTCAAAGGTGTTCTGATCTTCCTTAAAAACATATGAAGCAAAACAGTTTACTTCACAATCAGTTGCACTGGAGGATCATAATTTAACTTAGTGACACACTGCAATTTTTATTGTCTCCTTGTGTTTTTCTTTAGCTCTGCAACTTTCAAACATAGCATCAACCATTGAAGTTCCATATTTGGAGGACTCTCTTTGGTGGCTTAGTATTGCAGTTCTTACTTGCACCACTTGATGTCAGTGATACGTTCCTGACACAGAAAGTCAAGATTCCAGGTTTTTCGATTTCATGCATCCTTGTTTGCAGCTGTGACTTCTAGAACTCATTACATAAAACCTAAATTTATGATTCTAGACACTTGTAACTCCACTGATTGCTAAAAGCGGGGGGGGGAGGGGGGGGCGAGAAAAATTCTTTCTGTTTTGCGAGTCAGTTTGCAACATTGTTATATCTTTTTATATAGTTTTTGTATAGCTTTTTGATAAATGATTAGTGTGCATGCACATAAAACTACTTGGGTACTGCAGTCTTACTGTCGATAGTGAAAGGCTACAACATTACTAAAGAGGAAAATATTATGGATTCTAATGTTTGTGGTCTTAGGCTTTAAAGCAGTTATTTTTGCTTAGATACTGAGCTTGCAATCCCTGTAGTATCTCTGTCTGTCAAAAATGTGTTTTATTTTAGATACTTATTTTTAGATCTTTAAGGGAAGTTTACAGAGATGGAATTGTTTGTAATTTACAGCCCCCCTGACCCATTTTCCAAGGAATAAGTCAAAGAACTTTTGCTCCATTAAATTTTGCCATTTTTATGTTCAGAGTGGTGCGCTTCCCCTGTTGAGGTTCCTGTTGGCCCATTTCTCCCGCCTGCTGAGGTTGCTCTGAATGGCAGCACAGCTCTGGCGTATCGGCCACTCCTCTCAGTTTTGTGTCATCAGCAAAATTCTCACTGATCACCATCCTCTGAGCCCAGCTATTAAGCCAGCTTTCATTCCACCTTACTGTCTACTTATTCACCCTGTGCATCAACAGCTTGTCTATGAGGATCCTGTGGGGAGATAGTGTCAAAGACCTTACTGAAGTCCAGGTGGACAATATCCACTGCACTCCAGTCATCTGCCAGGCCAGTCACTCCATCATTCAAGTTTATCAAGTTGGTCAAGCATGACTTACGCTCTGTGAAGCCATGCTGACTACTCTTGATGATTTTCTTGTCTTTAATATGCTTGGAAATGGTGTCTGTCACCTTTTCAGGGGTCGAGGTGAGCTGACCAGCCTGTAGTTCTCCAGGTCCTCCTTCTCACACTTCTTTAAGATAGGGTTGGCATTTGCTTTACTCCAGGCCTTGGGCACCTCTCTGTCACCATGATTGATCAAAGATTATTGAGAGCAGCCTGGCAATGTTATCTGCCAGCTCCCTCAGCACTTATGGATGCATCCCATCACAGCCTATGTACTTAAGTATGTCCAGCTCACTTAAGTTCCTCTAACCTAATCCTCTTCTACCAGGGAAATGTGTTCCTTGCTCCAGACTTTCCCCCTGGTCTCTGGGGCCTGGAATTCCTGAAAGTCAGTCTTGCTAGCAAAGACTGAGGCAAAGGACACATTCAGTACTTCAGCCTCTTCTGTGGCTTGTGTAACCAGGTCGCCCGTCTTTTGAGCAACGGGCCCACATTTGCCCTGGTCATCTTTTTGTTGCATATGTACTTCTAGAAGCCCTTCCTATTGCCTTTGACATTTCTCACCTCGTTCAATTCCATTTGGGCCTTAGTTTTCTTTACTTTGTCCTGGAATGCTTGGACAATGTTTCTGTATTCCTCCAAGGTTACCCTAGAAGGGTAACCTCTGTACGCTTCCTCTTTGAGTTCGGCCAGGAGCATCTTATTCATCCGTGAAGGCTTCCTGGCATTTTTGCCTGACTTCATATTCATTGGGATGGAGCACTCTTGAGCTTGGAGGGGATGATCCTTGAATATTAACAAGCTTTCTTGGGGTCCCTCTACCCAGGGCCATATCCCACGTGACTCCTCCAAGTAGATATTTGAAGAGGCTACAGCCTGCTCTTCTGAAGTCCAGGGCTGTGAGCTTGTTTTTCATCTTCCTCCCTGCCCTGAGGATCCTGAACTCCACCATCTCAAGGTCACTGCAGCCAAGGCTGCCTTTGACCTTCCCATCCTGAATGAGACCCTCCTTATTGTTGAGTATGAAGTCCAGCAAAGCACCTCTCTTCATTGGCTCCTCTGTCACTTGGAGGAGGAAGTTATCATCAGTGCAATCCAGGAACCTCCTGGATTTCTGTCATGCTGTATTGTCCCTCCAGGAGATAATGGGGTGGTTGAAGTCCCCCGTGAGGACCCAGGGCTTGCAAGTGTGAGGCAGCTTCTATTTGTCTGTAGAGTTTGTTCTTCCTGGTCAGGTGGCCTGTAGTAGACACTCACTATAATATCACCTTTGCCTGTCCTCTATTTAATCCCAATGCATAAGCTCTCTGTTGGTTCTTCTTGCATACCTAGGCAGAGCTTCACGCACTCCAGCTCACGTAAAGGGCAAGACCCCCTTCCTCTTCTAAAAAGCCCCCTTCCTCTCCTTTCTAAAGATCCTGTGTCCCTCCATTGCAACACTCCAGTCATGGGAGCCATGCCACCATGTCTTTGTGATCCCAAGGAGATTGTGGTCCTGCAACTGCACTCAGTTGTGGTCATTCGCCATGCTCTGTGCATTAGTGTACAGGCACTTTGGAGAGGCACCGCAGCAAGTTGAGGTCCTGGAGAGGAACTCCAGGAGGAGAGTTTGCTATTTCCTCGAAGGTGATTGTTTTAATTCTGGGTACTTTAATTGAAAATTGTACTGGTGTCTATGGGAGCAGTGATAACTTTTGTGATTAATTAAGTCTCTAAGGTTGCACACTAAAAATAATAAATCACGTTCTTTTGGTGAGTATTAAACTTCAGAAAACTACTAGTATTGTTTCATTGGTAAAGGTCCAAGAGTAATGGTAAGCATTATAAGGCAAGTGCAGAAGAATCTGGCTGTCAGTATGGTGATTATTGTTGGTGTTGTGTTTCAGGTCAGTCACTTTTCCAAATAAAATGCAGCATTCAACTAGAAGTCTGCTAGCATTGTAAATACAAACATTTTAGGAAACTTCATCAAATGTCATCTTTGAATCTCATTTCAGAACAGAGACACAAATTTTCTACTATTACATTGCACTGCAGCAACTTTCTTATGTTTACAAAGGCTCCTTGTACATGAACTGCAAGGACTAAGTTGCTGATAAAGTTGAGGAGAGCTTTTCTTGCAGTAATGAAATAGACAAGCTGAGAATGGTTCCTGCCTCATTCTTGAAGATTACAGTGTGGCTTTTTGAGGTTACAGAGATACTGTTGCTTAAAGTGCTTAATAGGGAGATAGTGGTAATTTAAGCAGACTTTTGGAAACTGGCAGGTATTCTGTAAGCATGGTTGACTTGGGACTTGTCAGTCATCTTTCAGATATCATTCAGGGTAATGTGATGATTTTTTTAATATAAATGATCATAACTTCAGAAGAAACTTCTGACAATGTTTCCTTTTCATCTGTACCATTTGTTCATGCATGTTCTATTAACAATTATTTTTAGCTGTGTCACGCTTAATCAGTGATGCTGCAGTCTTTGTTGTGATTTTGCCAGAGCTTATGCTTAACTAAATGTTTGTTTGTGTGTAACAATGCTTCAGTAACTTTTCCCAGTCAGAGACTTCTTGGAAGTTTACTTCATGTTTAGAATTAGGGTTAGGATACTTAGATTCCTTCCTTCTCGTTGTTCTGTATAACTTTTTCTTAGCTGATGTTTTTTCGAGGACTGTGTCTCTTTTCAGGCAAATAGGCATGGTTCATAACGCCTTTGTCTTCTTAGCAAAATAACGTCATTTTGCTTTGCTGCTTTCAGGAGTGTGTTCTTCTCATGTTGGGGTACTGTCTCCTCAGGGTAGCTTAAATGAAAAAGGATTGCTTTCAAGGTATTGCCTCCTGTTGGTATGAAACAGCTTCTTGAAGATTAAGCAGCTTATAAATAAGTTTATGGATTTTAGAACCGTTTGTCCGATGTCCCTACAGGGTAGCTGTAAGATCTGTTGGCATAGTTGAGTATTTATATTAAGCTGTAATAAAGATATTTTTGCTCTGTACTGTGTCTGGTTGTAGTGGTGAAAAATCTGGGAAGAGGAGTTCTGTGAAGAGAAATGCTGAACATTGAAAATAAATGGGATGGTGTTGTAGCAAAAAGCTTTTAAAATGCTTGGCTTTCTGCTCAGAGCTGACTACTAAAATTAAAGTGGCATTAAAGATGTAGCAGCTGCTGTCAAAAGCAGGTGAAATTTTACAGTAAACTTATTTCAAGACCTCGTCCTCACCTCTGTAAGAGTAAGACAGATGTGTGTGGTATTATATAGGTGTTCTTAATGCACACGGTCTTTTGGGATCTACTGTAAACAACTTGAGTCTATGCATGATGAGCGCTGGCAACCTGGGCTTTACGTTACAGCCAGAGTTGCTCCATAAAGACCAAGACCATTTGACTGTGTGTGGCAGAATTGGCATACAAAGACTAATTTTCAAGGCATTGGAAGCTGAATTTGAAAACTCTAGCTCTGGTTTTCATAGCATTCTAAAAATCATAAAGTAAAAGATGTCTAAATTAGCGTCTGCACTTTAATACGTTTTCTGGGGTTTTTTATATGTTACTATCCAGGTGTTTGTGAATACCTAGAATATGATTTTAAAGCGTAAGTATCAATGTCTAATGATTGACTCAACGGTACGAGTTCTGTTTTATGTAAAATTCATGAAGTTGCATTTTTTCTTGCTTTGTCATTTCAGATTTGTCCAATATGTGCAGCATTACCTGGAGGGGATCCGAATCATGTCACAGATGACTTTGCAGCTCATCTTACACTGGAACACAGAGCTCCTAGAGATTTAATATCCTTTCCAAGTTGAGGCAAAGAGGCTAGACTGTTTCATCTAGTAGCCATGACGACTTGTTTTGATTTTTATAGTCAAAGGGTCATACCTCTGATCTTCGTGGAATTTAAGTTGCTAAAGATCTGTGTGTCACAAATAAAAAGGTTCATTTGCTAGGTTAAAAAAGTATAAATGCCAGATTGTGAACAGATGGTAGGTATGCTTGAGAGTGCTTTTTGCTCCAACAGCAAAAACACTTAAAGAACTTTGACACCAAAAGGTTTTTCTGTTTGCTCTGTGGTATATCCTGCCTGATTATTAGTCTTGATGCTGCTTTACGTATCCAGATTCAGTGGTGTGCTGTAGGTATTTGTGACACGAAGATGATGATGATCTGAGGATGATTTGAGCTTAGCTGCTTTTGGTGAATGATTTTAAAATTGCTTAACTACTTTTAACACCATGTTTTAATCACATAATTTCGTAGTGTTACTGGTAATCTAACTTGGAAAAGTTTCAAATTTCCTGGGAAATAGGATGTTGTCTTTCAGTTACCTTAGCAGCAGGTTATGCAGATTGATCTATGCTTGATAGCTGAAGAGCTACAACTATTGGGATTTTTTGTCCTTGTTCTAGAAATATTTTTCTTCTTCTTTAATCCCCCCCTTCCGCCCCAGATTAACTGATGAAATGTATTTTGGTTTGGGCTTCTTATTTAATAACATGCAGGCTATGTAGCCTACCTACAGTAAGTAATTTCTTTGAAGTATTTCTTTGTCTCATTTAAACAAACTGGCGAAAAGAATAAATTACTATATTACTAGTTTGGTAGTGGCTTTTCTGTTTAAAGATTTTTAAAAAAGAAAAAAATCTAAGCCCTAGCAACTGGAGTTAGTTACATTAACACAGGGGAGACAGCATTTAAGGAGACGGCTCAGTTTCAATTGTGTTTGATTGGATTTAAGTTAAGGGTCAGAACAGGCTGAATGCACGTGTTCATTACTACACAACAATTGGATCAGTGTAAAGGAATTTGGATGTTTATTGGCTCTGTGAAGGAGTAACTAATAATGCAAAGAACAGTACAAAGTTAGATAAAAGCAGTTATCTCTACGTCATCTCTCCCTGCAGACCGGAGCAGGGCTCTCAGCAGTTGGGAGGAGCAGGGTACTGAGTGCAGTGGCTCTGGCCGTGTGAGCTTGGTCGCAGGTGTCCCTGGAGGTCCTCCATGGTCAGATGTCCCCCAAGGCAGAGTTGTGCCATCTTCCCTTTTGGGTGGAGGTGGGATGAGAATGATGAGAGGAGAGCATATTCCAGACCATTGGATCTTTGCTGGCCTGTTCTTTCTACCAATAGTGAGTTTTTAATAGCACCTGCCTAATATGCTTTTTCTAACAAAATTTACATCCATAATAACTACTTATCAGTGTACCAAAGGTCAAACTGGGCCTCCAACATTAGCTTAACTGCTCTGTAGGCCAGGAAGTTTAAATTTTCCCAGTTACAGAGATGTATCAGAGATGCCACCAGATGACTTTTAATTTGGGAGTGTTTGAGCTAGGAAAATCAATCTTTTCAAATACAGAGTAAGGCTTCAGTGTTAGTCATCCCAAAATGGATCTTTCTCAGATATATTTTGGGAATACATTATCTATGGTTCAGCATTAAAAACAACACATGTAGAATTTTCTACTTTATTGCTTCAGTGATCAGTGTTGTCAAGTCTCCAAAACCTCATAAGAATTGTATCCTCAAGTGACTATTCCACATTGGGCTCTACATCACATCTAGCAACAGGCAGGTCTAAAGTAGGAAAACAGGGGAGGAGATGCCCGTTTTCATCCAGGTATGTCCCTTATTCCTGCAGTCTGGGGACAACTTTTTAAAGCCCAGTTTCTTACTTTAACAGGAAAATATTTGAGAATTTATTAAATACAGTTTTTCAGCATCAATCATACAAATAGTTCTCGCATGGCTATTGAGTTTAAACATTCTGTAAAATCTTTTTGTAATAGCCAGAAGTTCTTTCTTGCCATGAAAAGCCTTTCAGTCTTTAGTTCTTGACCTCCATGACATCCTGAGGTTCTGCACTGTAACTGTGTTTTATCAAAAGTACTTTGGACACTACTCATACCATAATGGATGCCATACGAGTGGGAAGCATAGTATTATAAAAATAAAGAGCACGGGAGATAGGAGGATCTAAGCTAAAAGTCTAGTAACAGTGAAATAAAATATTCAAGCCTATGCTATTTCATTTTGCACTAGTGAATTATACTAGTGATTTTTGAAATAAAAGGAAGACTTATCTGGATTCTCTTGGAGGAATGAATGTTAGCAACTTTCTGACAAGAATAAACTTTAAATAATTTGTTGATTGTCTCTTAGTTTATATGTGAAAATATATAAAAGTTGTGACCTGAAATGTAAGCACCGGATATGGAGAAGTGGGGGAAAATGGGAAGATGAAAGGCATCATTGTCATAAGTGGAATTACTGGTATTTTTTTGGCTAAAAGAGGAAAAGGGAAACAAAGGGGTGTGATGAAAAGTGCTGACTGCTCCAGAAACCTACAGTTTCTTAAGGACTGAAATGATGAAATTTCTTGGATAAAAGCATGAAGTAAAAAAGTCAAAAGGAATACAGTAATTATTATCTACTTTTGATAGGAATGGCAATAAACTTTATTATTTTCAATCCTTAATGTAAGAATTGGGGAGGGAGAACAAAATCCCTGTGTCTCTGTAATAATCTTGGCTGACCATGCATTTGTCAGAGTTTTCAGATTACTGAGTAGAAAACTTTGATCTAAAAAACTTTAAGAAATTAATCCTGATGTTTCTTAGACATCATAAAAAGCTGAAGAAATACAGGGAGTTTGGTGTACACAGCACTAGGTACCTTGAGTTCAGAACAGTCAGTCTGACATGCAGCATAGCTACAGTGTGCCTTAGCTTTGCTTCAGAAGTTGAATCATTATTTTATGAATGAAGAATGGTGTGGACCTGAGTATTTCAGCCATCAAATGTCCTTGTCACTTAATACTCAATGCCAAACAGTTCTGTTTTTCTTAACTTCTTCGTTACGATGAATCCAGTGGTGTTCGACATGTACGTAGGATGTTCCACCCAGGCCGGGGTTTGGGAGGCCCCCGTGCACGTAGATCAAACATGCACTTTACTACCAGTTCCCCTGGTGGGCTTTCATCTTCTCAGAGTTCATATTCTCCAAGCAATAGAGAAGCCATGGATCCTATAGCTGGTAAGAGCTATAACCATGAACTATACACCAGTGTCCTTACACAGAGGAAGTAAAATTCAGGGTGATAATAGTTGCCATGCTTTCCATTGTTACAAAGCTGCATGTATAGATACGCTTCACAGTGCAAGTGTGATTGATGGTTGCTTGCAGGTGAGTGGTGTGCTTGGCTGGGTTGTCATAGGGCATGGAAATGCTGAAGCTGAAACAGCTACCTGTAGCTTGCACTTTTATTTTTAGATAGTTGTAAGATTTATTCCTAAACGTAATCTATGCACAGGTCATGTACATTTTTATGAGTGATTGTGTCCAATTTCATCACATACTTTAGTACATCTCACTTTAATTTTCCATGTGGATAGAGGTGTTTATGGAGGACAGTACCTGTCTCAATGAAGATGAAATTAGCTGAATTTAAGTATTAATGGACATTTAAAACGTGTTCAGTTTGCGTTCAGGCTGCTGTTTGAATGCTAGACTTGCTAACATCACAGATATTTTTTTTTCAGGTGTATGTGTAAATTCTTACATAGATGAACTGTTGCAAGTATTTGCAGTGTATTTTGGTCAAGTTTAGAAAAACTGTGAGTGGAGGGAAGGGTTTCTCATTTTCAACACCATAAAATAATGAAGATGTGTCTTTAGGATTCCCAGGAATAACTTGTTTGGTGTATGTTTAGCTTTGATGTGGAAAAAACCTTTTTTCAGAGGAAAGAAAAAAATAGAGTGAAGACGATTCTGAAAACAAATGTAACTTTCCCTGAGGGGAAATCTAAATGTTTTTATTCAGTGGTCTTTGACCATGCCAGCATAAATGTCAGGGAAACCTCAGAATTTCTGCCATAATCTACCTTTGCTTCAGATGCTAAGAAGGCATAACGCTTACACTGGAGCTTCCTACTATCATGTTGTGACTTCTTCAGAGGGAGGTAGCCATCCAAGCAGCTTAATGAGTCATTGCCCCTGAAACGGAAGCTGTGGCTCCACTGCCTGCCTTAATCATGGTCCCCTTGCCTGCCTTCTGCTGGCTCTGGTGCTTGCTGGCCTGCTGTGACCTGATTTAACTCATTAAATTAGCTGGGAAGAAGTATCCCATCAAGAGAAGAAAATAAGTTAAGTGAGGTTACAGGAGGGTCTGAAAAGGACTAGAGTTTGTTCAAGGAGGGAGGATGTCTGTGAAGCCTCCAGTGCAAGACCTCGTCTTTCTCTTACAAGGGCAACTAGTTCAGCTCAGTTAAATGTGCAGTGGCTACTGAGGTTTGTTTTCAGCCTTACAAGGCCTTCCCACTTAGCAGCATTAAATGTGGGATAAACTGGCATTCTTCTGAATCTTTTCTTTTTTGGCTGAAGCTGTGTTTTTGTATTTAGCGTTCAGTTGAACACTGAGCTGGGTGTCATACCAAGACTTGTCTTGAGCTTTCATCTGCTTCCAAATTATTGTTTCACTATACTCTAAGCTTTAACTTACAGTGAGAATAAATACATCTAAATCTTGTCTGGAAGTTTGTCTTCCCTTTTCTTGGAGTAGTAAATAGGAAAGACCACAAGAATTTTTCTGTTTAAAATAAATAAAGTTTATAACATCTTTTACATTTTTCTCCTTTTTTTTTCTGCGTGTGGCATTTTCTAGTAATTACAATGGAATTAGAACTTATTTAATCTCAATATTGCTATCAATGCTGGTAAAAATGACTCGACCGTCCTGACTTCCTGACATGGAAAACGACTGCATTTTGCTTTGTTCCTTCAGAGAAAGCTTTATTTAGAAGAATTATATTTTGTTAATGTGATGGAAGGGAAATTGTCATGAACTATACAGTTACTTTGTAATGTAGAGGTGAGGGGTGGGAACAATATCGTCACCTACTTCTTCTGCCCTTGCATCAACTACAGCAAGAAGGTGATGTAAGAAGTACCTTGCATACAGGTTGTAGAAGAGATTCTGCAGTAATTTGCTGCTAGTATTTATTTCAAAAAATTCTTTGTGAATTAAACTTGCTACAAGCATTCCATCCCTCTGAATTGGAAGACTTAAGGACAGGGGTTTCTTTGATTGCTAGGCCTCCTCTGACTTCTGGCAGAAATAAAAATTCATACAACAGAAATGCTTGACCGCTTCACTTTTGATGTGAGGCAATTCTTCACTAAATATTTTTTATTAAATGTTTGAAGTAACGTTATAATATTTCTCTTTGCTGCAGCACAGCTTCCCTCTGGGATATTGGGAAGGGGAAGCCTGTGTTTTGAGGGAACATTTGTTGAGAGGAAAATAAAATCGCCAAACAATGCCAAAATGAAGTAGTTTCTTAGTCAATTGCTATTTTGACTTGAAGTTTCGGAGGATTGCTGTGGAGGACATAATTTGCCAGGCACTCGCTGTAGATTGGCTCTCCTGTTACTTTGAAGGCATTAAAGCTTGACTTCTTATTTGGAATAAATCTGCATAAATGAGTGTTAATCTTCCTTACGCTTTGAGACATTGAATGTTAGGACTTTTTTCAAGAGCTTTGTGGGGTTTTGAGCATTGTTTGTTCTTTGATTTTAGTGAAAAAAGTAATTGATGCACTGGAATTCATGGTGTATTCATTCTGTTGTGTAATACTTATCATAGAAACTTTCTCTCCTCTGGCAGAGCTTTTATCTCAGCTATCAGGTGTGAGGCGTTCTGCAGGAGGACAGCTCAACTCCTCTGGCCCTTCTGCTTCTCAGTTACAGCAGCTGCAGATGCAACTGCAGTTGGAAAGACAACATGCACAAGCAGCAAGACAACAACTGGAGACTGCACGCAATGCAACTAGACGCACCAACACGATCAATGTCAACACCACTATGACACAATCTACAACAACAACCAACACATCTAACACAGAAAACAGTCAGCAGACTATCCAGAATTCCCAGTTTCTTCTTACAAGGTAACTTGTTCTGTGTCTTTACCTTTTACCATTTCTGTTTGCTGTAGTTCTAGTAGAGACATAGAGTTCAGTGAAACATAAGTGTTTGGAGTTAGGCACATGCCCTAGTAAAGCGGTGTCTGATCAAATATATCCAGAGTTAACAGGTTAATTAATCATAGAGAATCACCGTAGATGTCAACAGTGGTCACAGACTGTGTAATACATAAAACTTGCTTCATCCACATTTCTAGCATGAAAGTAAACCCAGTAATTATATCCAAAAGATATAATTACATCCAAAAGTAGCACTTTATAGCTGTCCTGAAGGGAATTACTGTGCTTTTAGAAAGCCAACTCCAGCAGCTGGCTGCAGAAATATCCTGTAGTGGTCTAGTGTTTGCAGTAAAGGAGAGGCAATCTCATAAGTACGCTGTACTTTTTTTGGCACACCTAGGAATGTGTTCAGAGGTTTTGACTTGAGTGTGGATTTCTGCAACACTTGAAAAGGAGGCTGGTTTTGAGTTTTGGCTGAATAAGTTACTCATGACTCCGGGGGGGGGACTTCTGCCAGATCCTTCATCAAGTCTGTAGCCAGCATACTGTGCTTTTGCTTGCATTTATAACATCTTTCCAAACCTATGGTCTGTCTGCTCCTAAACAATGGGTAAATATTAGTTGCTGCATCTCAGCTTCAAGAGGAACAAAAGGAATATTTCTTAACTAAATTCTGCTTGTTTCCCCTACTACTTCGAACAAAACAGGTGCATTTCCAGTAATAAAGCGTATAGACTTGAGCCATGAAGGAGAGGGAGAGAGTCAGAAGGTAGTATTGTTTAACAGGAAATTAATCTTTAGTAAAAGCTGAAGGTTGAATAGGGGTTTATATATTAATTATTTTAGAGACTGGATAGCAAAGCAAATAAGTATTCTGTTAGTTAATGGCATCCTTTATCTGGTCTAGAAATTATACGCAGATCCCAGGGTTATTTTAAAGAGGAGTCACACACTATGTCATTCCAGTTCTTTTAAAAGGTTGGCTATTGACCTGAAATATTTTCTACATCTCCCCTGCTACGCCACTCCATACATACTCGCTTGTCTGTTTGGTATTGTGAAAGAGTGTGGGCATTTTAACAGCCCCTGCATCAAGAAACCTGGATTTGAGTCAATCTGATTTTTATCTAACCGCAAAATAATACCATGTGACACCTTTCAATCAGAAACTCAGTATTGTTAATCAAAGTACCTGCAAGTGTCACAGATGGCAACTTTCAGAGTTGGAGCAAGCGATTTCCTTGCCTATGAGGGCATGCACTATAACCTAGGAGAAGTGGTGGAATGAGCGTTGTATCATGCTTTGGGAATCCCTAGGCTTTACACATGCAATAGTGTATTCTGTGGCATATGTGAACTTTGAAGTTGACCTAGAAACAAAACAGGCATGTAATGAGTATCTAGGAAATCACAACAGCCCTCTCTGAAAGACTCCTAAATAGCAGGAAACCTCACAAATAGTTTTTTGTTTTCCTCTAGCTTTAGGCTCCATTTTGAATGCTTTTGTAAAAAGGGGAGGGGTGTTTGTTAAATGCATGCCTGTTGTACTGAGACATCAGAGGTTACCAGAGCTGTACATTTCGAAGGGCAAGCAGGACTATCCCGAAGGAGTGGTTTTCGAGTGCCTTTTGGCACCTGTCATCAGTGAAATGGGCTTTCACCAACTGCCTGTCTTCTCTTCCCTCACTACTGTACAGGTTGAATGATCCGAAGATGTCAGAAGCAGAGCGTCAGTCAATGGAAAGTGAACGGGCAGACTGCAGCCTGTTTGTTCAGGAGCTTCTACTGTCCACTTTGATGCGGGAAGAAAGTTCTTCCTCAGATGAGGATGAGCGGGGGGAGATTGCAGATTTTGGTGCTATGGGCTGTGTAGATATTATGCCTCTAGATGTTGCTTTAGAAAACCTAAATTTAAAAGAGAGTAATAAAGGAAACGAGCCTCCTCCACCTCCTCTTTGATGACATCCCACTTTGCAGACAATGTCCTCTGTGCTGTATTTGCCAATGAAAGTGGACAACAACTATCTTGGGTTTGTTTTGGTGATTGTAATTTCCGGTCTGTCACTCTTGTTACATTGTGTACATTCAAAAGAAAGAGAGAAAAGATATATATGATAATCATTTCCACTTAACTAATTTTTACTTCTAGCAGGTAAATGTAGGTTGTGGTGCAGAGCAAAAAGCTCTGTGTCCTGTACCTTGACATGCAAAAGGCTCTCCTAATACTCCACATTCAAACTGAAGAGGAAAAAAACCGAAAAATCTCTAATGAAGCTGCTGTGTGTATTTATGAATATTAATGAATAAAAACTGCTTGGATGGTTTACCTTAACTACTGCATGACGTTTTTTGCAGCGTGCATGAGTTTTTAGTGACCTTGTCATTTAAAAATTTAAATACAAGGAGTAAAACTATAAAACCCAAAGCTTTCCCATTATTCAAAGGTTATGTGAACAAAAGGGTTAGTGCAGACTAGCAGTTTGTGGCCACAAAGTAGCTTTTGAATAACACGTGACAGAATAACATCTTTATGTGCTGTTCCTGCACAAGATGGAAACTCTGCAGTGGGATATATTGTCATGACCAGGGTGTGGCATTTTGCTGTATGTGACCGTTATGTTGCCCTGTTAGCCGTCACCTCAATGTGGAGTTGAACTTCATTTTCTGCATCTGTAGGAGACACAACAGTAAGGTCACGGCTGGAAGCCACTGCAAGGGGCTTTTGTGTGCCCTAAAATCAAATGGTGTTCACTTTTGTTTAAAGTTTTTCTTTTTTGTGGTTGTTAAAATTTTTTTAATTGTTAAAAATGTTTTATTCAGGTGTAGACAATTCGTATATTCACTGTGTTTAAACAAAAAAGTTACCCTGGATCATGTTGGTTTAGTTTAAAAAGCTTTTCACGGTCTCAATCATATTTTGATTTATTTATGTATTTGCTTCGTAGTTCGCAGAGACCTGTCAGTATCAGGAGAGCTTGAGGATTTGGATTCCCAGAATGTCAGTATATTACAATTGAATTCTTAATGCAAACTTTAGCACCTTTTATTTATTGTTTCTTTTGGTTATTTTTGCTGGTATAACAAAGTTGAAAAACTCTTCTAGTTGAATCGTGCCACCTACATGCCTATACTGTTAACCCTACTGGTTTGGGAAAAAAGAGGGTATGGTGTTCTTGTGCATAGACATTTATAATAGCCTCGAGACAAGAACAGAAAGGGTGTGTTTGGTTCTGATTTTCTTTCCCCCTCTTTTTGGGGGGGTGGGGTTTTTTAATGTAAAGTTAGATTATAAAAACAAAAGTGCACACAGCTTCTGATGAAAATTTAAACTAGGCTTATTTGATAATTGTGTGTTTCCAGATCTTTCTCACCTCACCCCCCCTCTCTCTCTTTCTCTGTATCCTTCCATCTCTGGAGCATTGCTAGGATTTTAGAGTAAATTTACAGACTTGAACACCAGATGGTGTTCTCAGCAGATCTGTGACGTGTATGCTAATCCAAAATAACAGCAGCAAAAGAAGCAACCTCATAGACTGAAGTTTAAGTTTTTGTTTTTTTTTTTTTAAAATCCTCAAATCCTGATTGTTCCCATATAGAGCAGTACTAGCTTTGTTTTCTTTTAGTCTCTGCAATAGAAAATGTTTCAAGGGAAACTTTACATGAGGCCTCTGGTTATCCTGAGAGTTAGCCCCAGTAGGGACGTTTTTTATTGATTGTTGAGGATTTTCAAAAGTTTTTCAAGCTGTAGTCTTTTCAAACACATCTGCACATTACAATAAGACACACGGTTCAATAAAACATTTTCAATACTGTTGCTTAGTTGATTTTCTTTGGTTTTGATGTGTTACCCAGACACTTTTGTTCCAGAAATTTCTGCAGCTGTCTTTAATTCCAACTGTATACAAAATCAGTTCATGTAGAAATCCCAGGTGATTGACATAATCATGTTTTAAAACCACATGCTTTGGCAGGTACTGAAATACATAATCCTAAACTCTTCACAGGTAGGTGAATTCAAGTTTCCATAGAACAAGATGCATTTAAAATAGGCTGTTCTCAATGTGGTGGTATTTAGAATCGGTGTATGTCTGGTCTCCAGAGGACACTTGCATTACATGACTTCCAAACTCCACTCCACTTGCTTTGAAGAGGATGCAAATCAGTATTATCCATGTTTATTTAGAGACTAAATATATGCTGACTGGGATTTAAAGGTATTCTTGGGCATCACATTAACTCTTACAAATCTTCAGTTGTTTGGGGTTTTTTTAGGTTTAGAAATAATACAAAGTGGCTGCTAGGAAGGTGTTTATTGCAAAATTCTTGGAGTGCAGTGAAACCTGTATCAGACACCACTGTTTGTTCGTAAACTCTTGGTGCAGCTCGCGGGAACCCTCACGGAGGTTTGATGCTGAATGTGCTCCTTCATGTGCAGGTTCATCACTGGGATGGGAGAGGTCCCAGGCTGCCTGCAAATTGCATGTGATCAGCCAGATGTACCTATGTGCTGCTCCGGCTTCCCCTTTGTCACTGATAGTAGTACATCGGAGGCTGTGTTGTCTTTTGCTGTGCCGTCAGCAGCGAGTGTGCCAGCTTTCATTCTGGCTTCAGTCTTCAGCTAGTAAGGACTGCCAAAGAGCCTTTTCGGGGTGGGGGTGGGGGGAGCAGACAGAAGGGCATATATTCGTTGGCAGTATTTTACAGCAGTTGAAGGGATACACAGATGTGTTTGAAGGTGTTGCGGAACAAGTCCCACCAGCCTATCCATGGGAAGCTTGGAATTGCACAATGTTCTGTTTGTAGCTTGTGATCTCTGTTAGTCAGGGGTGTGTTATTTTTTTTCTGTTTGGGTCAATCCTAAAGAAAAACACTTACACAAAGTGGTGTGATAAACAACAAAAATGCATTTTACTTTCCATCCACCTCAGTTTTAGTTGTGGTTGTTATTTACTGCCTTCCTCAATTTCCTGGCATGTATTAGGGTGTGGGGATTGGTTGTGTTTTGGGGTTTGGTGGTTGTGGGTGTTGTGTGTTTTGTTTTGTACTTTTTTTTTTTTCCCCCTTCCTCTGCCCTTGTTTCTGGAAGGGTTTATAAGACCTTCCTTCTCAGTGTGGAGTGATGGTCCCCGGCAGCTTGTGGACACTGTAGCTTGGTCCAGAAGCCAAACATCTAGATGTGTGTACATTTTGCAGTTTTGAGATGCATGTCTGTTGGGAAGGAGTAAAGACAATTCTCTGTTACCAGCCAGAAGTCCCAGGAGGCAGAGATGCTCTGCTGCCTCCTGGGGCTCTCAGAAGACCTGAAACAGGGAAGCAGTTGGGATACATTTGGTATGTGAAGACTTTTCCAGTTACATCACTTAATCTTTCTTTCCTCTTCCCTGACATAGCTGACCCTTCGCTTCTGGAGCTGCCTGCTTTGCCAAATAAAGGGGTTGCCTTGCTGTTTGAGGGCGTTTTATTCTTTTAGCTACTAAGGAAAAGGAGTTAAGTATGTGTGCCTAGCACTGCTGGAAACTCCCTTCTGCTGTGCTGTGTCCTGTGCTGATGCGTGGGGTGACACTGCCCTCCTTGGCAGGCCTGCAGTCTTTGCAGCCAGCCTTGTACAGACTCCCTGCAAGTGCGCTTCTGGCTCCTACTTGCAGCACACAGTGAATACAAACATGCTGGACTCTGCTTTGTTTGCACAAAGGGTCTTGAGACAGACCTATGTGCACAAAAACTTATGTGCAGATATTTATGTGCATGGCATGGGGTTCAAAGTTGTGGGGAAAAAAAAATAATGGAAAAGGGGAACTGTAAAGGAGAACTATGCAGCTTCTGACTTGTGCTTCTGCTGCATGTCCTTTCAATACAGCAGTGGCTGTTGTCTCCTGCAACAAACATCTAAGACAACACAAGGATAAACACTTAGGATACAGTGGTAAAAGCAGGGCCCCTGCAGCTGCAGGGCGTGTAGGAGAGGTACCAGTGGAAGACAACCTGCAGTGCTGCCTCCTCCCTGTTGGGCTAGGAACTGTGGAGGGGCAGGGTGAGTAGTGGGGTGGGCCACGGTTCCCCCCCACACCCTGTGGGGCATGAGGAACTGTGTGAATGGTGTAGGGAGGTCCCTGTGGCCTTGTGGGAGTTGATGTGGAGGAGTCTCAAGGACAGGGAAGGGATGGGGGAGGCAAGAATAAGGGATGCTGATATAGGTCTNGGGGGGGCTGGCAAGGAAAAAAGATGCAGCAAAAGGAAGGAGAGGTTGGCAGTGGTAAATGACAGGACAAGAGATGGGATGATGGTTGGAGGCAGGAGATGCTGAATTAATGACCAAGGTGAAGAGTGTCTGGGGTGGGACTGAGGGGGGCAGAAGACAAGAGTGAATCACTACCAGCTGGAGGTGAGGGTCTGGCAGCTCCCTGCCTCCACCTGACACTGCCTGGAGCTAGGGAGAGAGCTGGCCACCATTTCCGGGGCTCTCCTAAAGCTCTCTTGCCCTCTGCAGCTAGCAGGCCCCCCCTCCCCCCCCGCCATTACTGCCACAGTGATGCTGCAGCCCATGGCAGCAGCAGGCAGGCTGGACTGAGCTGGCACCAGCGGATGCAGGCAGGGGATCCTACTGATTTTCGTCTCCTGTGAGGGTGCAGCAAGGTCTTTGCACATCCTGCTCACCCCCCGCACCATGCATGACACTTGTGGGCTCACTATCTCTTGCTTGCTGATGCTGTCTCTCACAACTAACAACGTTTACCCATGTCTGACACTGCCCCCTCCTCCCACCTCAGGTGGTAAAGCTGCTTATCAATGCAGAAAGGAAAGACAATGTTTTCTGTCCATCTATTAGCAGTGTGTTCCCCCCACCCCACCCTCCTTTAGTTATCTCTGCAGCTAAACTTCCATCAGCAAGAGAAAACTTGTATTACTTCAGCCATTTAGCCTTGGCCCTTTGAGAGGTAAACCACGTTAGGCAATTCTTGCTGTGATGGGGCAGCCAAATCACATGGTTTCCAGCAAAAGTCTGGTGTACTCCTGCTGTTGCCTACCTACCATTCACCTCCTTTGCACAGCCCTAGGAAATGTGTTTCCAAGATGCCATTTGTATTTCTAAGAATAAGACAGGCTCTGCTTTGTGAAAAGTGTAATTTTTTTCCTGGCCATTCCGTAATGACTGATTATAAGTGCATTTAAAGGCAAGGTTTGTATTATCCCCACTCCACTGAGGTCCCTGTTAATCACGAACTGGCTGCCTTTACCAGCTACCATCATCTCACACAGTAGAACAGCACTTCAGGCTCAAACCAGTAACTTTTAACATGAACTGTGCATTTGCCTCAGTTTATAACCAAGTAAAGGAAAAACAAGCATTTACGTTTTATATAAGCATTTATTTACAACTTGTTTAACAACTGTACACTCTTCTGTCACCTTGGAAGCATTAGTGTATTTGACCGGGAAAAAATATTAAACCTTTTGATTCCAATGATCATTACTGAGTATTTTTTTTTGTCTATATACAGATATGTATATTAATACTGCTACCATGACAATCTGGTAGTTACACAATTTGTAGATGAACTGAAATGGGAAATTAATGTTTTGACACTCTAGGAATCCATTCTTTTACAGAAAATGTATCACTGGCAACTTCACAAACAGTTACTTTGATAACTGGTCAACACTTAATTCAGGACTGTCAAACAAGCTGCTATTAAGAAAGTAAGAGTATTCTATGCAGCACAAATGAAGTTAGTATATCAGAGACATGCTGGAGATCACCTCTGAATTGTGAGCTCACAATCACTTCCTGACAGAGATGCTAGGCTAATCTAATTAAAGTAGCCAGCTCACTTGCTGAAAGTTACTGGCTCCAGCTGACATCTCTGTTGCATTAGTGAACTCAAACAATTCTTGTCAAGCTAAACACACTTACATACAAATGTCTTCAGGCTCAAAAACAGCAAATACTTAGTCTAATTTGCACAGACCACTTGGAGAAATGAGGTACTGCTCGGCTTCACCCTGGGACGTGAGTGCAGAGACAGGTGCACAAAAACACAGCTATCCCCTCCTGCTCTGCACAGAGCCCCTGATTTCAGGGATCCTGCACCTAGCCTGGCTTGGGGCAGGGTGTGGGCCCAGCCAGGGCAGCACTGGCAAATGAGAAACAAACCATGCTTTAAGACCCAACAAAAAGAGGTTTTTCTAGTAACACTTGCCCTGACACGTAACAATGGCTAGGAACTGGAAAGACAACAAATCCTTTAGCTCTCTGCTGGACTCAGTCTGATGAAAAGTGCTGCTGCCTCTGCTGTAGGAATACGTGACTTGGCACCATCAAACTCCGAATCCTGCCTGCAGGTCATGTCAGACTTCACTGTCCCAGGTCCTGGTGGACCAGGAAAGACATATCCCCCTCCAGGAGTCTTTCCGGACTGCTGTCAGCCAGAGCACCTGGCAGCCACAGGCTCCCCCGTGTGGTATGGTATCCAGAAGGGAACACTCCACACACCTCTCACCGGGATCTTAGGGATGCCTAACCTTCCCTCTCCTGCACGGTCTGCTTGGAGCCCATTCCTACCTGCCCTTCTGTGGCACAGACCCCCTGTGGAAACAGAGGTGGGGACATGATCTGTCCTTTCTCCAGGTCATTCTGCACAATGCTACTGACGCAGTGGGTGTCAGGATCCCTGGGGACTGAACACACAGGTGACTTAGCACACAAGGTGCAGCGCTGCCCAGAGCCTCACCTGACAGGCCAGGGACAAGCCATGCACTGTGTTTTGTGACCAGAAGTGACTGCAGAGACCAGTGGACACAACATTTCTCCAGCATGGGGGTGCTCACATGGAAAACAGGGCTGGTGGTTATGCTAGTGCCTGAACAAGTAAAATCATGCGTGGAGTAAGCAGAGTACACGTGTTTATACGTTTGCATTTTATAGTATTTACTTTATATTATTAAGATCCAAGTGAGCAAGAATGGAGTTTCTCTAGAACTGGACTTAAACCAAACCACTTACAGTACTCATCATCCAGACTCCCTTCAGACTTTCTGGAAAGTCCTATGGCTTAAAAGCCCCTTTCCCCTTTTGTTACATACTAGCTCCTATACAATCAACCTCTTAACTTACAACACTACAGCACTCCCTCGTCTTCTGAATCTTGCCAGTACTGGACATCCAATACAAAACAAAGATACAGTAGTACAAATGTGCAGATATTTAAGAATATTAAATAAGCAGCTTTTTAAATTAATATAGGCAGTACAAAGCATTTTGAGTTACACTGTCTACATATGGCAAATCTTATAGCTAAACTTCATAATACAAAGAAACAGCCAAGCTAGTGCAATTGGAAATTAAATAGCTAAGACTGTGATAAGGAGAAAAAAAAAGAAAAAAATAGTACAGGTGAAAGATAAACGACCCAAATTATAAACTGGCAAGGACAGTCTGCATAATACTGAAAGTGTAGACGGCTTTCATATTTATCTCCATTCACGTTCCTTCCTCAGATTGTTTTAACAATTGTACAGAGATTGAAAAAAAAGTTTCTGAAAGAAACCAACAACACAGCTAGCATGTAGAGAGAAAAATACAACAGCCACAAACTACTGTGTATATACATAGTAAGGAAGCAGGCAGTGTCTGTGAACAAAATACCTCCCGGTAGTTTGCCTGGCTCGGAGATTATCAGATGAACCTTGCCTGGTTTTCTAAGGAAGATGGGATGGCCAAGCAGCAATTTGTTAGTCATGTCTCCTGGTAAAACACCTCCTTTGTTTTACTTTAATTATTTAAATATTCAAAGTGGATCCTTTAAGGGTGCAGTAACCAAAAGGCGCTTATAGGAACTCATTAAGACTAGATTTTTATAGTTCAGTATATGAAAATCTTGTAGGAAGTCTGTGTGTTAATACTGTTAAGCAGAATTAAATAAAGTGAACAGACGGAAGTAAAATCGAGAGCTGACAGCGCTCTGTCAGTTTGCAGAACACCTCATGTCGAGTTCTGAATACTGGATTTCCTCTCTTCTAGCCTCATAAGAGACTTATTGTGAAGAGAAAGAGTAAATGGAAGCGGGAAATGGGAAAGCCACTCCCCAGGATGGTAAGCTTCTCTGCAAGTAGATCTCCCTTTGAAATCAGATGGCCATGATTCTTAAGTGTAGAACTGGTTAAGTTTTGGTTATGCAGTCTGGACAGAAAAGCAAGTCATGCACTGAACAGTCCCTGTTATAATAATGCTGCAGGTCATGCAACCACATCACTGCAAATAAAAGAATAAAGAAGAAAGTTAAAAAGCAGATAAAAAATTACCGTTAAAAAAACAGAGAACAGAACAGGTATTTTTCAGAGCAGTTTAGTAAGGCCATCTTTACTTAGAGTTGTGCAAATTCATGGTGAAAACATCTTTGCCAGAGCAACTCTTCAAGTTAACAGGAAGGTTACATGCCAGTAATTGGAAAAAGCAACAAAACAGCCTTGAATAATATCTAAATGTACACATGATTCAGACAAATTTAAACACTTCCGAGTAAAGTCCTTCAGGGCACCATTCTCAACTAACACAGCTATGGAAACTAAGTTTACACAGTGATGCAAGAGTCTCAGGCATTCCTGCTGTCCGTGAGTACAACAGTTAAAAAACCAAAGCAATATAAAGTGAAAGGTGCCTGTCCTGCATGTGGTTATATACTAAAAGACAATCAGGGTCATAATGACTCTGTCTGGGCCTTTGAGCTCTGAGCACCACCAGACTTTTATGTTTCGTCCTATGCATTAGGCTACAACAGCATCACTGTCACACTACAATGGCAAGTTCTATCCATTGCATGCAATTACAGGTTTGAATTGCAAGATAATTATGTATATTCTTGTTAAAATAAGCTGAGTAGGAGCCACTGAGCAGCGCAAAGAGCACATCACAAAGCTGTGGAAGTGAATCTAAGTTTTGAAGAGAATTGGAGAAGTTGGCGTATTTCTCCATCCTTGCTGATGCACCCTATTTCTTGGCCAGTGTAACTGGATAGATTGCTTTACTAACACAGCTATGGCGCTTTCAGCTTCCCCAAATAACACAAATATCCCTACACAGCATGGCACAGAACTAACTGCTCATTCTCATTTTCACATTGCACTCACTGTGATGTTACAAAGAGCAAAACAGCTTCACCAGGGTGAAATCAAAGCATGCAAACTGTTTCCCTCCATGCAAACTGTTTCCCTCCCCACTTCCTTCTCCCTAGTATTGCACTGGTCAAAAATGATTCTAAGAACAGTTCCAGTGACAGCAAAATTCAGGTTAAATACATAAGGAAGAATAATTATAACTAAATTCAAGGACTTACTGCAAAATTCGGTCTTTCTGCTACTAGCTCTACACCTTGCGTATTCCTCTTTTTTCCTTCTCATTCACCAACCCAAAATAATAACCATAGTTGAAAAAGAAGTAGAAACATATAGACAGAAATCAAATGGAATTAATACATTCAAAGCAGACCTTGAGAGTGTACGTTGGGTAACCATTGTCTGCTCAGCTTGCTTGGCACTACTTGGATGCATAAAGTTACAGAGTTCAGGATTAATAATATGAAGATTACTGTAGTTAGTCTATAAAAAATTAAAAGTTCAAGCTACATAAGCATGTATCTATTCTATTGTGCATAAATGAATATAGTCTTCCTCTAATCTCACCTGGCTATTACTTAGTTCAGACTTATTATTTAGTAGCACTTCAAGTGTCCTGTTGCACATTAATAGAAATGACAATGTAGGTTTCTCTTTGAGTCAATAGTACTTTTGAGAGTTCGTGTAAACTCAAGACAGTATATTCTCTTTCAAGGATGTAATAAATTCATCTGACAGTGCCCTTTCCTGACTAGAAATTTTAATCTTGTTCTAAAAAAAGGTCTGTCAATCTCTTTCTCTTGGAGAACTCCTTCAAAATTAGTATTTTGAAGCTACCTGTTGAGGCAGCAACACTTCAGAAGACAATAGAATCATAGAATCATAGAATCATCTAGGTTAGAAGGGACCTTTAAGATCATCAAGTCCAACCATCAACATAACACTGCCAAAAACACCACTCAACCACGTCCCTCAGCACCATGTCTACCTGTCTTTTAAATACCTCCAAGGATGGCAACTCCACCACTTCCCTGGGCAGCCTGTTCAAATGATTAACAACTCTTTCTGTGAAGAACTTTTTCCGAATACCCAATCCAAACCTACCCTGGTGTAACTTAAGGCCGTTTCCTCTTGTCCTATTCCTTGTTACTAGCAAGAAGAGGTCGACTCCCACCTCTCTACAACATCCTTTCAGGTAGCAGTAGAGAGCAATAAGGTCTCCCCTCAGCCTCCTTTTCTCCAGGGTAAACAACCCCAGTTCCCTCAACTGCTTGTCATAAGACTTGCTGTCCAGACCCCAGAATAATAACCATATTGGGGTTCGTTGCCCTTCTCTGGACATGCTCCAGCACCTCTACATGACCTCACACCACTTGTGACTGGCTGCCAACTGGATTTAATTCCATTCACCAGCACTCTTTGGGCCCAGCCATCCAGCCAGTTTTTTTACCCAGTGAAGAGTACACCCATCCAAACCATGAGCAGCCAGTTTCTCCAGGAGAATACTGTAGGAAACAGTGTTGAAGGCTTTACTGAAATCCAGGTAAACAACACCCACAGCTTTGCCCTCATCCACTAAGCAGGTCACCTTGTCATAGAACGAGATCAAGTTTGTCAAGCACGACCTGCCTTTCATGAACCCATACTGACTGGACCAGATCACCTGGTTGCCCCTGCATGTGCTGCGTAATGACACTCAGGATGATCTGTTCTATAACCGTCCTAGGCACCGAGATCAGAGTGACAGGCCTGTAGTTCCCCAGATCCTCCCTCCAGCCCTTCTTGTGGATGGGCATCAAATTTCCTAACCTCCAGTCAGCTGGGACCTCCCCAGTAAACCAGGACTGCTGCTAAATGATGGAAAGTGGCTTGGTGAGCGCTTCTGCCAGCTCCCTCTGTACCCTTGGGTGGATCCCAGCCAGCCCCACAGTCTTGCATATGTCTAGGTCCTGAAGCAGGTCACTCACTAGTTCCCGGTGGATTATGGGGGCTTCATTCTCCTCCCTGCCCCTGTCTGCTAGTTCAGGGGGCTGAGTACTCAGGGGACAACTGTTAAGAGACTGTTAAAGACTGAGGCAAAGAAGGCTTAAGCATCTCAGCCTTTTCATCATCTTTTGTTACTGTGTTTCTGCCCCTGTCTACTAAGGGACAGAGGTTAACCTTAGTCCTCCTTTTATTATTAATGTATTTAATAGATACTTTTTTTGTTGTCCTTAAGAGCAGTGGCCAGGTTAAGTTCTAGCTGGGCTTTGGCTCTTCTAATTTTCTCTCTGCACAGCCTGACTACATCTTTGTAGTTCTCATGAGTGGCCTGCCCTTTCCTCCAAGGGCCATAAATTCCCCTTTTTCCCCTGAGTTGCAACCATAGCTCACTGTTCAGCCAGGCCGCACCTCTTCCCTGATGGCTGATTTTTTGGCACATGGGGATGGCCTGCTCCTGTGTCTTTAAGACTTCCTTCTTGAAAAACATCCAGCCTTCTTGGACTCCTTTGCCCTTGACAACTGCCTCCCAAGGGACTTTGTCAACCAGGCTCCTGAAAAGATCAAAATCCACTCTCCAGAACTCCAAGGTAGCAGTTCTGCTGACCCCCCTCCTTGTTTCTCCAAGAATTGAAAACTTCACTTCTTTCTCCCGATGCAAGGCACAAAGTTGAAATGCAGTGCTCTTGCCAATCCAGAAGGGAGCTGTACTGCTCAGGTTTGGGAGGGGACACGTGTCTGGGCTGTGTGCAGTCTGTAAGGTTCAAAACATCATTCACTGAATTTCTTGCTTATCCAGTCTTTACATTTAAAGCATTGTAATGATTCACCTCTTCATTTTAACAGCATGGTAAATGTATCATACTGCCCTCATCAGTTAATACAGTTGTTCTAAGGAAGAGCTTCTGAAAAGGTTTCTTTATAAATGCTTGATGTGCTGAGATCATATTTCAGCCATAATTCAGCTATCGAACTACTCTGTAGGTAACACTGCTGAAGTATGACTACTTGGCTTAGTGGAAAAAACACCACTTGAAAGTATTTCCTGATGGAGTAATCTCTTTTAGCTACTTATTTGCACAATACCAGTGAGCAAAATGCCTGCAAAAACTGCTAAACTTGTTTTGGAGATATCAAAGTTTATCAGTACAATATTACTGCAAAACACAGAATCCACATTCTACCTAAAACTCATGTGCAAAACCCCATAGAAGTCAGTATTGCATAGCTGACTTCGAGTGCAAAAATAACTCCCTCATCAATCCTTGCTAAAATTCAAAATGTTGGGCAAAAATAAAAATCTCTATAAAATGAATAAAACTCAGGTACTGTTTTACTTCATAAGAAAAAGAAAAATTAGCCACATTCAGGACAGTCTTCCTCCAAATCACTAACTAGAAGAAAATCAAGTGATGAAAGCAAAATATTTTCCAGTTAACAAATCTACAGAAAATGTAAACACATCAAGACAATTAAAACCACTAAAAATCATCCAGGAAGCTGCTAAGTGGATAGTCTCATATACTAGAGAACTGAGGAAAAGCAAAAGCTACTTGCACATATAAAAATACCAAGAAGTTTGAAATTGCCGAATCCTCTTAAATTTTCTTGACAGCTTGCACATACCACTTACTGTTTAAGATCATCATAGAGCAGTAATAGGAATATTCACAGTTAATTCTTTCATAAACAATGAATATAAAATTGCTGGTGCTCCTTACATGAATAGAAAGCCACAGAAAACTTGCAGAAGCATTACTGCTATTTCAAGTGACATCAGAACAGGACAAGACCACCATTTGCTTATTTCCAAAGAGATAATGAAAAGTATCTTCTAGCCATTATATATTTACTTCATTTTAAAATATATAAAGCTGTGTGCTCTAGTCACTTATTTTCCTTTGCACTCTGGGTGGAACACACAATCTTTAAACTAGATTACTTCAGTTCTCACAGCACATGAAAAATAAATAAAGTGGTTACATGTTGCTATCAAGAAAATTGGGAACTTGAATATTCTTTTCTGTTATGTCTGATCAGACACGCTAACAACTTAACTCTCCACAGAAGTATACAAACTGGACTGCTCACACATCCTTTAAAAACAGAAACTAAGCTTCAGCTCTGAACAATCAAAATATTCAACCGTTTAACTGTTATCTTTTATTTGCATTAATTAAAGTCTCTTAAAAAGATTATTCTAGGCAGATCTTTAGCACAGTGCTCAAGAATGTGCTCTCATGAACTCTTCAGCTGTTTTATCACTGCCCTGGAGAATCTTTCCTCTTGAACCTCAATCTGTAGGGGTTTTTTTTGTAGCGTATCAGGACAGAATATAGCATTAGTTTGATAATTATCACTACAATTTTGATGTAAATATCCTTTGTTGCTCCAAAAAAGTGTTCCTAAAAGCTTCTTAGAAGTATCTAATGTACTGAGAGAATTCTGGTTTACAGGGTTTTTTTGCTTATATTCTTGTATTACTAAAGATATGACAAATAGACAGCATTCATTGGTAGCTCATCTATACATGTGCTTATTCCCTGAAGTCACAGTCTGAGCCTTTTCTTTTTCTTAGTACCACACTGGTTCCAATCCTATATATAAAGCAAGGAAAATAATGAAGGAAACGAATAACGAAAATAACGAAAATACGAATAACGAAAATAATGAATATCAAGCAAGGAAAATAACAAAGCTGAACCCTTTCAATAAAGAAGCTGTTCTTGTGAGAAAGAAGGTTTAATGATGTTCCTCACCTGCATTCATCTACACCTGAAGATTAAGGATTGATGTATGCAGCAAATAATAGAAGTAAAACACTGAAGAACACGGAATTAAATTCCTGATGGTTACCAATACAATACAGAACAAATGACTTACTGGAAAATGGATAGCAACAGAATATATTTCTGTAAGACTACAGTATATTTTTAGTTTTTTATATTCAACACAAATTCTGAGATTCTGAGAAATACCAGAATTGCTACAAGTTTGAAAATTCTCAAAAGACAAAATGCTTGTTCAATCTTGCATAACAATTACTATGAGCAACAGTAAAGGACAAAATCAATATTAGTCTTGTTTTGCTCTTTGATGATGCTATATAATGATGCTATATATTCTTGTATGCTTGAAGGTAACTATAGAAAACACTTCAGTGTCTTATATTGAGGGAGAAGGAAAAACCGACCAAAACCACAAAGCACAAGATAAAAACAATAACCAAGAAGTGAAAGAAGCCATGACAGACAGGAAAGTAAAAGTTAAAACTGAAGATTCTAATCACCATTTGTCCATCTCCTAAGCACCAGGGGCATTTGCCTATCATCAAAGCTTTGGAGGCAAAATGGTAAAACAAAAGTTAAAATAATAAAAGCAAGTAGTTTTATTCTAGTGTGCAGGTTGAGTTCAAGTTACTTTAGGCTTGCACCTAATTAATAGCAACAGAAAATTAAATTACTAGACAAAATTAAGAGATAAAACTTCCTATTAAGGTCCTGGTATTCCTTGCACTCACAAATAGGCTTTGGCAGTTTGGTAACAGGCAGAGCCAGCCAGACTAAAAAAAAAAAGGAGCTTCAGGTATTCTTAGGTTCTTTCTCTGGGTGGTATAAAATGCTGTAATCACAAACAAGAACATCAAATTCCCTCAGAGAAGTGATCTGATTTGCTCCTGTTCACACATGGCATGTGGTAAAGTGTTCTTCAAATGACCAGAATGGATTGCACAATAAGATCAGTAAAAGACATCCCAAACAAACTGTGGTCATCCTGCTAGATAACACATATGACTTCTTGTCCCTTTAGTATCCTGTATATCAGTAAGAGACAGCAAAATGAGCTACAGAAATTGTCTTAAAATTCCTTTACATTGTTATCCTTCTGCACAGAAGATATTTCACTGTCTTATCTAATCTTGCAAGTATAGCCCAGACATGTCATCATTGAATATGTAAAGAGCATTTTTAGAAAAACTGGGGTTTTCCAAATGTGAGGAATAAAAGACAAACCTACATGCAGTTAATAGATTTCAGCATCTGTTTTCAGATGGGAGGTGTTGGGTGTGGAGGGGTGTGAACAGAACTGATATATTTTTTCAGACACATATTGAATGCATTTCTTAGCCCAGATTAAAACAGATGAGGTACTTGAAGATATACTTGAAATAGTACCTAATAGTGTCCTTCACCTGTTCCTCACCCTTTAATCTCAGTGTGCTTGTTTTCATTATCCTTTGCTCATTCCACCCAAACAGTGAATTAGCACAGACCTTCAGAGGATTAATAAATGCTAGTATGTCTTTTCTCTAAAGGGATTTATGAAAAAATGTCTTCACTTGGGATGGCATTAAAATAAGGTAAAAGAATAAATTTGTAAATCAGACTGCATGTGCATTAGGGACCAAACAGTCTCTCAATGAAAAATCTTTAAAACTGAAACACCGCAACATATATGTATATGAAACTTTCAGCCCATACTCAGGTCCTCTGTGTCCTCTTTGGAGGACATTTTTTGTCCTCCAAAGTCCAAGTTTTACCTCCAAATGTCCACAAAGACCATTCTTTGACAAAAGTTATAGGGAGAGCATAGAATTAGTCAGGAAAACTTTGTAGGAACAGAACCTAAATTAATAGTAGGGGCCACAATCCACCCCACTAATCAACACGATGGTGCTAAAATGAGTGACGTACAATTAACTAGCTACACACTAAAAAGGCAGTACAACAAATTGCAGCCAGTTTCCAACAAAGTCAGCAATAAACTCACCTGAAGGCACTGGTACAATTAGTAAGGCAACTGATACAATTACACCCTGAATAGATATATTACAAGCAAGTCTTTTAGCAGGGGATGACAACTGGAATACATTAACCCCAACAATATTAATCAGGGCCTTGATCCATTATGTACTGTTCATCTGTAATTATAAAATTTTGAAACAAATGTCCTTTTTACATGGATGATGCAGTAGCATATTACAGCATTCTAAATATTTCTCAATCTTTTTATAATATATATTAAGCATACACTTGACCAAGAAGAGTGGAACAAACCATTTGAAAATATCCAGTTCTGTCAGCAAAAGAGTAACACCAGTAGATAAAGAAAAACCTGCAACAAAATCATCCCGCTTCCTTATTAAACACCAAGTATAAGAGCTAACTTTGCATGTAGGTGATTAAAAAAAAATAAAAATAATTCTTTTCGCCATTGGTAAGTTTTTTAGTAGCAAATATATTTCACAATAATATTATATACTAATTTTTAATTTCTGTAATTAGTTTTCAGCAATTTCTTGAAGCAACAGGTTAGCTGATGAAATAGAAAGCCTAATTCCCTCTGAACAAAGACAGTCTTATAAAGCATAACAAGGCTTATAGGCACAAATGTATCAATTGTGACAGGAAATTTACATTGTTACACACCCCATATGAGGCTTTTCATAAGAGACCAGGCTTCACACCAGTAAGACTGTTATACCGCACTCCTCTAGATGTTTTCAAAACTTTGGCACTTTCAAAAAATGCAGTGAGAGAAAGAGAGAGAGAGAGAGATGGACTCCAAAAAATATAAGCAAAGGGCATTACAAAACAATGAGAAACCATGATAAAACCCTTTCCTGAACTGTAAAATAACAGTAGCAAGAAGGGAGAAAGAGAAAGGATGCTGGTTGATTTTTCTTGAATGTTGTCACTTGCAACAGAAGTGGCCTGGATCACAGGGCAGTTTTCTAAGGGCAAGGCTTCTCTACCTTGCTGTTGCTGGCTGGACATGACCAGGGTAAGATCTCCTTGTGCTCGTGGCTTGCCTTTGTCTAGCCAGGAAGGACTGTCCTGAGCCTGTACTAGCCAGTCTATCTTCTGCTGCTTTTTTATGCAGAGTCATTCCCTATGGACAAAGAGAAACTTCTCAGTGAACACCAATAAATAACACCGAACAGCTTTACTCATTTAAGTTTTATTATCTCCTTCTTCACCAGCACTGGCTAAGCTATTTTGAATTTCAAACAAAAACCATCGTATTTTCAAGGATAAAGCTAAAATATTCTTCCTAATTCTTTGTGTGTTTTTCTCCCCCCGTCCCCGCTGCCCCTCCCCGCCCCAGTCATTGTCCTAGTTGGGAATAACTCTTGAGAAGCAGGTCCCTCAGTGTCCCAGATCCGAACATATGCTTCTCCACATAAATACATGGTAAATGGACAGGTCTTTTCAAAAGTGCTTCCCCTCCCCACCCTGGCCCCCTTCAGCATGTTGAGCTAGAAGATTACTTCTCTTCTGAATATACTTGAAGTATTGCCATCTCTGAAAACATCAGGAGCGAGCACATCTTGAGAGAAAGTATGTTTTCAGCAGGAGTAAATGCAAGGAGGAAATGAGGGAAGCTGTGATGGGTTGTGTAGTTGTGTATAAAAGCAGAGGCTAACTAGAGAAAGAGACAGAAAAAGCTACCAGTGCTCATCTTAAGTGTTCATGACAGCTCTCAGCTCAGGCTTGTCTTCTGCTTGTCAGTGGGTCTAATGTTACAAAATTGGTGAAGGACATGAGTCACTTGAAAATGCCTTCAGTATTTAAAGGATTCAAACACTCTGCTTAAGTACCATTTTTGGCTTACTATTCATGGACATGACAAGAACATAGAACAGCAAGAAAGTAATTCTTTCATGGGAAGACAGAGAAGAGGAATTTGAACCCTGTGATGAAGCAGAATGAAACATGCATGTTACACAGGTCAGGGATTCTTTCTATCTGAAGAGCGGTTTCAATGCAGCCACACTCTGCCAAAGAGAAGGCTTGAACACATTTGACGAAGGTGAAAAATCTCCCAGCATAAAGGCCCAGCAAAAGCTGTATGGCTGCAGAGATCACTTCCTTACAGTTTGAATAATTTGAGGGTCTTGCCCCTGTGCTCATCCTTTGAATGGGGTTAAACTTGCACCCAAGTTAAAGGGGTTGTTTCTCAGAGCACTTAGTGCAGCAAGTAAATTGTATTGCTTTTCTTGTCCCCCTTCATTAGAAACAACTGGAAGAATAGAGAGTGGAGAACCAAAGAAGAAAGTAAATTTGCGTGCTGTAAGTCAGTATAACAGAAGGGCCGAAGTTGCAAAATCGTAATCTGAGGTATCCTTCCCTCTAGAAAGTGCCATTTCTTGTTTTAAAACTGGAAAATAACAAACATGTTCTTTTTCATTTACCTCAAGGTTATCATAGGAACATACTCTTATATCGTGATAGCTTAAAATTATTAAAAAGCATTTGCTTCTGTGTCTGTGTGTTGGAAAATGCTTTNCTTTTCAAACAAAAAAAAAAAAGGAAATGAATGAATACTGTTGTAAACAACCCAGGAAAAAAAAAATTAATCGTTTCTTTCCTTTTTTTTTTTTTTTAACAAAAAGTTTGGGAGATTCTTACCATATTGTACCAGGCACTAACAATAAACTTCTCCTCCATTTCTCTTTGACTTTTTGTTTTTTCATATTCTTTCTATAAAACAAACATAAAAAAAACATACCTTTAAACCAACATATAATAAAAGTATTAATCTACACCTAAAAAGCAATGAGGAAATATGTATCTACCAGGAAACAAGAGGATTACTACCTCCAATGAATGAAACATTCTGTCCCGCTCCTGCAACTGATTTTTCAGAGCTTGAATCTCAGGAGCTGCACCCTGGTTCTGCTTAGGATCTAAGGTGCGGATGACCTGTAAGAGAAAACCAGTTTGTTTTTAATTAAATCCTGCAAAAGCAATCTAATTGAAGGGAAAGACATCAAGGAATTACAACCTTTTAAATCAGGTTAAGAAATAAAAAAGTGACTTAAAACATGTCAGTGGTAAGAAATGACACTCCGAAATGTGAAACAGAGGGATGTGCAGTTTTAAGAGGCTGACTGCTGTAAAACAACCTTGACAGCAAGCATGACAGAGGCTCTGCCTCTGAACATCAGCCATGATACATTAGAGCACCTGAACTGGGCGCTCTTTTACTGTGAAACAAAACTACTGCTAGGAAAAAATGACACCTGAGAGGTTTAGTATCCCAGACTCACATATGCAGTTCCTATTCCTAGCTGCACGCCCCTGGCAGTCCCTTGAGAAGGACCACTTCAGTCCTTATGGAAAAGTGCCATGATTCACCTACCTGGCTTATCAGGTGCTGTCATTTCTAGATAGCACTCTTAAGCCAAGAAGCATTCTGTGCTTCTATGCATGATCATTATGTTACTAATAAGATGAAGAGACACCTTGTTATGTTCATATGTGTCATCCTTCATGGGTTCTAGGAAACACAGAGCTAGACAAAGAACAAATACATCAAAATGCCTAGATTCGTAAGCCTTTAATAGAAAATAGCTTAAAACTTTTAACAACCTCTGGATATAGAGAAACTTCACATCTCTTGTCTTTCTACCCATTTCAGAATCATGTCCAGATGCTGAAATAAAACAATGCTTTAAATTTTAGTAGGTCATTTTTACTGAATGGTAGTCATGAAGGAAGATTCATAAAAGTGTACTATGTTTCTAAGAGAATACACATTAGACTTTGATACAGTTTCTGTAGTGGAAGCCTATAATGACTGTACTCTTCACAAAAAAAAAAATTAAAAATTACTGAAAGTTGATAAGAAGATCACAAAAAGCTATCCTAACTAAAATAATTAATGTTACTGCTGTATAAAACACCCTATAGTAACACAGTACATAAAAAGAAACAAATCTTATTGAAAAGAGAAATTGTGACTCTGTCTTTCACTGGAGTACTCTGAGACACACTCAGCAACATAAGATGTAACAAAAAAAATTAAAAATTGTTTGTTTAGATTTCCTGAAGACTTTTGAAACATTTCACAAGAAGTCACTGAGGAAACTACAAAGAAGTAAAGGAAAAAAGCATAAAGCTTTGCCAAATTAGGAACCTACTTAAAGATTCCAATTTAATGATACACAGCCATAGCAAACACCTTGATACTACCATGATCAGAACAAAGACACTGGTATGCTTTTAAGAAACTCTTATAAAATATCAAAGTATAGCAAGAGAAGAAATGGGACTATGATTGAGACCATAATATTGCCATTTCAAAGTTGGTAGTATACCCACATACTCAATGTCATACTTAAATATTAGCCACCTTCTCGACAGAAGCATTTATTAAACAGTAAAGACAAAGAGAATGCTGAACATCATCAGAGAAATGTAACAGCTCTCAAAGGTGGTTCAGTCAAAAAGATAACTTTACTTGGAAAAAGCATCAATAAAAGAGTCTGTATTAAAACAGTTTCTAAATCAGCTACCTAAATCACAACATGATGAGAAATCAGGGGCAAAAGATGAATAAAAAAAGCAAAATCAAATTTAAGTTGGTAAAGATGGCTCTAGCACATGTGTAATTACCTCTGCTTGTAAATTCTGAGACAAAAGTCACTCAGAGACAAAAGTCCAAAGAATTTCTGGAAAGAAATAGGTTATCACAGCACTAGAAAGGGTTTAACACCCTTTCCTTGTCATCAGCCGATATGAAAGCATGCTTAACAAGGTTTGTCTGGGTGACACTCAAAAATCTGTAGCAGCGGGTATACATTTGTACGGAGGCATCAGAAAGGGGACAGTCATGAACACAAAAACAGGGTAAAATCTTCTGCATAATTAATCAATATTAGGTACCGTAATGGTAAGTAGATACAAAGAATTCACTGGGTCTTCCTTCTCTTTTACTTGCTAGTGTGTATACAGATACCTCCTTTATTTTCATTCCTGCAGAGCTGCCATGGTGCAGTCTGTCAGAGAGGGATCATTAATGTGGAACACATATACTTACACTTTTGGCCTTTTCCAAATACTTTTTGTATCGCTCTTCCATTTGCTTCATTTCCTCCTCCTTCTTTCGTAAAGCTTCTTGTAATTCTTCAATTTTGAGTGCTTTATGTCAGGAGATGCACACATTGGAAAATAACATAATCATATTACGTTTATTTTCATGTTTTTCAACAGAGATTTAAGGCACAGCTAGAATTTGTTTCAGTTAAGAAAAGCTAACATAGGGAACCTGATGTAGCAGATACTATAGTTTTAATTACTCAACAGCTCAGAAAAACATTAAAAATATGTACTCCTATATAATCTCATGAGATGGCTGTTTTGTACACACTTTGCTTTTTTTAAAATTATGAAAAGACAAAGAGAAATGGAATCAGAAATCAATCCCATTATTGAACATACTTAGAAAATGAGTTTACTAATGGATTACAGATTCCATATCATTTTGGTATTGTAACTCAGATAAATGAGTTTTCTTATGTTATATAAGACGAATAATTCTTAACAGGAACAACTCTTGCTTAAATCTGCTAAGCTGCAACACAGGACACAATTTATCAGACTTGCAACATGAATATACTCAATTTAATTTTTCCCCTGCATTTTCGTAAGCAGCCATGCAGACCAGTAGGACAATTTAATTGCACAGCCTTTTCCTGTGTTGATATAAGAATATGTCAAGACACTATTGCTTATACATCTTCAATACATCTCCTCAGAGATCAGAAAAAAAAAATAATCAATTGCATCCTCCCAGATCAAACAGTATATAACATTGACATCTGTTTCTCAGACATTAAATAATTGGCAACCCTCAGTCCCTTGATTTTGCAGCCTTATTTTGAAATGTGCTTTCATGTTTTTCCCACAGGTTTCTCTCTAAGCACTCAGAAAATACTAAGCTGGTAACAGGACTAAGTAAGATTTTTATTGATGAGTAAAAAGACCAATAGCCCATGGTATCCAAGATTGCAGAAATACATTTTTCAAAATGTGCCACGATTCTTGTACAATGCCCAAGCATTTTGGCCATATCCAGGATAGTTAAAAGATTCTGAAAAAGTAATTCACACATGTTTCCTGAGCGTGGAAAGAAGGGAAGAAGGTACAACTATTTTTATTGTACCAAGACAAAAGTTCAGACCTATATTTTTAAAAAGCAACTTGTAATTTCAGTAAACGAACTACAGGAACCTCAAGATGTCCTAATGTTTAGAAGCTAGCAGGTCAGAAGGCTGCTATTATACTCACACTGAAGCTTATCAGGTACGACAGGGTTATGTCTTTATCAGCTACTCATGAAGTTCCTGGACTTCATTTCCGAGTGTTCTAACATTTCCTAAGACATGGAATCTATAACATATTCTGCAGTTTTAGCTCAACACAAATGAAAACTCTTTTTGGATACAGAACCTATGTAATGAGTACTGAACTGAAATTTCTATCTTCCTCAATCTCTTTATGCATAAAATCGCTTTGGCACAAACCAGAAAAGCTGCCATTGGTTGCAATCCTTTGCCTTGTTCTATAATAAGTAGGCTAGGAAAAAAACAATCTACCTCCTTCAATACTCCTTAGGAAAAAAGTAGCATTGCTATGCTAAAAAACGACTGGATGCTGGGTTCTGGATTCCTTCTGAGCAATATGACATATATTCTACAGTTTCTTTTACCAGTGTCTGAAAATTTTGTTCAATTAAAACACCGTTCTGAAAACACACTGAAGGAATATATATTGGGAGTAAAAAGAGCCTGGTGATGGCAGCAAGGATCTCCTAAATTGGGGTCTTAGGAGACAAGACAGCGCTGACCAACGGAGGTTGAATGACAGATATGACTGTGACTCAGTATTTCTATGGCTATCGTCATTTCTTACCACAGTGGTCTCTAAAATGTGACTCCCTGCATTTCATGTGTTAGAAGCATCTTTTTGGTCACCATAGATTCCAGAGAAATCAACAACATACATATCACTTCCATTTAAAATGCACATTTTGTTTATCTTGCACCACTTAAACGTGTTTTAGTTAAAGACCACCTATGTGAAATACTTTACAAAGAATAGAAATGGACTGCACAGGTAACTCACAACTGTTATTGCATCTTGGTTCCAAATCCTCAATAATAGCTCGTTTCTTCTGTAGCTCATTGTTAGCTTCATGGAGCTTCTCACTGTTACAAACGATAAAAGCACATACTGTTTTCCCAATACTAAGACTGTGCTTGAATGAACATTAAACGATACAAAAAGTCCTCAGCGATATATTTCTGAGAGCATGATTGGTTTTTGCTTTGGGGCATGAGGACAAATAACAATGTCACCATGGAAATATTTGTTAAATAAACTGAAAAACTTTACAGTGTATGGAGACCTGTAACAACAAACAGCTTCATTTTCAGTAATTATAAACTTAATGTAGAACTTACAGTTAATTGTACAATGCATGCCTAAAATGAATACTTGCAACTGAGATTACATTGATAAAGAATGGCTAGGTCCAAAGGCAACAGAAACTACTTTTTCTTTTTTTTCTTTTTGCAAGCCAGTCAAAAAGTAAACAGCTTTTTGCATTTCAGGGAAGTAAAAGAGATGCAGAAATAGCAGAAGAAAATGATAACACTTCCTCAAATGCCTTCCTTTTATGCCATTATGTATAGTAAAAAGTAAATAAATTAATTTTGTTTACACTAACATGCTTTCCTGAAACCAAAATTACTTACTCCTCTTGAGTAAAGATTTACAGAATGTTAAGCAAAGTTTTCTAACCACCAGAGAATGATGGTTCCTTTATTGCCCTTACCACTTTCACAAAGGTTTTCTATGAGATGAAAATAGTATCTGAACAGCAGATTCCCAAACATCCCTGTGTTATCTAATTTCTCTTAGTTGTATATTTTCCATATGCATGATTAATGACTGACTGCCTTCCTTACAATATGGAAAACACACATTTCAAATGGCAAAAAAAATATGCAAAAAAAAATACTTACAGATGTTCTTCAAGTTTCTTTTTCAGGAGAATGGACTAAAATAGAAAGTTAAACATTTATTTTAATATACTGCAGGGCTTTAACATAATTTCAAAATTATTTTAAAATACATGGCTTTGGCATTCTAACCAAAATCCAACTTTTTACTTCACTCAGTTTTAAATCACAAAGTGTTTGAACTGGCACCATCACTTATGTCTGATCATTTAGCAGACTATTGTCCTCTGTGGTAGCAATCCTTCTCTCCACAGCTGTGTAACTTTCCTGAAATTAGAGTGCTTTAAAACTTTAAAAATATTTTCCCAGGAACTAGGTCAATAAAAGCAAGATCCATAAGCAACAAAATTCTATGGCAGTTGTTTTAATTTCTTCAGTACTTCTGTAATTAGACTCAATAAATTAACCTGAAATGGAAAGTGCAGCAAAATTTTCTAGAAGAGCCTTCCTATCAATATTGCAATGCAATTTGCATGAAGACGTAGCAAATTAGTCAAAGTAAATTCCTGTCCCCAACTAGAGGGAGTAGAGTGTTTCTGACTGGAGTGTAACAGAAATTTACCCTTTTTCTGTTGCTCACTTTTACTGATTAGACACAAAAATTATACAACTTACAGTGTTCCACTTACTGATTAAATCACATTTAAATAAGCTCTGTGAATAAAAGCTTCAAAGAAAATTTTAATTTTAAACTCACTTCATATATAGTGAGTATCTTTCAAAAAAATAAACCCAATAAATGTCTATAAACTGACAGTAGTGTTAAGTAAATAGAAAGCCATACTCACAATAGCCTTGAGCAGAAGCCCATGCCAAGAAACAGAGATGACATTAGTATAAAGCAAAACAGCAGCCAACAGAAGAAACTATTTAGAAAGTCATGAACAGAAAAAGTTAAAGCTATGCATTTTTTCACACATGCACATTTTTCTCCTTTGTTCTCATCAGCAGTTTCATCCTGTAAGATTTTCTAAAACATATCACTAAAAACAAAAATATAAAAATAGTAAAGAAGCACATTTGTAAATCATTGTGTTTAAACCACAATTTCAAATCAGAGCACTTGCTACTTAAATTCATTTTAAAACAAAAAATCATACATGTAACAAAACAGGAGAAAATATGCAGTCTACTGGGCTACAAACAAAATGAAGAGATGCATGTGTTTTTGTGGAGTGATTCTGAATTTTGTTATTGCCACACTGATTGAATCCAAGCCAAATGTAGAATATTTAAATCAGAAACTGCCTTTTTGGTTTTCATTTATACAGTACCAATCACATTGGAGGTCTAGCATATGCCTGATGGTCCAGAATGCCATGAAAATGTCAGATAAAATCATCAACAAAATTACTTCATTGCTTTTTCTCCAATGTCCTTTCAACAAAGGTTTAGACACTTGGCCAACCGAGCCAATTACCATGCGCACCCAAAAAAGGTTTTAGCTTTGTTACAGTGTAAATACTTCAAAATATTGTCTTTGATCATGCTCCTGGGTCATACTTTTTCATTATTTCAAAGCTGGATCTCCTTATTGCACTATAAGAAACAGGGGGACCATGTAAAAACAAGCCAGCATGACTTCACTGACTTCAGAGTCAGAAATTTGTAGCAGCTAAGGATCTGCAGGTTTTGACCATTTGGCTTTTTACTTTTCCAGTCCTCTGAACAACTGCAGTAACACCATCTTTTCTGTAACAATAAATGTTTGTATGCATCTTTATTGGTCACAAAGTGTTTGAACTGGCACCATCACTTATGTCTGATCATTTAGGAGACTATTGGTTGGTTTAGCCAAGAAAGGGAAAAGTTGCCAACAGTGCCCATTTTCCTAAGGTAAGAAAATAAAACTTGAACTCAGCTTTTCTTTTGCGATCCTTGTATTGCACTTGGAACAGACACAATTACTTGTCAACATTGATTCCACTGGTATATTTTCATATATAATATTTGCATAGTACCAGCATTGTTGTGGGAGTAACCCCTCTCCCATCTAGACAGATCATATGTTCTCACAAGCAAGAAACTAACAACGATAAACAGCACACATAATTAAAAGAAGCAGGACTGAGTTTACCCAGAGTAATTTACCTGAGACATGAGATTAGGAAAAAGAATAATACGTAAAATGTGAGATTCTAGCCACTCAAAGATCCTGTATATACTTCTAGCAAGGAAGGTAAATTCAAATAAATTACACTAAAAATGGGCAAACATTACTTTTGGTTTTTTGAAGTTTCAGACAGTTTCAAAGCCACATATCCAAATCCTCTGCTCCTAAGAAGTAATTACTATAACTGTTGTTCTCTCACAGGAAGACCAGTCTCTTATAAAAAAAAAAATAATTAAAAAAAAAAGCTTTATCTAACTTTGAGCTAGTTTTACATTTAACTTCATTCAAATGTTTTATCTGTTCATAACAGAAGAACATTTCTATAACAAAACTGTAAAAATCAGCAAATGCACACTTGCTATTTTGCTTTTTCCTCCCACTGCTAACAAGTTCCACTTACAAAACACCAGAAAAAAATACTTATTATAGTGTGGTTTTAGAAGACGGGTATTCTCCCCTGTATTTAATTGCTGGTTTTCTTTTAAATAATAAAAAAAAAACCCTACAGAAATAAACCTTTTTGTTGGAAATTTCTTTCATGCTTAAGTAAGTCATTGGAACAGGTCTGCCCCCTTTTTGAGGACAAAGAAGATGAGAAAAGTTATAAACAGCACCATGAGGGGTGGTCAGATGCTAAGAGTAATCATAGAATCAGAATAGTTTGGGTTGGAAGGGACCTTTAAAGGTCATCAAGTCCCACCCCTCCTTCAACAAGCGGAGCATCTTCAACTAGATCAGATTGCTCAGAGCCCCATCCAACCTGACCTTGAATGTTTCCAGGGATGGAGCATCTACCACTTCTTTGGGCAACGTGTTCCAGTGTTTCACCAAATAAGCAAAGCAGCTGAACTTCAGAGGTAACTGAACAGGTAACAGAGTTTTGGAGACCTTTTAGGGAGGTGTCAAGTCAGGAGTACTTAGTAACAGCAGGCATCAGGAGCAGTGTATAAGGCCAAGACTGAGTACTTAACAGTATGAGAAACACCAGACGTGGTATGGATTTCACAAGACTAGGTCCAGTAGGGTAGAAGCAACTAAAGGCAGGTTGCTTACATAGGAAGGGATTAGGGCAGAGAGAGGGAGAACAAGGATGATAAAAGAGAGTGATAATAAGGTATGCAAATGACATAGTCAAAGCTGCTCAGGGTACCTGTTGAGCAGCCCTACACTGCATTCTGGAGGACAATAAATCAAACCTCTATTGTGACCATGCCAGGCATGTCTGAGTTGATTCTGTAGTCTGGAAGACCGGGGTAAGGAGGCCTTTCGCTTGCTAGCAAGTCAACAGCCAGGATGGACTAATCATGCAACCCAACAGGATGTGTCAGTGCCCATTACAGGCGTAATGGCACTGATATTTTCCTAACATCTGCCTTCCAGTGCACTTCAGTACAAAATCAAAACTGCTTCCCCATGTGGACCTTGGCAAGCAGCGTGTACCGTTGCAATGATACTTGCCTGGGTTAGGATAGTGCTTTTACTACTTTTTGGGCAAGCCTAAAAATTACTTCAGCTTCAAATACCAACAAAACTAAAAACAAAAACCACCCCAAGCCCTCATCATACATTTCTGGATGGAATACAAATGGGATCTTCAGTTTTCTGGGTGGAGAATATTTACAGTATAAGTATACAAAAACATAGAGTCCACTGCATTGTTGCAGAAAAGTAGTGAAAAACAGAGGAAGCACGCTGAAAATGATGCATCAATGAAATGTAAGCCATGTCTCTCCTTATCCTTTTTCTCATGCTTCTGAAGAATCACTCTTTTGGAAAGCATATCTTAAGGATAACTCAGGTAGTCCCAGCGCAACTTCCATCTACTTGAGCAGCTGGGTTTAACTTTGAAGTTTGCTGTGCTTTGTGTGGGAGACTGGATGAGGTGTCCACACCTTCAGAGGTTCTTGCAGCCTTAATACTTCTCTGAGTCTACACTTTCTCTTTTGCTTCTTTAAAAGAGCAAATGAAACCCTACACACTGGACTCAGCAAAACAGGTCATGGGATTAGTGCCTATAAATCACCACTGGCATAAGCAGACCTACACAGAAGCCAGGAATGCAGCAACTGCATCATGAATTTGCCAGTTCTGATTTGACAAGGGCTGCCTGGTACACACAGCAGGCTATACCGTGGTGTTGTGATGGTGGTGATTTGCTGTTACAGAATCATCTCAGATGATGCCTACATAGGCTGCAACCAGTCCTGTAAGTGAGCTGCAGAAATGTCCTAAATTACTGTCCAAGCCAGGGCCTCAAAAAGGGACACAAATAAAGTTGCAGTAAATAAAGCTGAATTCAGTTGGACAGGGATCATTTACAATACTCAGTATCTGAAAATATTTTTTTCATATACTTGTTCACCCAGAAAAATCTGATTTTGGCCAATAACCAAGACAACAAAGAATATCTCAGAATCACGTAATAGTATGGACCTATTTTAAAATGCATTCCAAAATGCATTCTAATTTACTTAGGAAAACAATCTTATTTGAACTTGATTAGGTATTTTACTTTCATATTCTGAAAATTAAGAGGATAAGCTAAATTAAACACACTCTGAAATGAAAATAAGCAGCTCATAAAAACTTTTACTGTTTTATATAAAATAATTAAAACAAATCCACAAAAATAGAAAGCAACACATTACAACTTTTTGCCAATTAGCAACAAAATACACTGAGATTGTGAGCATACACTGTGCATGTGCAGTCCAGCAAATCACTGCTTTCAAGAAAGTTCTAGAGCTTCTTCTCTCCAATACAGAAGATGGCAAACACAATTTTTGAGTGGAAGACTGAAAGTTGTTTTCCACACTAACTCTGCCACAATGTGTATTCTTACATTAAAAATAAACTCCATATACAGAAACAGAAAATGCCGCATTATGTTGAGGGCCTAATTATTTGATTTTTTTTTTTTTCATTTTGGCCTGCCTGGCTTCTTGCTTTATGAGATACATTTACATCCCCAATTACAAAGCTTCCACTGGTAGGAAAGGCCTTAACTTACATTGCAAAAACTAAACAAAAAATAACTTCAGATATTTTATTAAGACATGGAGAATTAACATTTCCTTAATTCCTTGCAAAACTCTCTATTCTAATTAAATAATTTTAACGCTGTTTACTATCAGAACAGACACAATTAATCAAATAAAACACCTTGACACCTTCTCCACATAGGATGGTTTCCTTTTCTAGAGAAATGTCTTACTATGTCTTATATGCTATTTACAGAAGCACAATTTAGTGATAACTCCATATGAATAAATATGGAAAACTATTGGAAATATCTATTTGCATATTTCTTTTACATTTTTTTTTTACAAAAAGGCAAAAGTTTCAAAAATGGTAACTACTTGAATGTAAGTTTGATATACCTTTCTACTTACATCTTCAGCTTTTGAACCTTGATCCTGCAAAGATTTTTGTAGTTCTTCAACCTGGGACTGCACTTCTAGAAGTCTCTGATTTACCAATCTAGGAAAGAGACAGTATTTTGTTTTTCAGAAAAAAACCAAACAACCGCAAAAGGAAGCCTGAGATTTTTAGCATCCAGTGTTTTCAGGTCATCTATACAAGAGATGCAATACTGTATTTCATTCACAGAAAATTTACAACAGTAGTTAGAGCACACAGCAGTCCCAGAGATTATAGCCTGTAGTCATCCAGAACATTCTGATATGCTTCCAAGACAACATAAATGTATGTATTAAGAAATCATTTCTATATACATGAAACAAGAGTTTCTAACAGTCATTTTTACTGTGTGAGAGCTGCTAGCTTACTGCTTTTACACAATCACAGAATCCTATAAACCTGTAGGTTGGAAGGGATCTCTAGAGGCTGTCTAAATCCAACCTCATCCTTAAAGCAGGTGCACTTACAGCAGATTGCTGGGAACCACATCCAGTCCAGCTTTAGACACCTTTAAGGATGGAGGTCTGACAATCTCTTTGGGCCTCTCTTCTAGAACTCAGACCCATACTCCATATTGTGTCTGTTGCATCTTGTCAGTCTCGGAGAAGAGTCCAGCCCTGTCTTCTTGACACCTTCCCATCAGGCAGATGTAGATCACAGCATCATCTCCTCTATGCCACCTTTTCTTTGGCCTGAACAAACCCAGTTCTAAGTCTTATCCCAAATACCGCATGCTCCAACGTCCCTCAGCTTAGCAGTATTCTGCTGCACTTCTGTACATCCATGTCTTTCTTGTACTGAGGAATCCAAAAGTATATGCTATGTCCAGATGTGATCTAAGCAGTACTGACGAGAGGTGAATGACCGTTTTCCCAGACTGACTGCCTGCACCCTGGTGAGGACAACCCAGGTCACAGTCAGCTTCAAGGTCCTCAGCTGACACATCGTCCTTTGCTGCCCGCTGGAACCCCAGGGCTTTTGCAGCAGAGATGCTCCCCAGCCCACTGGTCCCAGCCACCATTGCCAGGATCCTCCCAGCCAGGGACATGGCTCCTATCAGCTCATTTCTCGGTACTGCTGAGCTCCTCTGAATAATAGCTCTCCATTTCAGCATATCAGTCACTCCCCCCAATCTGGTACCATCCTCAAACTTGCTGAGAGTACAATCCCTACCGTCAGTCAAGTTGTTAATAAAGGTGATGAACAGCATCAGCCCTGGTATTGATGCCTGATGAACTGGCCAGTTGGATTTTGTAGCACTGGTGATAACACTTTAGGCTCAGCTGCCCAACCAATTTTCCGCTCGCTTTACTCTCCACTTATTCAGTCTATATCTAACAATTTGGAACATAAGGATACTGTGGGAGACTGTGCCAAAGGCTCTCCTAAAGGTAAGTATCATCCACTGTTTCACCCTTCTTCACATAGGCAGTCATCTCATTGTCAAGACAAATGGATTAGTTAGGTAAGATTTCCCCTGAATAAATTCATGATGGCCTTTCCCAATTACTTTCTTGTCCCTCATGTGGCTGGAAACACATTCCAGATGGACTTGCTTTTTGAAATTCCTAGAAAATGAGCTGTGTCTGACCAGTCTCTGGAGCTCTCCAGACTCTCTTTCTTGCCCTTCTTGAAGAAGAGTGAAGTATTTACCTTTTCTTAGGCTTCAGGAACCTTCCCCAACCAAAGGGGAAGATTGGGGAAGATTAGACAGAGAGCAGATTCAAAGCTTAGACAGAGAGCAGCCTCATAACAGTATCAGCAAGCTACCTTAGCATGCTCAGATACGCACTGTCTGGTCTCATGGATGTCTGTATGCTGATTGGCTTAATCTAGCAGTGTCAGCTGGAGCAGGTTGCCCAGGAACATGTCCTGTCGGGTTTTAAATATCTTGAAGGATGGAGACAACCTCTCTGGGCAACCTATAACAGTGTTCAGCAACCCTCCCAGTAAAAAAAAAAAAAAGTGTTCTTACATTGAGGTGAAATTTAATGTGGTTTAATTTCTGTCTACTGCCTCTTGCCCTGTTACTGGGCATCACTGAAAAGAGTCTAGCTCCATCTCCTTTAGACCCTCCCATCAGATATTTATTAACATAGAATCATAGAATGGTTTAGGTTGGAAGGGATTTTAAAGATCATCTAGTTCCAAGCCCCCTGCCACACGCAGGGATACATCCCACTAGACAAGGTTGCTCAAAGCCCCATCAAACCTGGCCTCGAACACTTCCAGGGATGGGGCATCTTCCCTGGGCAACTTGTTCCGGTGTCTCACCACCCTCATAGTGAAAAATTTCTTCC
>RSEF01000031.1:31722536-31732683 GCA_003993805.1 Himantopus leucocephalus
CCCTTCCAATCCCTACCATTCTGTGACTCTGTGATTCTGTGAAATAAGTATGCTAAAAGAGAAGGTACCAGTAGCTTGTAGATAAAGTAATTCATTTAGCTATACTCAAATATCTGCCTACATTTTTATCATAAAAAGAAACACATGGTAAAATCATCATGATATGTGGCAATATGACAAAATTAGACACTCATTCCATAACAGTAAAATAAAATAATGGAAATCTCTAAGTGTTCTGAGAGTGTTATATTTTTGTCTTTTATTAGTCATGATTTAAATTAATCTGCAGTGTAATTGTAGTTACTTCTTGAGACTTATACCAGCCTTTAATTCAGTCATTAACCTTTCGTATTATAGTGTGTTTAAGAAGTCATTGACTCCCCATTTTTCAAAAGTTATTTAGTTTAAGTGGACAGCTATACACTTAGGGCTAAACAGGACAGCAAACAGCAAAAAATGATAATGAAAATAATGGCATTGGGAATAGGTATTCATCAGCACAAGCTGAGGTACAAAAACACCATGCAATTTTGACAGCAATGTGTCTTTTTCATTTTTTTCCAAAATGTTCGTGCCAACAACAGTTTAGTCTGTCAAAGGAAAGTATGTGTCGTCACAGCCTCTTGTAGAACTGTGGTTTTATGTGTGTATATATTTTTATATATAAAAAAAATATAATTTCCTACAAGTGTTTCTATTTTGTGTTCTTTATGCTGCCTCAAGGTTTCTTATATCCAACGAGGAGACAGAACAATACTGCCAGATACCAATACTAAAGAGATCAGGAAATGTAAATTATAAATAGCATAGCAAATAATTCATGAACAATCCGTTGGCTAAAGTTTGTGTGCATAGAACAATGAAATAATTTTTTGTAATCTTTTCAAATATGCAAAAAGATTTGAGTTGGATCACATACAAATTGTTAATAGGAAGTTGAACTAATAATGCTAAATAGATTGGTCACATCGAAGGGTGCACCTAGCTGTGATAACTGACTGTGATTAAAGCAATCACTATCAGAGAAGCATATGAACTATTAAGTTGATAAAAGGCAAGTTAAAATTTAGACCTTTTGAAGGTATGGCTATGCTGCAGGAAACGGTCTTCTTTTGAATCCAGGGCCAGCTTCTGAATCCAGGAAGTCAATGATTAAGCTGCTCAGGACTGTTTTTCCCTCTACCCAGCAGCTAAAAAGAGGAATATCTTTTCTCTCACTCTTGCAGACACCAGTTCTCAAATTCTCCTGCCATATGTGCTGGGAACTTTTTATTTTCATTTTACATAATCATCCAGTTTCACTAAGGGGAATCTGCCATCTGCATCACCCTTTGCTATGTATCCTACTGTGTCACTTTGAAGGGTTTGGCTTCATTTTGGTATGCTAACATAAGTCCATATTTGGAGGTTTGGAAGGGGTTACTTTAATTACCAGGGGAAACTGTACATAATTCTTTTGAGTTTAATAGTCCTATGGACTTCAAAACTGGTTTAAGTGTCATATTTCTGGTACATGTGGTTTTTTTCATTTATCATGGTTCATGATGATAGTAAACACACACCCCTATAATACCTACAAAAACATAAGAAATTATAAGCTTTTAACTCTCACCACAGCAGTTAAAAGAGACAGATCTAGGTACATTTAGAAAGGCGTGGTTTTTCATGTAAAACTGTGTAAGGAATATCAGCATTTGGTATAAACACCTCTACTTTCAGTTACTAGTGGAACATGAGTATCCTTTGGAGTTGTTCAATTTGTCCCTCAAAGCACTACAACTTTGGAAATCCTTTTCTGACTTATAATGCCATGTCAAAAAAGGCTGAACTTCAGGATGGTATGTTGGTGAGTGCTGAGGTCAAATATGCCACAGGTTTGTGTACTACAGCTTGCTCTGTGATTTGTTGACTTAGGAAGCAGTCCTCTTCAAAACAAGCCACTGAAGATAAGTGCACTTTTCCACTCATATGTTTGCCATCTTTGGTGAATCCAAGTGGAAGCTGAAGAGAGTAATTCTACAGATACATTCATCTGTTCCATGGCTCTGTGTACAGTCTGGTGAATATATACTCTGCAAGGGATAGTGCAGAGGTAACTTTAAGATGAGTTACACGCTCCTGGGTTAGCTTTGGAAGTAAAAAAGCATGTATCTGACTCCCCATGGTTGCAAGGTGTCATTCTTGCAGTTGAGGAATTTAGATGCTAGAGTTTTCCCCTTTTTATGATATATTTCTTTTGAACAAGCTTTTTGTTTCACTCTGGACATAACCTAGGCTGGTCATATTGCCTCATTGCAAGTTAAATAGAATATTGGAACGCCCTGGCTCTTTAGAGAAGAGTCAGCTATCTTGTGAGTTAGCAGAAAATGCTTTAAGAAATTCATAGAATAAAGAAGAAGATTTACTAGAATACAGAGATGGAAAAAAGTGTGATTAGGTGGACAATTTTTTGCAACCTCTATCTTTTTCATATTAATTTCATGAAGATTCCAAATAGATGGATGTAGGTTGTATTAGGATGTCAGGTACAGTATCAGTTTACTAAAATAAAGAGCTCTCAATGATATCTCGAGGTCCTTCACCATATTAATAACATTCAATAATTGTCTGTAGTCTGACTGTAAAAGTCTTTCTACTGGAAACAATCTGTGCTGTGTACATACAATGTGTAACATCGTAAAGTGTACTTGTTTGCTGATCAGTTGTAAGTGAGTCATAACCTGTACATATAGTTTGCCAGAGGCTTGTGGAACTCATTTATGAAGTTTGAAAAATTAGTAAAGAAGACCTTTCTCAGGATAATATACAAATCCTAGCACAATACAAAAACCTAGCATGTTTAATAGGGCAACCCACTATTTACACAGAAAATATCTTTCTGAGTTTTTATTTGAGCCATGGAAATTGCAAAATTTTGGGGGAGAGACAGAACTTCTAGTTATGTATGACACCCTTGACTGGGTGGACATAAAAATCTCCTAGCCTTACATATACATATTTGTAGACATAGTTCTATTTTCCAGGCCCTTATCCTTGTGTGGAAGGAGGACTGCCTCAGACATGCATTGTAAGCCACCATGTTACTAGGTGATTCATAACAGACAGATTTCCAAAAATATCCTTCTGCATATTTCCTTTCCCACAAACATGAACATCAACTGAGTGAACTAGTGGAAAGTACAATAACTGTCTTAACGTGCTGAGGATGGGACTGGAGTTCAGTACTTTCAGATCTCCAAGCACAGAGGCCCTCATTCCAAACTGCCCACCTGTGAACAACAACAGGTTCCCAGTGGGATCTTCTAACATACCTAGGTGCCTTACTCCCCCTAACACTGTGCTGAGAATGAGAGACTTCTGTGTTTTGAAATTTCATGAGCACCTACACACTTTTTAAAATCTGCCCCCAAATCCTTTGGGGTCTAACTCTCCACAGGCTCCCCACAACGCTCATGGCTAGGACTTCCAAGAATAGATTTCACATGTATTTATTCAGCACTTACTGAGAGAAGATGATCCAGCAGTTCCTTATTCAGCTCTAGATGCTCTCCTGTACAGCCATCCAAAATGTAAAATCATCCTGGTGTAACCCTTCTGCATTTGTTTCTCAGTCAGCAGGTCTGTGGTATTCTTCCCTGACAGATAATGATGCCCTATTCTCCAGCTGTGCAGGAGATCTTGTATGTAAGAGGTTCTCAGAAAAGCCTTTAAAAATGGGCTGTTTTCTTGTGCAGGGGATCCCGTTCTACAATTCTGATCAGTTCGAAGTGAAACACTGGAGGAAGCAGAACTCTGTTAGACTCCTTGGCTCTGAGTAATCACGAAGAGCCAATGGTGCCAGGAATAAATCACATGAAGAGAAATACTTTGAGCACAGGAATGGAGCTGTGAAAACCTCACTAGAATTGGAATGCTCCAGAAACACAAAAGACAACTGAAGAAGGTTTAAACAGCACCCAACTATTGGGTACAGATATAGGACTACAAAAGAAGGGATTTATTGCAGTTTAAAAAAGCTACAAAGCATCAGTCTTAATTGACTGTTTGTATGCTCCTAGCTCAGGCAAATGGCAGTAAAATGTGTTCACATAGCTCTACTTAGAAGCAAAAAAAAAAACCCCACAACACCCTTCCTATTTACCTGAGCCATGCAAATGTTTTGAGAGACAATTTACAGCTATTTACTGTGGCATACTTTCCATTCCACTGCATTTACAAAGGCTTAGGCACATACAGATAGACACTAAAATACAGCTCACCAACTGTAATCTGGATTACTGTGGTTTGTCTATCTATACAGACCATCAGCAATGGGATCCTGGGAAGAAGTGGGGGGAACTCAAAAGGTAACATAAAATTTCATAATGTTTGATTTTAAAACCCTTCTGTTTCTTAGTTTCCCAAGTTATTACGAGTAAACTAACTATTAAATTACTACCTGTCTGTTTGAGTAGAAAATATGTAAGTTAAACATGTAAAAGTACAAAGAAAGAGGAAGAAAAAATGGGGGGGGGGGAGGTGGGGGGATGGGACACGACACAAAAAACCCCAACCGAAAAGCAAACAGTGAAAGAGGAGAGAGTGAAGACCCCAACCTTCCATTCTGCGCCTGACCACATCCTACATGCAGGGAAGTTTTTGTTTGGAAATTGGTACAGTATTGGTGTGTGGTTGCATTCAGTGGATCCTCAGCACTCCAAACTGAGGAATGACCTCAACTATGGCAGTGTTTTTCAGCATTCTTTATAGAAAGCAGATAAACTTATATCTGAAAAGCCAGTCTTGGCATTTCTGAAGGAGGAGCATCCATCTCCTGCTTTTCTTTAGGCCACTGAACAATGCTACCCATCCACTTCATGCAAAATTGTAGTTTTCTACTCCTTTTGGTAAAGTCTAGCCAGCAACAGAAAGTTGGAGTTGCAGTTCAATGAGATTTGGCTTCCTGAACCGAACCAAACCAAACAGAAAACATTTCTGGTCATTTCTGTACCTAAAGTCCTAACAAGCAGTTCACCTGAGGCCACCTCAGAGTTGGACAAATGGGGAACTGGTAATGTTATTTTGTCTGAATGGGTTTCAAAATATGGAAACACTATATTTCTGAAAATAAAAAATAACTACACAACAGTAACATCAGAGGTATAATGGGGCAGGGGTTCTTTGGCCTTCAGACATTAGCATTTAGAAAAAGAAAACTGGAATAAAAAGCTAAAATAGTGTTCATAAGGCAAGACATAAAAGGCGATGGAGAATTTTTTTAAAGTTTTTCCACCCTGATTTATGTTTCTGGCTGGTTGCCAAGGTTTAAATAGGACATCTGGATGAAAAGTAGAAAAGTTTAAAATGCCTTGCTTTTTATTCTTTATTTAGAAAAGAGAAAAGAAAAGTTTAAAATAAGAAGGCAGCAGTAGAAACAATATTATCTACTGATAGCAAACCAGAACCAGGTGTCTTAGAGCTAGGTTCTTTTTACAGTGTATTGAACCAGGAAATACAGGGTAAGTATTTTACATTTAATTGGCAGTCCTTTGTTCATTTTATTTTTTTCCAGAGATTTTAAGGAGGAAGGAAATTATATGTACATATATTTTGCTGAAGACTTAAAAAAGAAAATTAAAATGTACTTAAAATGGAAAAAGTGTCTGTCTCCTGCAGATGCTTCCTTCAGCTAAAGTAAGGAAATGTTGAATGATTACAGGAGGTTTCTTTATCTTAAAATGAGTAATAATCACTCAATATCTTATACTTTAATATTGTCTGTAAAATTAAAACAGGATTGTGTTTTAGGAAAAGAAGGACTAGAGAGCAACTATCAGAAGACACACCCACAGTTTCAGATTTTGGAAAGCATGATAGCCCAGCCACTAACCACACCCAGCCACTAACCACGTACCCGGGCATAGGCACAGGAGTCTCACAAAACATGCTAAATACCAGCTCAAATATAGCATAGTAGAGCCCAGAAACAGCAGAAATTCTATCTGTTTTTATAATGTCCAGTACTTGAGGGCTAGAGGGTTCAGACTCTCAGCTGTGGTTCTTAGCCAGGCTAAGAAAATTTTTCCTCATTCCCTGGGTTGCACCCAAGGGAAATGGTGAAAAGCTCAGGGAAAAGGTCTTGTTGCAGCATTAATGGACAATGTCCAGGTGAGTTTCCAACTAGGTAGAAAGGTACAACATGTGGCACGACTGTCCCACAGTGAACACTCAATGTTCTCTACATAAAGCCTATCTCTGTTCTACAGATACTTTAGCATAAACCCTTAGGTATTCAACATTTTCTTCTTTCACATAAAAGTTTTCACTCATCAGTGTTGTTCACAGAGGGAAAGTGACATTGCTCCAATCACCATAGTTGACCATAATGACCACTGATAAAAAAATGTGTCAGCTTTTCAAAAGTAGACTACCTAAGCAACAGTTTCTGATAGGATGACAGATGTGGATTTACAGCTTATAAACCTTCAAATTCAGGATGGCAAGCATCCTGTGCTGCTTTCAGTCTTGACATCTACCGCTGTCATAGGCAGAGAAATTTTAAGTGTGCTGCAGCACACAAGTTCTGATGCTTCTGTTCTTTGAAAGTGAAAATTTCAGCTTATTGCTGCCATATACACCTTCTTAGTTCTATTAAAAGAATTAGGACACATGCCAGACTGTAGTTCAGAACTGCCAAGAATCCATAAGAGTGATTTAGGACCAGGAATTTCCATCAGGGCTATGATCTTGTCTTGAAATCAAAGAGCTATATGCACAGTAAAACAAGAAAAAAAAAAAAAAAAGCAATCTGGAGATAATGAATGTAGAACTTAATCATTTCATAAAATAATATTTTCAATTCCTTCAAGAAAAATATGCTGCAGGTAGCCTCCATTTCAGTCTCTATATAGGTATCTAAGGAACACAGAGGTCAAAGGAAAAGGCAAATATACACCAGTCAGAATCACAGGGAACGGTGCAGCGAAGCATATGGGTTGCTTCAATTGTCCGTGCTCCTTGATGAAAGAAGACTGTTCACTTGGGATGTCTCTGCAGGAGGCTAATAAAGTTTCAGTCACTGGGACATCGACAGCAAAGAGGAGACTAGACTAGACTAGACTAGAACAGTTAAACTACAACACTTGAGTTTGGTGAGGATTTATTTTACTGTCTGTGCTAAAGTGTGGAAGTAATGTTTTAGATCCCAGTACAAGAAGAGCGTTAAGCATCCACTGCAAATCTGCCTAATGACAGGGAAAATGGGACCTTTTGCAGAGATATAGCAGAGAATTCAGCCTCTCCATTCAGTTTTCAAGTGAAGAAATAGGTACAGCCTAGAAGTCATTATCCCTTGAAAGCTGTGTCCCTGACAGCTTACGTCAGAGTATCTATCTCTTAGATTCCTGTGGTCAAGGATTAGCAGGCATAGAGAAGATTATGTTGAGACAAATTTTCATGCTTCTAGCGAGCATGTCCACTCAGGTGTTCAGTAGCATCCACAATGCAGACAATGCTGACCGTATGAGTATTTGATACTCTATGTTCATTTTTGCCTAGCTGGAAATCCCATAAATCTGTGCTGAAATGGCTGTGTTTTGTTTTTGTTTTTTGTTTTTGGTTTGTTTTTTTTTTTTGTTGGTTAGTTCCTTGTTTTTTTTCCTCAGGCTTTTTGAGGGGGTTGGGGTGTTTGGTTTATTTTGAGGGTGTTTTGGTGATTTTCCAGTGTTTTAAATGTGTGCCTTTAGGAGTTGGTTACATAGGGACCCAGCTTCATTTTGTGAGCTTCTTTATTGGGTGCCCGCCTTGGTAAGTGTGCATGCACCTAATGTATATCATACCAATAATATTCTGGCTCCATAAAGCAAACTAATGCTTGAGAAAAGTGTCATTTAATTGCCCTTGAGGCAGGTGTCTTTGTAGTGGCTCTTTTCTGGGTACCTTTCTGTCATATTTATAGATTTGAGATGTTACAGAAAGACAGTGGCGTTTCTCAGTTCTTCAGGGCTGTAGACTAAGTTGTTTTAGGTATGAATATCCCTGGGTATGAATTTTCTGGACTGCACCCCAGATCCTATCTGCTTAGACAGCTTTTAAAATCCCTTAGTAGTTTACTGTCTGTGATCTGCAAGGTATGAATTTCCCCGGTGTTATACAATATCACAGCAACTTTGTATAAATTGCACAAATTTAAATCCCCAATGAATTCCTTAAAAAAGAAGTCTTTTCCCTTTTGTGTATAGCTTTTACATTCAATGCTGCTAAACAATGTCAGCACTAGACAATGTGATTCAGTAGCTAGGAATAGTGTTTTTATAAGCCATACCGTAAAACCTTTGCCTAGTTTTGGTGTGTGGTGTCAGTTTCTTTTATACTTTTCTGTGGAGAAATTTTGGTTCCACTGTTAAAGAGAACTAGGTGGAGTTACAGAGTAATCTGGCGGATGTTTTCATTGCAACTCAGTTCTGTTTGGATTTCTCTATTACCTAGAGACAAGTGATGGAGGTCAAAATATTTCTGGTTGGTTGGAGACAAAAAGTTCATTCATCTTAGACACAAGTTCTGTTAGAAATCTCAGGTAAGTAGAGAATTGTGGGTTTTGAACTCCATAAAAGTGTTGAATTTACTCACTGACTTGTGTTTAAGGCGTTTGGTATAAATCTATCCCTCATTGCAACTGCAGACAATGATTTGAATATATATATATGGCTCTCAGTATCGTAGCATCTGAGAAACAAGATAGAGCATCTGGTTTCTATGATTTGTTTAGACAGTCTGTTCAATGACTATGTCTCGCTGTTCATTGTGAATGTGAAATCCATTATTCTACTCCCATACATTTACTAGACTCTCTTAAAATGAAGCAAGTTTTCTTCTCCTGTAAATGATCATTTCTGCAAGTGATGGTAAAAGTTGCAGTAAAATATGGTCTGGAGACTTCCAATCTTTATTCATCTCATTGCAGAAGTAATCTGTTGAAGACCTTCCCCAGAAGTAGAAGCAGGTTCAGCTAATAGTTCCTTCCAGTATCTCAGAACTGATTGGTTTTATAAAATAGCTGCATGTCCCTAATCTTTCAACTGCCACAGGGTACTACTACATGGAGAACCTAAATTTTCACCCACATTGCTCAATTTGCTGATGGTGACTAAGGCTGAATCACCAATTGAAAAGTTTTAAGCTACATTTTCTGCAGGTCTTACAAAAACATCATCTACACAAAAACGTTTCTTTTTCACAGCAGCAGTTAATGAAAATAGATGCAACAAAATCCTACAAACAACATTGCACAACCTTCACTGTCATTGCATTTGACAGTTTCTCTGTGTTGACCACTTTCTACACACTATTTCTTGCATACAGAGGAGGTAGCTACTAATACTCAGTCTGAATAAAAACAGATTAGGATTTGGAGAAATTAAGATCAAATGTTTGGTATGGATGTATTTTTACCATCACCAGGAATACAAAATTCTGTCTTGAACTCCTTGCTTTTCAGCATTCTTTCTCCGATAGTCTGTTGCACACAACATTTTTTTAAGGCAAGGAAATTTGGATAACAATCTCTTTCACTCTTCAGAAACTCATAGAAATACTCCTATATGGTATTTCAAGTACTTTAGCAATATTCTTACACTGCATTCTGTGGAAAATATTGTTGCAAATGTAATGAGCCTGAGGCAATTGACCCAACTTGTACAGTAGGATAAACTCTAAAAGATTTCATTGCTTCCATTTTAAATAATTTTTGAGGACAGATTGCAAATCTGTTCTTGCACCTTCCTCTGCTGGGCTTGTAAAATTAAAACTTTGATTCTGACCAGGTAAAATAGTAGAACTAAGCCAAGACTACAAAACTCAGGTTATATGGTTCAAGGACATTTCCTAATTACTGGAAGACAAAACTGAGTCTAAAAGCCCAGCCATGACAACAGTAAATAAAAAAAAAAAACCAAAACCAAACATGATATGCCTGCAGAGAAAACTGGAAAAGGTAGAGGAAATAAACACATTTGCACGGAGGGGAATGACACTTGAGGACAGAATTATAAGGACAAAAGTGCTCTCAGTGTAGACAGCACAGATATGAAGGTGATAGACCTGATAAGCTTCTTAGTAGCATAGACTCCCAGGGCAACAGCTATCTTGCAGGAGGTCCTTTGAACACACC
>RSEF01000031.1:31733683-31751693 GCA_003993805.1 Himantopus leucocephalus
AAACTTACTGAGGGTGCACTCGATCCCCTCGTCCAGGTCATTTTTGACCTTTTTTTGAAAATGTCATTTTGACATTTGTATTAAGTTCTTCCCATAGTGATCATATGCTGTGTAGTCGTCCATCAGACGCGCAATGACAGAAGTTCAGAAGGATTTTGCAGTATTTCCTCTGTAATACTTATGTTACCCACAGCTCTAGCAAGTGGACTTACAACTGTTTCCTAATTTGAGGTTACAATCGTTATACCTCCATGCTGATTTTTTGTGTTCCCCTTGTGTTGATAACAGCAGCTTTCACAACTGTGGTTCCTTTTAAAGACAGTTTTCAAATGTAGGCAATTGAGAACTAAATTACTAATTCAGTCTAAATCTGGACTAGTTTCCTCCACAATTGTCCCCATAGCTGGTGTGAGAAGATTTACAAAACCAAGTACCCCAACCGTATTGTTAGAATGTCCTTTTTGTTGAATAGGCAGAAAATGCGTGTTACACCGAATATATTTGCAATGGTCTCTGTCCCAGGGAATTCAGATTCCAAAAGCAGCAGACTTGTGAAGAGGTAAACAGAAATCATTTCAGTACAGATTAAAACAGTTTATCACAGGCGGCACAGTAGAATTCCACATTCTATAAATGGAGAAGTATGGTATTTTATAATACAAACCCGTATTACGTGTCTGGGCTAGAAAACAACCATCAGTTTTCTACCTACCTTCCCTATTAGATACTGTTACCACTTGCATCAGACTCTGCTCTCCTTGATATATGGGATGTATATGTAAGTATTCTGTCCTAGCATCTACCTAAACAAATACTTACTGACCTATGTATCAATAAGGTTCAACTTTATTATAAGTAAAAGTCTACACTTACAGCAGAGGTCTATTGGATTTAACATTTAGAAGATTTAATCTAATGAATTGTGTAATGTGAAACAGATTTTAAATCCTAAATACTTGCCAATACCTTCCATATTCTACATATTTTTATATGTATAGAGGATGTAGAAATGTATGAGTCAGTATGGGATTGTTAATGCCAAAATACACTGGAAGCTAAGAGCCGGCCTATAAAACTTACTCATGTTAAGTTAACACTTACTTGAAAGGAGGGGCTTTAATGGAACTGCTTGCGTCAGTAAGTGCTTATCAGTGTGAGCTAGGGCTCCGCAATCTGGCCTTTTAAAGAAAATTGCTGCTCTGAGTTTCAGGTGGCACATTATGCAAGCCTGTACTGCAGCACCTGCAGTGCATGATATAGAACAACATATGCTTGTCTTATGGCACCATTTATTTAGAAATAGCACACAACACATCTGATGCTAAAAAGAAGAACAAAACAAATCAACACATTTGTTTTCAGAACAACCAACTATTTTAAGCCCATGAATTATTCACTGAGGTTTTGGGGGGTTTGGTTGGGTTTTGGTTGTGTTTTTTTTTCGGGGGGAGGCAGCAGCAGAATGGAGAGAATATGCTCCTTAAGGTTTTTAGAACATTTGCTACAACAAGATGCTTTTAATCAAATAAAATAAAATATTTGGGTAAAAAAATGGTTATAAAATCAGAGTTTTATGATTCCCTGAGGTGCTAACATCAAAATTAGCAGCAGAAAATACTGTGTGCCTCTGCTTGAAATGCTGATTGTGACTATCTTCTTTTTTCTGAAGTTAGTTGTGGATGAAATCCAGTCCATTCTGTTTTGTGACCTCAATGATGTCCTGTGATAAACACGGAAAGATATAAAATCTTACAAAATTAGTATACAGACTCTTAGAACTACTAGGCATATCGCCAGCATGTAATTCAAGAAAGGGTAAAAGAGTATGTATGTGAATTATTTAAAAACAGAAGGAAGAGAGAGGCCAGAAGTTATCTCTATTGCTGTTCATGGACCAAATCCTACAGCAATGTAAAGGCCAGTTAAGCTGGCAGTAGAAGGACCTTAAAATATATTTAAATTTCCTAACACTGAAACATCTTTGACATAAGCAGTGAACTGCACAGAAAAGAAAAGTGTCTATGTAGCAGTGAAACTGGTGACATATATTACCTGACTCTTCTCCTGGATGTTCCCCTGGACATCATTTATATGTGTAATGAGATGAAGCAAGGTAGTGCTGCCATGAAATTCAATAATCAGTGGAATAACTTCATCAATTCTCATCTGGAAATATCGTAAGGAGCAGATTAGAGCTGAAGCAGGAGGTCTGGGAGAGAGAACTGTGGCCTGAGTAGCTAATTACTAAAAGATAAGAGCACAGGGGACAGATGAAGATCTGCAGGGAGGGTTGCATTCCCTTTGCTTTGTCTAGAATACATCCTGCGAAAGCCTAGCTGACTGCTGTCAACTCATATGTTTGATTGCTTTCCCACATTTGATTTTCCTTAAAGTCCATGTCCCCTGGGTTCAGATACCAGGGCCTGAAAGCTAATTTTGCAAAACACAGCCATGGCACCTTAGTCCAGCTGTACTTTAAGAAAATTTTGGTGAGCTTTGGGCTAGTATCAGAGTTAAAACCATGTAACATCAGAAAATAAGAAACAAAGGACTGGAACTGTTGAGTCAGCTGTAAGAAGTAGCTCCAAGACTAAAGAGAAAAATGCTGACCTGAGAAGGTTAAAAAGCCCCCCAAAATGCAAAGCAGGAAGGTACCAACACAGCAAGGTAGGGACAGAGCTTATTTTGTCATCAAGAGGTCATAACTTCTCCAGCTTACTTGTAAATTCCTGACCAGCAGGTTATGTCACTGAGTGCCTGACATGAGGAGTTGCAAGCTTTCTAAGGCTTAATCCGATAGTAAATCAGACCTTGCTAGCTATTAAAAAAAAAAGAGAAGTGTACTACTGCGTATCCCGAGTAAACACTGACTTCAGAGTTTCTACACATAACAAAAGCTATCCAAACACAATCAGTTGGCAGATAAAAGGTTCTCTACTGGAAAAAAGATTAGCACCAAAAATTATTCAATGATTGCATAGTGGAATAACTAATGCGCGTAAATAATTTACAGGGAGAGTTCAGTTAGAGTTCCTTTGGGGTGCAGAATAGACCTGAATATTTTCCTACTTTATTTTTTCCAAGAAATAAGTAGTCGATAAAATCTGACATGTCATGGTCTGACACTCAGCTGTGCTACTAATTTTAGGAAACAAGGGCATCCTACTACTCTCTGACTACCTTGTTCTGCAGTGTCAGGGTGTCTCCTTTGTATAGTACATCCATCTAAGCTAATATCTTTACATATTCATGGACTTGCAAAATTATTGTATTTTGTGACTTTTTTTTTCCCACTTCAGCTATACACTTCGCAATTTTCTTGAATGGTAGCTACTAGAAATTTCAAATACATTACTTTTTTCTTCCACTTGATAACTTTCATAATTATACTTAAAGTTACATTACATGCTTGTCAATGTCCCTCTGGTAGCAGCTATAATTCCAGCATCATCTTCACAAAGATGTTAACACAGGTGCATTACCTAGGAGAGTTAACTGTTTCCTAGCATATCAGAGAGAATGACCACACAATGATGTTTGTAAATGTTTTCAAAGTACATTTTAAAAATGCCTAAGTTCACATGAAGCTGAAGTTAAAGATTTCATAATTTTAACATACACACTCTGCTGTGGTAAGAGTCTTGGAGAAAAACATGAAAGGAACGTGTTAATTTTAAAAAAAAAAAGGAAGAAAGAGCAAAATATGTAAATTACATTAGGCATATTCCTCAAATATGCAAAATAATGCTTTGATTTATATGCACTCTTCAGACCTTTGAGTCTTCAGGTTTAACAGAAATGTGGTTTGTGTTTTATCTTTTTGAGAATGTTCTTAATGAGGAATCAAAGTCTTTACCTAAGAATTTGCCTATCAAAGTGCTTTTCCTACCAAAACCAGATTTATATATGTAAAAAGCAGAATCTAAGAGCTGGCCCAAACCATGAAAATCATCCACACTAAAATCAGTTGCCAAGCTGGTTTTGGTTTCTAATAGATAGTCTTTGTATAATTCAAACTAGTAGGCCCCCGCAATAAAAAGGAAGTATTGTAAATCAAAAGTACTGCCCAAATGCACACTCCAGTCTGTACTGGTCAGTAATCCAGTGCGTTCAGTGTGTGTACTGTGTTCAGAAACAGCTTTCCCTCAGCTCACACAGAAAACACAGCCACACTAAAGAAGGAGATGAAGAACTCTGAGTTACAGGAAGTACTTTACCACTAATCAGTCCTGTCCCATAGATCAAAAGTGTGGAATACACTAATTAAGAAGTGTCTTTTCTGTTTCTTTTTTCATGGTATTTAAATCATTTAAATACCATGTTAAAATTCATGATATTTAAACATTTAAATTTCATGATATTTAAAACCTGGCATTTAGACCAGGTATAAAAACAAAATTAAAATATAACTGAATCCTAAAGGATCTGAAGTTTTCTATGAAATATGAGAACAATGATCAATCTTGTATGAAATTTACTTCTCTTATTTTCATTGAGATGGATTCACAATGATTTGACATTTCATCCATAATATTGCATGAAATATAATATGAAGAAACTAACAGATGTAATCTCCTGCATATCAAAGGAAACAGGCATGAAAATGCTCTGATACAGAGCATTTTTCTTCCTATTTTATTTCACTACCACAGGAAGGATGAAGATCAAGGATTTAGAAAACAAATCAGATTTGGAGTTTAGGAATGAATTAAGGATAATGCTGATTTGACCTTGAGTTCTTATGCGGTTTTACCCTCAAAGAGATGAAATTTCAGACCAAAACCTATTTACACTACATTTTCATCAGTTTGGGGAACGTCTGAGGAGTACATTGAGACTACAGAACTCACTATTTTTAGTGAATGTTTTTTGGCCCCTAAAGATGGGAGCTGGTACCACTGCAGAAGATATTTGATCTCTCTAAGCATTGTACCGCGGCTCAGCTTTTTAGTTCTTGTGGACTACCTAAGCTAACAATTTAGAAGATCAGTGTGATGAATAATGCTTTCCTATCATGTATTTAACTGGCTCTAATGAAAAAGAAAAAGGATCTTAATTTCTCATATTTGCAGCTTTCCTGGAACTTGACAGCAATGCCAAGCTATCTGGCATCATTGATTCTATAGGACTCTCTGTGGCACTAGCACTGAATTCAAATGTTCTCAGTATAGGGAAAAAAGGCATGGCTACACTTTGTGTAGCAGGTGAGACCATATTTTGACATACCATTGTGTAAGTGCTGGAACAGTTCAATAACACCTAATGATGCGGTCAGTCTGGATTGGTATCCTGTATAGTACACTGACAAATAACATTGGTCCTTACAGTGGTGTCTTGTAGTAGTTGCTTATACCTGTTTCTTCTAAAGCTTCATAAAATGAACAAATAGACATAGATTCTTATCTGAATCTGACAGATGAAGTTCTCTTCTAATGCTAACTGTGTGCAGCCTGCCACCAGGTGATGGATTAGCTGAGGTTCAGAAGCAGTATGCCATATCAAAGTTCCCAGTGCAGCGCAGTGTGAGATGACCTCTTGTAGAATTTAAAGTATGTAATAGTGAATGGTAAATTACAGTCTTTCTTTTACCCTGTCCTTCCAGTTTAAGAAGAAGCCCCTGAAAAGAAACAGGTAGTAAAACATAGGTGCAAATCCTATACAATAATTGGAAAAAATTTTTTTACATTGTTTTTGCAATTTTTACACCTTTCTAAAGTTCCTCAGCATTTCCCAAAAGATGAAATGAATCATAGTATAAATGAGAAACAGACATTAAGCATATCAAGGGAACTTTTAATTTGTAAGAAACCCTGAAAGTAATGCTAATATGTCAGCAAATGAGAAAAAAGGCTGGAAAATAATTGAGGAGGGTGTTTTGAACTGTCAGAAGGCAGATCCCTGACAAATAACTCACTAGTATAAGGTAGGGGTGGGGAGGGAAGAGGTTGTTAATGCTTTGCTACTCAGCCATTGACTTTTCTCTGAGATGGTGACTACAGAGATTCACATCTGGGAATTAAGAAAAGCTTTACTTTCAGAAAATTTCTTTGTATTATTGTCTTCTTTCTCTGGACCCAATCGCTGTCAAATTTAATTATTATTTTTTTATGCCACACTACATATTTTATAATATTCAAACTTTCCTGTACTGCTCACAGCAAATGGAGGATACAAGGCGATGTACTGTATTCCATTTGTAATCTGAGGCATTGTAGGATATACTTCTTGAGATTTGACACTCTGACCACATCTTTCTGTAGCTTGGTTCAGATTTGAGATGTCCTTAGCAGTGGCTAAAAGTCCCTCAGACCTGAATTTAATTGATGCAGAGCAACTCTGAATAGCCAGAGCCTCACAAAAAAAGAGCCATTGTCTCCAGAAACTGAGTTAACCTGGAATATCTTGTTCTCAGATTTGCCTTTTTTTTCTCTTTTCCTGGAAAAAACAAAACAAAACAAAACGAAACAGAGTCCTCTGCATGTCCTAAATGAAGACCAAAGGAAACCAAATAGACCAAACCCCCAATCATTTGTCTTTGTTTAGGATGGGAAGTCAGTCCCTACAAAAGAATGCCATAGTATCTTAGTAAAACTTTTGCCTCTGAAACTAGTGGTATGGCAAAACACTATTGCATTATTACAATGACCTCTTTATTCCCTGCCTGTTAACTGGAGCATGAATTTTGAAACAAAAAAACAGAAGTGTTCTTTCCTTGCATTCTGTTTCCAGAAGCTAATAAACCATGCTACGTGGACACCACTAATTCCCTTGTACTCATTTGATGGTACTTTTTGTCTGTCATCTGTATAACACTAGAACTCTTAAGGAATAGTTTATAGGACACATATTTTTCTTCCACAACAGAAATATCACTAGCCTACATATCCTCTGTGGTGTCTAAGTACTTACTAGATGCTTCTGTGTGCTCCTCAGCTGTCAGCTAGATTCATAGCCCTTGCTAAACTTTCTCTAAAATCTTGTTCTAGCTTTCTCCAATAGAAAAGCAAAAACCCTGCAGAAAAGAAATTATTTGATGAGATAATGGTCACCTGATCATATTAAAAAATATCAGATTGAAAGATTTCTTGGGGCTTTGTTTTTGGGAGTTAGGGTTCCCAGTTGCATGAACAGTAAGGTATTTGCTTCTGAAAAATATCATTTGAGGTGTGCTGCTCTGAAAATTTTAAGTTCCTTGTATCTAACATTTCTGATTAATTTAGTGCTGTTGCACCTTTTACATAGCACCTGCATATCTCAGAAGTGACCACATGCACAGACACACACATACACATGCACAATCACAGAATGCATTTTTTCATAGATCCCTGACAACTATTAGAAAATGAAATTCATCCCAAAGTTTGACTGTGGTAGACTGGAACATGGAGAATGGGACTATGTACCTCCGAGCACTGTAGCGACGTAAATGAACAAGATGCATGTAATTTACAAGAAATGCTGTCTCAAAGATCTCACACCATCCAAACTCCTGTCATTAGGCAGGGCTGGCTTGCTTTAGTTACCCAAAGAGAGACTTCTAGAAAGTCACAGTGGCTTGTAGTGCGTAGTGCCAGTTGTGGAACAGTTCCCCCCGATTCAGCCATCTTCTAGCACTAGGGTTAATGTGCTGTTTGTGATAAAATTGTCATCTTCATGTAGGGAAGCCATGAATATTTTTTAATAATAAGACCAGATGTCTTAATTAGGTACATTAATCACAAACACTTGACTAAACACTTGATGGATATACAGAGGGATCTGGACAGGTTGGATCAATGGGCCGAGGCCAATGGTATGAGGTTCAACAAGGTCAGGTGCTGGGTCCTGCGCTTGGGTCATAACAATCCCATGCAGTGCTACAGGCTTGGGGCGGAGTGGCTCGAAAGTTGCCTGGTGGAAAAAGACCTGGGGTTGTTGGTGGACAGCCTGCTGAATATGAGCCAGCAGTGTGCCCAGGTGGCCAACAGCATCCTGGCCTGTATCAGAAATAGCGTGGTAAGCAGAACTAGGGAAGGGATCACCCCCCCGTACTCAGCACTGGTAAGGCTGCACCTTACCAGAGAGTATTTGACACTATAGCTTGGAAGGCTGAATACCTAATAGTATCAAATAAACCTTGAGTATGGCACAGTATTAATTTCTGATAGCCTAATGTACTTTAATATCCCTATAGATCGATAGTTGTGCAAATAAACTTGATTTATAAATAGAAGTCAAGACATTTGAAGCCAAAAAAGTCTGTACAATTTTATACATTGCCGAATATCCTGAAGTCAGCTTTACTGAATTTTCTTCATTGTCAAATGAATGCATTTTACCTACTGCCATTAGGTGCAACAAAGCATTCCATTTTATCAAATAAGCAGTTCTTCTTACACTTCTTGCCAGAAATTGCTTTGCTTTAGTAACTGATTAAGTGATCTTCTGTGTACATTTGTAATGGACTTTGGGTGCTTTAAGCTGAAGTATGATTCAAAATATAAGATATTATTTGCATAATACAGGAAAACAGAGTGTCTTTCACCTTATTCTTGTACCTACTGAAGTGTTACACAAATTCACCTCTTAGCATTTTATTTCCAAGCTGTTACTCTTATTTCCTGTATTTCCTCACCATTTACCATGTGTATCATATAAACCTTTTTTTTTATTTGTTTGTTTGTTTGTTTGCTTCTGAATACCATCACTTGCTGTAGACTTGAGAGGATTAAAAATGATTGCAGTTTATGTAGAGAAGAATCCCCAGCATTTTCTTAGCCATGTAAGCATTGTTCTCCTCTAAATGCAAGAGTTTTTTAATTGCTGTGATTACTACAGTTAATAAGTGGGTCCTACACTTCTTTTCAGTCTATGTAATTGGGAAAAAAAGAATACATTTGTGGTATGTTACCTGATTTGTTGCTGTTATTTTTCACAATCTCTTTGAGGCCAGACAAGTTGTCACTTCCAGTTACTGTGGGTGAGTATGATATGGCATGCAAAATTGCACACCATGTTGTTACAGCCAGAAAAATAATGGGTGTCACCACTGTAATTGCTGATAAAAATTTGGTGAAACTTAAATCAGTTACCTACCAAATATGTCTTATGCCAGTGTCCTGTCTAGGAAGGCTCTAATATAGTATATTGAGCCACAGTCAATCAACATATATAAAGAATGATGAGTCTTCAAGGAAATATATTATACAACCACAGTATGTATTTGTGTGTTTCAATCCATACAATGACTTTTAAGAAGGGAAAATGGTGTTCAAAATTCATAGCAAATAATAAAGGTAAAAAGTTTCTTTCACTACATATGTGGTGATTACATATTGCAAAGATAAGTACTTGTAAAAATGGAAATGGGTGGAAAAATCAGTGTGAGAGATAAAATATTGAAAATCCTGGAGAAAAAAAATAATTTATGTGATTTTTAATTTTAAAAATCCAGAAGGTCATAATCAGCACAAATTCCTGACTGAGAACACAGAGAGAAAATAGAACAAGAAAGGAATCAGCTATAGGGGCCGTTTAGCTGTGAGAAGAGATGAAACTAACCCAAGAATGACAGTACATTTAGGGCAGCACAGAGCTCTGTGTGGGAAGCTGAGTGAAATGGCACAAAACTGTTATAGCAGATGAGATCATGAGGATGCTTTTTATTTATTTCTTAGCCTTTTTTTGGGCCAAACCCTGAAAAGCTGGTTCAAGATGGAATCTGTACATGATAGAAATAAGGAAGAAATAATCGTATGGTGAACGGCAATCAGCAAGGGCCCAGGTCCGGCATGATTAAATTAACAAATTTTATTTTATGATTGTGAAATGGTGGGGTACAAGGAGAGGAAAAGTGGTGGCTATTTGGTCCTTCTGAAGCAAGTGTTCAACTTCCTTTTGAGCCAACGCAAAACAAGTAATCAGTCAGAGGGAATGGCACAGTCCCCATTGTCTAGCGAACTTCTGTACCTGGCATGGAGGTGAGGAAAAGACAGGACAGAGATTTTAGAGGTTGCTCCCTGGAAAGTTTGTGTAGTTCATATCAGCTGCTACCCTTAAGGGAAGTCCCAGTTTTGGGGCCTGGGACCGGAGCCCTAAATTTCCATCGTGTCCAGCACATTTGTTAAGATCACCGCTCATTTACAGAGTCACCTATAGGCAAAATATGCTCGGCCTCTTCAAAAAAATATTTAACTTCTTTCATGCAACGTTGTTCTTCAAAATGCTCGTAGTAGACAAAATCAAGGTGTTAGACTAAGCTAAATAAAAGGTTTTAATATGTGAATTTGAAAAACTAGCTGAAAATAGACCATAACCAGACAGATTAAAAAAACACTTCTATTTCTGATCTAATTCTATTTAATGTTTTTTCACCATGAACCATAGCTAAAGATCTTGAATGTATGCAGACAGATTAATCAATTCATTTTGAAATAGGTGCAATGACAAACAGGACTGAAGACCAGCCAATTCTTTATACAAATCTGATCACACTGTAAATGAACAACAGCATTTGAAAACAATGCATAGACACAGAATAGATACAGAAATTAAGAAATGCAGGTCACAACTACTGTATGAGAGAACTTATGAGGATAAAATATTGAAAAAGACTTATTTGAAGGTGTAGGTAAGATTAAATTCAGTTTGCTAAGTGTACCTCACTAATCTTAATATTTTCTGATCTTTTCGTACTATGGAATTAGATGTTAAATAAAAAGAGTATACTTGCAAATGAAGAACATCTTTAATTCATTTTTTTGACCTGACAAACTATCAGGTAATGTCACTTTTACAGTATAGCTTTCTCTTGACAGTCATGCTTTCACTGTATTTGAATCTAACTAGCAATGTTTCCTTTTGCTCTCCATTTGGAATAAGTTATTTTAGGATTACACTAATTTCCTAAATGAAATATCATGCACATGCCTGTCTTACCTCACATAGGCCAAAAAAACAATCAATCAAACAAAAAAAAAAACCAAGCAAAAATTCCAATTTGGTGGTTATTATAAAGTGTCTTCTCCTGTACTGTCATGCAATAGGTACTAGAGAAAGAAAGACCAATAAATCACTGGTACCTATACATCTAACATAGATAAAGTCTCAGCCAGCTGTCAGTACAGTAGGGAACCTCAGCTGAATTGACCTATTTCTTGCCTAGTGTAAATTTCTTCTCTCCTCCCCTAATTATACCTTTAGAGACTATTCATGTTTGCTAAATATATATGTGTGTGTGTGCATTTATATTTCATGCTTTTTTTTTTGACCTTGTTACTGATGCTGTACTTCTTTTTTATTTCCCATTTCTTTCTTCATTTCTGTCTTTAGGCATCATTCAGAAAATTCAGGATTCTGTGAAAAAGAAGAAAGCCTTCTGTGCCCTGATGGTTTAATACTTGTTAAATATGACATTTTTATTTCAGTTCATAATGAGATGTGTGGTTTTGGTACAGTTCAGAGCGGGAAGAAAGGCTAATATGTAACTTCCAGAATCTAAGATTATAAATTAGATTCTTTTGTTATAATCTTAGTTTTTTCACTGACTTCAGTCTTAGAACTGTTCATCCATACTGTTGTATCTCACAAGGGTAGAATAAGTTCATTTTTGAAAAATGCTTTGTGAAGCATTCACAATCTAGCCCAGAATGAAAAGTCTTTAATGGTTATTTTAGCTTCAGAATAGCTGCGTTTGAACACAATGCACCACAGAGGTGAAATGGAGGAGAAAGAAAATGAGCAGGAAATATGGTATGCTCTATAAAAGTGTGTGTTCTCAGGTCACAGTATCTCTTTTTTTGTATAGAAGTATTTATTTCTTCTTTCTTTTTTTCTTGTCCCATTTTAGAGATAAAATCTGTGTGGGACACAGTGAAGCAAGAGGGGAAGTAATTTTTTTTAATATTTTTTTTTTTTATTTTGAGAATGACAGTATATTTGTACCTGGTTCTGTAAAGACGATGTGGGTGTCAGTTCAACAGGCTCAATCTCATTTTTAAATAGGATCTAGGGCAATGATATTCTCCACACTCCCCCTGGTATAAAAGTCATCCTCTTTGTCAGAAGATGCCTTTTCAAGGGAGACAGATGGTATGAGCTGAACTGCGTGGAAAAAGTGTTTGTGCTTTCTCACCACACCTAGAAGGATTGCACCTAAGGTACAATGCTGCTGTAATTTCTGAGGGGGCAGAGCCTAAAGTAACCTCCTAAAGAGGGCCATGATTCTGCTTACTCGGCATGACAAATACCAACTGAAATTTCTACTGCAGCTCCTCTGTTGCTGCATGCTGGTGGAACAATTTTTTTAACAGTCCTTTCTTTTATATAAGTGATTTCGTAAGTATCTTTCAACTCTTTTGGTGGTTTTTAAGTTCCTCGGAAGCCTACAAGAAGCATAGCTAAGTTCAACCAAAGGGAAACGTTCACAGGCCTTCCTGTGCCTGATGCCTTCTGCCCTACTGAATGGAAAGAGCACAGGGACCCAGACCACACACACACAGAATCTTTTATTGTCTTTAAGTCTCCTTACAGCAGCACCTGTATTTACTGAGCAGGTATGAAAACTGGGCTCCTGTCCAGGTGCCAGCATTGGTACCAAGGTTGACACCAAGTCAATTCTTGTAACTTCTGTGACAGAAACTTCATATGACAATTGCTTGCATTTTACTCTCTGCAGACTACATGATGTGTTTGGAAAAAAAGAAGTCTTTTGCCCTAGCATTAACTGCTGCTTATTGAGTTAGGTGGAAATTTCTACCAGGAAGCAAAGACTCATTCTTCTCAGGTAGGAGAGAGAGGCAGGCAGAGGGGAAGGAAGGAAAAGTGGGAAGGATCTTCAGGCATGAATAAAGACAGTGAAACCTGTTATGCACCCAAGGTGACAGAAGAAGGAGGTTTTTCCTGAGGACTTTCCTTCAACCCATGAAGATGCTAGAAGTTGTTGGACCGGAAAGCATGACTAGAGGGAAAGATCAACCCCAAATAGGTTTGGCAAGGGCAGGTTTGTATCAAGTCCTTTCTTATTTTCATATATATCAGCCAGTAAATCTTATTTTCTTTGAAATGTTATCCTGTTCTTACTTGTCTCCTAATAATACATAACTTTAAGGACTGAAAGCTGTTTCTGTGCTTTTGGAGTGCTCATTTTCAGGAAAAGATACAAGCAAATGTACTGCAAAGCTCTGCTTATTCAGGGTCTCACCTGCACTTGAAACTGCCCATTGCCCCTAAAAGTTTTCAAAGTTATATATTTTTACCATCTTCCCTGAGCTGCCAAATTTCCTACGTTAGTGGCCTACATAAGCAGTATCAATAACACTGTCACATAGAAATGCAGGTTTAACTCCATTGCCAAGGCTGATTATTTGTTACTCACACAGTAAAGATTAGTCTTCTGTAAAATAATATTTGAGAAACAACCATTATGTATTTCAAGGAGACCAGTAAAATTAATCCTGCTTACAAAAATATGTGGGTGCTCTCATGGAAAGGCAAATGTCACAAATAACATGAAGAATGCCTGTCTTCCTCATCACACTTACTGGGTAGAGATCCACTTAGTCATGAGAGAAAAAAATATCTTAAAACTAAAGGAATTTGGTTAACCTACTTTATTAGATCAACAGCATCTCATTTTTTTCTGCATCTCCAAATAGAATTAGAAAGAAGCCAAGAAAAAAACTAGTTGTGGTCAATTCAGTGGCAACAAGTTCACAGGGTCTACTGGAAGGTTATGTCGTGCCACATGAAAATGCCTACACACTTTTCCTCATGATTGATTTTCTGTTAAAACGAGGAAGTATGATTTGAAGTGATTCATACATTAACTTGGGCCCTTAGTTTATTTAATCTAAATGAGCATTTTGACCTGGACCTCCAGCTCTGGGATGCTGAAAGTTCTCCAGGCCTGACTAAGCAGTTCTGCCTGTTGTAAGAGTAAGTAATTTACATATTGAAACTACAGAGAAGGTTGTCTAGAATACAGTGTCTTTTCATCTCTAAAGTGACAGTCTTAATAAGAAGTACGTTCCATTGTCAATATTCTAACGTTCATCTTGCTTAATGTAAAATCAATACTTTAACATAAGCTAATTACCGTCAGCTTTAACTTACAAACGTACTTCCCTATTAGCCTGGGAACAAAAAAAACCACAAGATAAAGCAGATTTTTACTAATAAATTTTATCCAACCACGCTCCTCCCCAAATAAAAAAATCCTTTAAAATTGTTTATATGAGTATCTAGACACTTTTAGGAAAGGAGTCAAATTAAATAGTTATCATAGGAATGGTTTAAACTTATGTAAAGCCTGTCATCTTATATGTTAATACAAGTCCATCTCTCTTGTTTGACATTATGAATACATGACCTTTTATTGTCATCTAGTGACAATCAAGGTATATGCAATCATTCCTGTTGTTATAGCTGAGTTTCAAATAATTCATGTTGCTTTAAATCTTGTCACGTGTTCCTAGCTTACATATGTGATGTATGTTCATATCATTTTGCATGCTACTGAAATAAAACAATATCTGCTATGAAGTTCCAACTTTTTCAGAGTAAATGAAACAAGATTAATTGCTCACAATGCTAAATTTGTATTTAGGTTAAGACAGATTAAGAGAGTTCTTGAGTTTACTTCCAAATATCCAATTTTTGTTTTGAATTAGCATAGACTACCCAGATGAAATTATAAAAGAAACTATGTGTAGGCAATAAAATGTTCCCATAAATAAATTTTAAAACAGTGGATGCTGAAAATTTATTTTTATTTTAAATACCAAATGAAAAGATCTTACAAGTGAAGACAAAAATATTTTCTCTAACTGACACTATCTTATTTCATTCTGCTAAACAACATTAATAGGATGCCCTTTGCTGGTCACCGTTAGAAGCAATTACAACAAGAAAGCTAAAGAACACTGCCAAATGAAAAACTTGTCATTTTCAGATAATGAGATAGTATTTTATTTTTAATTTGTGCTACAGTGCAGCTTACAATCTCCAACCAAGATGGAAATTGAATTGTGCTAGGAATGTACAAGCACAAAGAAGATGCAGTCACTGCCCTAGAAAGCCTGGCAGCCTAAGCAGAGAAATCAGAGAAAAAGAAAGACAGAAAATCTACGTACTCAGATGGTTCTTCTTGTGCATTCTCATTCTCATTCCCCCACCCCATTCTTTTTTAAACAGAAACAGGATTGATGTTGACAGTATGCCTTTCAAATACAGCAGTGTGATGAAACAGTGAACCACTCATAACAGTCTGAACTGAAAGAAACACAGGATTGCCACTTACCATGGCAATAAGCAGGCAGTGTAACAGCAAAATAATACTTCTTCACTCACATACAGCATTTTTTTATCTGGTTGTATGAAAATCAGGATGCACGTATATTCAAAGGCTAAGAGCACAGACTTCAGTTAGTGTAGCAGAAAAGATGATCCTTCTCCCTCTAAGGATTTTCTCCTACTTGCAAATACAATTTCACCTCCGCATATTGCTTTCCTCCCTCATGTCCAAGCACTTCTGAAGCAAACAAACTTGAGAGTACTCCGTCTTTTTTTTTTTTTTTCTGTATAGGTTATTTCAAAGCTCTGAGACATCCAAGAAGAATCTTGCTGGTCGCATCTACTTCATTATCAAAATTGTATGTGTCCTTCTTATGTGTGTTTTGAGGAAAGGCTGAGAATATCGACCACTCCATTCTGCTGGTGAGTTGATAATCACAAGAATACTCCCGAATACATGACTCAGTGCCTACTAATGGGAACAAAGGATTCTCTATCCGGCTCTGGAAAAGCAGTATTACTATAAGTTACTAGGAATGCTTGGGAGCAGGGCTGTTCATAAATCTTTTGCAGATATTTTACAAAATATTTGTAACTAAAGTAGTTTTCAATTAGCATATTGACACCATGGTCAGGAGCTACAGGAGCACAGGGTCAAATGCTTCAGTGACATAAATCAGAAGTAGCTGTCATTGAATTCTGAGTAAAATCAACATATAGAAGAGCAAAATGAGGCCACATTGTTACTAATGCACCCTATAAAATGATCCAATTCAATTCACATGCAGGATGTGTATTTGTTGCAAAACAAAAAGATGCCAAGGATATTTGTGCCTGTTGCGGGTAACATTACAGTGCTGAGCACTGAGAATTATTCTGGTGATTTAGATCATGGTAAATACACTCTCAAAAGCTTAAATTATATAAGGTGCATAGCTGAACCGATGAAATGGTTTTATAGGCCCAGAAAAGCTGGGGAATTTAAATCAATCACTAGGAAAACCAAACAGATCAAATAAGTGCCTTCCCATTAGCTCTGCAATGCTTGACAGAAATAGGACAGCAGAGAACAGGTTTTTCTTGGTGCACATGGGGTTCTGTTGATGTCATCTGAATTTTATTCTGCACTGCTTATGCACTGTTGCCTGGAGGAACCCTGCAGTATTGAGGTAAATACAGCAACTTAAAGCTTTATCACTGAACATATTCCTGCCAGTCTATTATCAAGATAATGGGCTCTTTTTCAGGCAGTGGAGTAAAGCTCTATCTGGATACTAGCACAAAATTAACAGAATAAATGAAGAATACATAATTGGACTCTTAAGTCCACGCAATATAGAATCACAGAATCGTAGAGTATCTCCAGTTGGAAGGGGCTTATAAAGATCATCAAGTCCAACTCCTTGCTTCTCGCAGGACTACCTCAAAATAAACCATATGACTAAGAGCGTTGTTCAGATGTTCCCTGAACTCTGACAGGCTTGGTGTCATGACAGCTTCCCTGGGGAGCCTCTTCCAGTGACCAACCACCTTCTTGGAGAAGAAGTTTTTCCTAATGTCCAAACTGAACTTCCTGTGACATAACTTTATTCCACTTCCTTGTGTCCTGTCGCTGGTCACTAGAGAGAGGAGATCAGCACCACTGCCTCTACTGCTGCCCTTGAGGAAGTTGTAGACTGCCATGAGGGCACCCCTCAGCCTTTTCTTCTCCAAGCTGAACAAACCAAGTGAACTCGGTCACTCCTTCTAAATCTTGCCCTCAAGACCTTTCTCCATCTTGGTCACCATTCTCTGGACACACTCGAATAGTTTTATGTCCTTATACTGAGGAGCCCAAAACTGCACACAGAACTTGAGGTGGGACTGCACCAGTGCAGTGTAGAGTGGGACAATCACCTCCCTTGACAAGCTAACAATGCTGTGCTTGAGGCACCTCAGGACATGGTTGGCCCTTTTAGCTGCCAGGGCATACTGTTGACTGATATTCAACTTGCCATCAACCCAAACCCCCAGATCTTTTTCTGCAGGGCTGCTCTCCAGCCTCTCATTCCCCAGTTTGTATATATAACCAGGATTACTCTGTCCCAGGTGGAGAATCTGGCACTTGGTCTTGTTAAATTTCATCCAGTTGGTGGTTGCCCAGCTGTCTCGTCTATCCAGATCTCTCTGAAAGGCCTCTCTACCCTCGAGGGGGTCCACAGCTCCTCCTAGTTTAGTATATATTTCCCAGACTATTAAAATTTTAATGTAATAAAATAATAGCAGAATAAAGCAGAAAAAATGAAAAGTATTTGAATTTACACTTTTGCATTACATACATCGTTAATAGCTCTATGCCATTTATAACCAGAAATTACCTCATGCTAAACTGAATTACTGCCTAATAAACAGCCTTGCTTACATGAAATACAGTTCCTTGCTAGAAACGGTTTGCAAAGAATTACAATATTTTCAGTTCAATTCGAAACAACACTAAACTCAACTTACTGTGTATGATTATAAGTTCATATGGTTAAATCTGTGCTTGGTGCTATTTTTATGTTTTTCTAGATTTCTGTTCCTATTGCTGTCTTCCATACCTTTTGGTCTTTTAGCAGGATACCTACCTATTAGCCTTGCAAAATGTATTATCTGGAGGTCACTGGCCTGTGTAAATGAGGGTGTGGTAGCAGATTTGGTCAGTCTGAGTTTACTTGTTTGTAAAGTCAACAAAGATAGCTTTTTTTTTTTCTTTTTTTTT
>RSEF01000031.1:31759978-31784745 GCA_003993805.1 Himantopus leucocephalus
CCTTGTTTGTAAGTACCAGGTCCAGCAGAGCACCTCCACTCATCGGCTCCTCGATCATCTGTGTCAAGAAATTGCCATCAAAGCACCCTAGAAACCTCCCGCATTTCTTGTGTACCCCTGTGTTGTCTCCAACAGGTATTGAGGCCCCCCATTAGGATAATGGCCTGTGAAACTACGGCTTCTTCCAGCTCTTGAAGAAGGCTTCATCTGCTTATTTTTCCTGATCAAGCAGTCTGCAGACAATATCTACAATATTGCCCATTGTTGCTGACCTCAGCTGGCTCATTGCCTATCCCGAGTCAGAGCTCCGCACATGCATGCTACTCTCTCACATGAAGAATAAATCCCCCTCCTCACCACCCCAGACTGTTCTTCCTAAAAAGCCTGTATTCATCCATGGCAGCATCCAGTCATGTGAGCTATTCCACTGTGTCTCCATGATCCCAGTGAGATCTTAGCCCCACAACTGCATGTACACCTCTAATTATTCCTATTTGGTTCTGTGTGCAGCATGCTTTAGTGGTGTACAGGTAATTTGGGTGGACACCCAGTTTTGCTGATTCCCCTGAAAATGGGTGTGATTTTGCCACACACTATCCTGCCTGCTCTTCCTTATTTGTGTGCATATATTTCAGTGGCCACACTTCAGACCTGTATCCTTGACTATAATGATGCTCTTGTCCACATCAACCTGCATCCATGGCATGGAAACTCTGGCCACCACTGCCTCAACTGATTATAGGTCACAACCTCCCTTCGCCATCCTTCCTAGTCTAAGCCTTCTTTTAGCAGGTTGACTAGCATGTTGGCAAAGAAGCTGTTGCCCCAAGTGGTCAGTGGATCCTATCACCTCCTAGCAGTTCTTGAGTCTTAGAGAAGGTCCTACACTTGTAAAGGTTGAGTCCCTGTTGTTGACACCAGCTGCATAGTAATTTGTTGGTCTGTGGGATTCATTGACTCCTCCAGGCCTTCCCCTTCACCAGCAGGACAAAAAAGACAGCACCTGCTACCAGGCATTGGCCAACACGCTTTGAGCCATGTAGTCATACTTGACACTCTCCCGGTCTCCCCTGGCTATATCCGTGGTGCCCATACGGAAGAGCAGCTGAGGGTAATAGTCTGAGGGTGAGATTACTACCAGCTTCAGTAGTACTGCCTGTCCACGGTATCCAGGACCCAAGCCCCTGGCAAGCAGCAAACCTTGCCAGGTGGCAGGTTGGGCTGGCAGAGGTGCCTCTGTCTGTGCAGCAGAGAGTTTTCTACTACTGTTCCTTGCCCTGTCCTTCCTGCACTGCCACAGGACTCGGGCATAGCCACCTCATAGGCTTCATTGGACAGAGCTCCCTGTCTTTGCCTGCTGCCAGGGCTCTGAATGTGCTCTGTAGGTCAGAACTGCAAGCTGGCCAAGAACTGTTCTCTTTGTGCCAGAGCTCACAAGCTCCCAGACTTCGCCAGATGCAACAGCTCCATGCCCAGCCTCACAAGCTAAGGCTGTGCATCCTTCTCCTTGGTGCAGCAGGGGTTTGGGTTCCTGTACCTGCAGGGTGTTGGAGGGGACCTGGTCCATCTCCTTTTCAGTGTCCCTGATGTTGTGCAGCCTGCTTACCTCCTCCCACAGCTCCATTACCCAGTAACATAGACCCTTCACCAGTGCACACTTCCTGCAGGTGCCAAGACCATTGCCCCTGGCTCCAGCAAGAAGTCCCAAACATTGCTGCAACTCCTTTCTGCAAAGGTACCTTCTCCTTTAGGAGCTTGGGTCTCTGATGTTACAGAGACAGGGACAGTATTTCCTTAGCCTGTTACAGTAAACATCTTTCAGTACTCATCTTTGGCTGTAGGCACACACATAGTTATTACCCCAACCCGAGGTCAAAGCTAACAAATGATTGTGACATAACTAGAAATAATTAAATCACATGATGCAAAATTCACTGCATGTGCTAAAGCATACACCTTGAGACATGTTTATCTATATTGTATGTGAAATCATAGAATTAAAAGTAAGAGGACAAAAGGAGACTTTCCCCAGTGCAAACTGTGGAAAATATTAACTGCTGAAATAATCTGATGCTTTTCCTGCAGATTTTTTTTCCACAGGTGCTTGGGAAAGGAGGGATAATCTAATTGCATAAGGTGACTTCACATGGAGGCAGAGAATTTACTTTTATTTTTTTAATCCCATCCATGTACCTGCTTAGTGCTATCTTCCAAGTCAATACGGGGGTGAAATACAACTCCAAGGGTGTCCTTTCTGGCACATTAGGGCTCTGTCCATCAGAGCTCCAATCTGCCCTGCTGAAGGAAAACAGAGAAGTAAACCACCAACAAAGAATGAAGCCCAACAGAGTTTGGGGTTGGTTTTCTGGAGTTTTGTTGTTATTGTTTGGTTTCCTGGTTTGGTTTCTTTTTTTAAGTAGATACAGAGCGAAGGAACCTGACAATATGAAATACAAAAATGCTATTGATTTTTTAAAGGGTTTGAATCAAACTGATCAGTTTGGATACATCCAGTCAGAAGATTTCTGTGGAACTGAAAAGAGATCAAGAAGGCAGCAAAGTCATGTTTTACTTTGAGCCCACAGTGGATAATTAGACTGATGTGCGTTTCATCTTATCCAAGTTACAAGTGAGTAAATATCTAATCCCATTTTTCTAGCCTTGTTTAGCTCAATACTATAAAATAAAATTAAGAAGTTCGTAATTATATTTTCAAAAGTATACTAGAGGCCACAGACTCATATAGATTTCTTCTTTTCTTGTTCTTAGCAATAAAATGGAACACAGAGCTTTAAATCCCAGCAGGGCTCCTGTGTAGTTTAAGGGGGAAAAAGTATTCTGAGAGCAGTGTGCTAATAAGATGCCACTTTCCTGACTCTCTTTCCAGTCTTCTTTACAAAAGAGGACATTCTCAGGCGCTCTCTGAATAATAAGAAATGAATAATCTAAAGAACAAAAACATAACAGCTAAACCTGTGAAATAGATTAGGATGGTGCTCTCCTGCAGTACTTACCTCTGCCTGAGTAGACATCATTAAATGGTGCTCTAAGGACAAAGATGCCATCTTTTTTGTTGTATGAGAGGTTTGTTTTTTCCAAAAAACCCTAAGGTGACGCTGTTAACAAAAACAGGGCTCTTAACACTACTATCTTCACTCTCTTCTATTTGGAATAATTCTTTTGTGTTTGGAGCTTCAGCCTGTAACTGCTTCCTCCACATTGCCTCTTTAACCCTTGTGCAATGCAGCTGCTAAACTCCCTTGCACAGATTTCTAGTTCGGGAGTGCAAAATGCCAGACACTGACGGTGTAGGTGATATCACCTCTGATGTATGTTGTTTCTGTTAACTTGCTGATCAAGTAAGTAAGTAGAGTCTAAGTAACATAATGGAGGACATTGCTTTGCTTCTTGCTTTGTTGAAGTCTATTATCTTACATTTTCAAATTAGTTTTCTCCCTGTCTTTGACATTAACATCCTCCTACTTAAAATGAACAGACAGACACAGTTAATCTAAATCAAAAAGGATGGGCAAGTCTGAGACTACCAGCTTGTGTAAATGAATCTGCAGCTTTCTAAACATTAATGATGGTAAAACAGAGAAAGCAGATATGGATGAAGCAAATTAAGTCAAGCATTAATTTAAAGAAAGAACACTATTTGATCACTTCTGCTGCAGATGATTTTTCTGATTGTAATGATCACATCAAGAAGACGAGATTTACAGGCTCACTGACTACAGAGTTGGATGGAACCACTAAAACTCCTCCATTTATGGCTGTAATGAGAATAAAATATACAGATGGGCAAGGGGTAGACGGTCATCTAGAGACCTAGTAGGGGATTATGTCCTAAGGATTATTCCTTCCCTATGAATTATTCCCAATTAATTTTCCCAGCCAACATCACCAAAAAATAGTGTTTCCCCTACTCACACTGGGAAGTGGTCCAAAATTAATCTTCAGTGATTTAGGATTTTAGTTTTGTTTCTGAGCCAAACTATCACATCCTAATGTTTTACTTTGCTATGCCCAGAAGTTACCTGATGTGTAATGAAACTGCAGAACTGATGAACTGTTTACTAAGCTAAAAAACATAGCAGTAGCTTATACCAGTCTACAAATCCAAAGGATTGGATACATGAAAACAGAGGATAAATTCTAAAATAAAACATTAATATAATAATATTTTACTAATTAGAACCATCTATCAGAAAATGAAAGAAATTGAACAGAAATAAATCTTCTGGTGATATTTTTCTTTTTTCTGATATATCTTTTTCCATTGTAAGTACCATTTAGTCAGTTTTCACATTGCAAGTTAAACTGACTGTGGATTTGCATTCTTGCTTACTGATGGTTTATTTCATATAGCAAATTTCAGGGGGGTAGTTACGGAGCATAAGGTCAATCTCAATGGAATTAAGTTTTGTCTAAAAAATATTTTACCAATCATTGATTGTTTTCTAGTTTATGGAGATTAGATATTGCATTAATACAAAACTATGGCAATCTACACATTAAAAATAATACAAAATAATTACTTTCAGTGATTATACGGGGGCAGATCTTTTAGTTATGAGTATTCCTACTAAGTAATCTATACCTGTCTACTACTGCTTCTCTGAACAAAAAAACCCACAAACCNGATGACTTGTTTAAAGCTACTTCAAAAGTAGAAGGCATAAAATCAGTGTTAATTTAATATTTGATACCACCACCAGAGCAGGAGCATTTTCAACACCTTTTCTGTGTAACTCACCACTTTTTGTGTATAAGGCAAATTCTTTGTGAGCATTCATAGAGATTAAAGCATTACTTTGCAATAGCTTAAACTGCTTGTGGGAATGCCATGTGGAAATGCCAGAGATGTATGCCAGGGAACAAATATGCATGTCAAAAAGCTCAAAATAAAATCATGGCATAGTTCCTCAATGAACATTTTGTGCTTCTGAGTGGTTCCTCCAGACTGGCAGGCAAATACTAAGAATGTTATACTAATTTTATATACCCTGCAGTGTTGTCAGAAAAAGTACTAACCTCATGAGAGGTATTTCAGAAAACGGTATGCCGCAGGTTTTGTACTCGATATTAATAGATAGAATATTGGTAGCTACAAAGCTCTTAAGCATTTTTTTAATCTCCATATACTCATCTCAATGGCTGTAGCATGTTAGGTCTCCCAACTTTTTTTTTTCCCATACTTTGTAGCCTTTCCCCTTGGGTATTAGCTTATCATCATAAGTGTTTTGGTGTTTGCCATTTGGAAATAGATGCAAATAACTAACAGAGACAAAAAGACTACAAAAAAGAAATCATCTGCAGTGAGGCATTCTGCAGTACATTTGCAATTAAAAAGCTCTCTAGATAATTGTGATGACTGACCATATCACAAAGAAAAGACGTCTGTTCACAGAGGTGAACTGAAAACTGGTTGAATGGCCAGGCCCAGAGAGCTCTGATTGGTGGAACAAAGTCTAATTGGAGGCCAGTAACTAGTGGTTTATCTCAGAGGTCAATACTAGATCTAATATTATTTAACATTTTGATTAATGATTTTCATGATGGGGCAGACTGTACCCTCAGCAGGTTTGCAGACGATACAAAACTGGGAAGAGTAGCTGATAAGCCAGAGGGTTGTGTTATCGTTCAGACGAACCTTGTCAGGCCAGAGAAATGAACGGTCAGGAACCTCATGAAGTTCAACAAAGGGAAGTGCAAAGATTTGCACCTGGGGAGGAATAACCCCATGCACCAGTACATGCTGTGGGCTGACCAGCTGGAAAGCAGCTTTGCAGAAAATACCCTGGGGGTCCTGGTGGACCCTATGTTGAACAAGAGCCAGAAATGTGCCCCTGTGACCAAGAAAGCCAATAGCATTCTTGTCCGCATCAGACAAACTATTGCCAGCAGGTCAAGGGAAATGGTCCCCTTTATTAAGCACTGGTGAGAGTGCTGGAGTCCTGGAGTACTGTGTCCTGTTCTGCGCTTCCCAGTACAAAACAGATAAGGAGCTACTGGAAAAAGACCAGCAAAGGGCCACTAAGATGGTTAAGGGATTGGAGCATCGCACATATGAGGAAAGCCTGAGGGACACTTTAGGCTGCAGAGGAGGTGGCTCAGACAGAATCTCATTAATGTGTACAAATATCTGAAGGAAGCATGCAAGGAAGACAGAGCCAGGCTGTTTTCAGTGGTGCCCAGTGACAGAAGAAGAGGCAACGGACACAGACTGAAATGCAGGAGGGTCTGTATGAACATAAGGGAAAAAAAGGTGAGGGTGACTGGGTACCGGCACAGGTTGCCCAGAGAAGTTGTGGAGTTTCCATCCTTGGAAATACTCAAAAGCCATCTCTACACAGTCCAGGGCAACTGGCTCTAGGTAATCTTGCATGAGCAGGAGGGTTGGACAAGATGACCTTCAGAAGCCCTTCTAACCTCAAGCAGCCCGTGATTCTGTGATTCAGATGTTTTGATACTGGGACGGGTGTTGTTTAACATCTTTGTTGGTGACATGGATGTTGCGATTGAGTGCACCCGCAGCAAGTTTGTTGACACCAAGCTGTGTGGTGCAGTCGACATGCTGGAGGGAAGGGATGCCATCCAGACGGACCTGGACAGGCTACAGAGGTGGGCCTGTGTGAGCCTCATGAAGTTCAACAAGGCCAAGTGCAAGGTTCTGCAACTGGGTCAGGGCAATCCCATGCACAAATATGGGCTGGGTGAAGAATGAATTGAGAGCAGCCCTGAAGAGAAGGACTTGTGGGTGTTGGTGGATGAGAAGCTCAGCATGAGCCAGCAATGTGTTCTCACAGCCCAAAAGGCCAACAGTATCCTGGGCTGCATCAAAAGAAGCGTGGCCAGTAGGTTGAGGGAGGTGATTCTGCCCCTCTACTCCACGCTGGTGAAAGCCCACCTGGAGTACTGTGTCCAGCTCTGGAGCCGCCAACATAAGAAGGACATGGACCTGTTGGAGCGAGTCCAGAGGAGTGCCACAAAAATGACCAGAGGGCTCGGCACCTCTCCTATGAAGAGAGGCTGAGAGAGTTAGGGTTGTTCAGCCTGGAGAAGAGAATATTCTGCGGAGACCTTATAGCAGCCTTCCAGTACTTAAAGTGGACCTGCAGAAAAGATGGGGAAGGACTCTTTATCAGGCCTTGATAGGACGAGGTATAGTGGTTTTAAACAGGAAGCAGGTAGATTTAAATTAGATATTTAGAAGAAATTCTTTACTGTGAGGGTGGTGAGACACTGGAACAGGTTGCCCAGGGAAGTTGTGGATGCCCCATATCTGGAAGTGTTCAAGGCCAGGCTGGATGGGACTTTGAGCAGCCTGGTCTGGTGGTAGGTATCCCTGCTTCAGTAGAGCATCTTTATTAACATTTAGGGTTTTAGAGTTATTTTGCCATTCTTTGCCACTAAAGCTACACAGATCCTCCAATGCCCCTGCCCGACTCACTCAGCAGCAGCTAAAATGCCCAGTCAGCCAAAAAATACCTTGCAGTTTTGAAACTGAACTGTTAATAGTTTACCTGCTACATAAGGAAAACCTCTGCAAGCTCTTATTGTATTTTATTGTCTGTTTTAATACTCTGAAACTGGTCTACCATTCTCTACCTTATTTTTTTTCTGTCTTTTTGCAGGACAATTCAAACATACTTACAGTGAAGTAAAGAGAAGGGAAACTCTTGAAGACAATTTGAGATCTGTAAAGGATGCAAACAATAAATTCCATAGTTAAATTCATTATTTTCCAGGCTGGTTGCTTTTCCATTCCTGTTTCAAACTTTGACATAAAGGGCTTTAGTTTTCTGTTGCCATTGTATACCTTTTCTTGAGAATAAGTCACTACAATTTTTAGCCCTTCTAGATAGCTTTCAAACTTCAGCCCTTTACTATTTTATACTTTGATTGGCAAACATTTAAATTCTGTGCTCTATTGCCCGGATAGCTTGTAAACAGGAAAAGAGTACAGGGACCAAACAATCACCGGCAGACTATCGATCTAAAGGTCAAAGTGAAAGAGCATTTCAGTACTGCGGCTTGAATACATGACTTATTCAAATTACGACATCTTAGTCTCATGTGAAAGAGTATAAATCAAAAAGGAATGGCAGAGCATTAATTCGTTCTTATGGCCTAGATGGTGGGGATAGGAAGAATTAAAGCACAGTCTAATGTTTTCTTCTCTTTCTGTAGCTTCTGAGGATCAGATTACCAGCAATTTAAGTATAATATTAAGTGGTAGCAACAGCTGTTCTTGTCGCTATTATCCTTGTTCACACTCTCCTCTTGTCTGGGTTCTGTTGTTTTTTTGTTTTGTTTTGTTTTGGGTTGGTTTTTTTCTCAGCTACAACCATTTGTCATGTCTTGTCTAAAATTACACTGTAAGATTCTTGGAGAAAGGATGCACTCTTCTTCTGTTTTTAAAATTCATGACATCATGGGACCCTGATACAGACTATGGCCTCTGGATGTTGTCATTGCACAAGCAGCTACTAAAATTACAGCATAAAAGTATTTATCACTAGATCAGGTCAGAAGTGACTGACCCTAGTGCAGTCTCATGCATAGTAACTTGCTTTCCTCTGAAAGAGATGGTATATATCCGCAATAAATTTGAAAAGCTAAAGCAGATAAAGTAGCTATTGTTGATAGTAGGGCCAGACTCTCTTCTATGGACTCAAAAGGCTTAGTGTTACACTTCAGTCCCTGAGAGGACCCCAGTTCAGAAAAGTCAAATCAGTCAAACGGAAACTACTGCAACATTAAACACATGTTTATATATAAAAGGTGAGTTAAATCTTTCACTTTCAAGCAATTAAACTGTCCTTTCTTTTCAGCTTCTTCTACCCTTTTATCATGAAGATAGTTAGTATGTCATTTCCTTCTTATTCCTCTGCACTCAAAGGATGTGGTTTCTGGATACTTTATCAGCCTAACTCATCTCATGTACAAAATGTCTCTTTTAGATATGTCTAATGCTGTAGTCAGATAGTTCCTCAGATTTCAAAAGCTACAGTGCCTCCCACTCCTAGTAGTTTTGTTCTCTGACAACTGTATATTATGCTTCTAGTTCTTTCAGTGTATGTCTACTTTAAAATGATGGGAGGGTGGCCAACTGCTCAGTAACAGATCATTAACCTGAGTGACAGGTTTTGTGCTAACTGGCTTTTCTATCACAACATCATTCTCCCTTCTTCGGGTGTCTGTCCCTATGTCTTGTAAATAGTAGAATTCTTGTTGATTATGCGGTTTTCACCAAGGTGTATTGCAGCTACCCACACCATTACAAGGCTAGCAAAGCAAATAGAAGATGAACTGTGAGGTGAAATGGTTGAAACTTATATTTGATGATAAAAACCTGATGTAATATTAACAAACTTCTTTCTAAGTGTCAAGGAAGTAAGATTTATACAGAGATAGCTGAAAGATTAACTTTAAGTTACACTGATCTTCACAATCTTTCATTCTCTTCCTAAGAGAGAAAAGGGAATGTATAACAGCAATCTCCCCAAAATATATGTAGAGAGAACGACATCTCCAATTATGTGGCCAAGAGTATTTTACTTAACAAAAAAATATTTTCAGTTGAAATTATACTTTGATCTTCAGCTTTAGTCAAAAAGCAAAGACAAAATCTTCTGTTAATGCATGCCAGAATATTGTAGCAACACATGAAATTTGGCTGTGTGTCTCAGGGCATCCTTCTATGAATTTAACTTGTACAGAAGTTAGTTACTACAGAAGATAGTGAGATAATAATCCTGACCACATCACAAAGAAATTTATAGGCTTAGGTACTGTTCTGAATAAATAAATCACTTAAATCATTGTTCCTGAGGCATTCTAGCTGTGAAACATGAGCTTTTTACCTACTCTGATTGTCTTGTCTCTCGAAAGTATGCAGAATTCCATTACGTACTGTTCTACATACTATTACTCCTGTTCTTTTCATGGCATTTTGTAAGTATAGTGCTGACTCTTTAATTCAGCAAAAAGCTCGCAGAATCCTAAAGGAATTTCAGTGGAAAGACCTCAAAGAGTCAGGACTTTAATTAAAGAATTACGTGAGAACTTTACCTAACTAGCGGATTTTATTTATTCATTTGTTTCGGTGTTGTTATTTTGTTGGCATTTTTTCTGTTTTAGTCTTAGTTTTTCATTGTGTTTTGCTTCGATACCTTGCTAACTTCTCAGTTATTTTTTTTATTAAGAAAAATGATTGGTTGAGTATATATTTTAGGAATTTGTACTTTTACTTCTCCATTTTATTCATCTGGCACCTACTCTGAAAAGTACATTCGATCATTTAAAAAATATGCAAAGCCTTTCTCTGGTGAAAATGAGTAAATTATACATATATTAGAACACAAAATATATCTACTGCTTCAAATGAGTTACAGAAGTTAATTCAATTAGTTACACTTTTTCATTAGCAATTATTTTGCAGATAAACAAACTATGTGATACTGGGCCTGGCAAGATTACATATGTAATTTCATTTATAAGGAAATATTTGTGTGTGGGGGGGTGTTTTTATTTTGGTATGGGTTGGGGTTTTTTTGGTTTGGTTTTACTTTTAAACATGTATGACTGGACAATTAAAATATCCCTTCTGATAGTTTTATTTTGTATTAATTCTTCATTACTAACTATGTCTATTGATTCTGCATGTTAAAAGTACAGACACATTTAATTACCATCTCAGGATTATCTTCAATACTGTTCGCCAGCTGAAGGTTCCTAAATTGATGTTTATTAACATAATAACGCCTGTATGTTAATATATCCAATATTAACATTCTGAGAGTTGCAAAAAAATTACAGGGAATTTCTAGATCTGCTGTACTTTGGTTTTCTCTGACCTCAGCATTCAGTATAAATTATTTCTCTGTCTGATGTGCCTCAGAGCCTGATCTGGGTAGCATCTGTAGCACAACTGACCTACTTGAAAGCATAGCTGAGAAAGTATCAATGAACCCTTTAACTTTCAGAAAGAGTTCTGTCTGCAAGGCTATAAATCCCTCAGTTTTCCACCAGCATCTTCTGATCACCATTTTTACACCACTGTGGCACAGGCATTCGTCAGTATCAGTTAGATGAAACTGCTTTCTTTTCAATGAATAATATATTCACTGAACCAGTAACACCAAGGTTCTGCCATTAAACATTATGTGGAAGGAATGGGAACAAAAATGAAGGGACCATTCCTTAATTGAATAAATCTTTATTTTTTATGGGAGTGTGATCTGAAATGTGAATACCTGTTTAAATAAATGATTTATGCATGTGGCTGTCCATATCTTTAATTGTAACTTCCTAGGTGTGCTTTAAAGCCATTACAAGTATAACACACAGGATGCAGATGGATGGATGCAGAGCTGCGATGACATTAAAATTGTCAAGATGGAGTGGGATGGCTTGTATGACCGGAGCTTTGTAATGATGGATAGATAGGGGCTCTTCAGCAAAGGCAAGCAAGGAAGACAAGAAGCAGGGTGTCTTTCTCTACGAGAAAGAGCTGCTCAGATGTGTGGAGATTTTCTAAAGACTAGACAACAGGTTGATTGAGTGCTTTTAGGGGAGGATCAGAGGAGAGGCCACTGAGGGTCACATTGTGCAGGGGATGTTACAAATTACGTGGTCAGGGTAAAGTACTGGATGCCATTTCTAGAACGGCATTACATGCCATTTCTAGAATAAGTGTCATATTTTTTTAAAATCTTCATTTTTCTTAAACTTATCCTAAATAAAATGTACTGTATCTCTCAGTTCACAATAATTCTTTACTACTGGAAGCAAAAGTAGCGGAATAAGTACTAAAAAAAGAAATAGGAAAAGAGCAAAAAAGTCCTTCAAAGCAATGTGATTAAGGCACACTACTTTCTGTAACGAACAGCACTGAAGAAAATATCAAATCTAGCCACCTTAGGCTTCTTAGCCCAAACAGACATTTCTGACTGGATCAGTGAACAGCCTGTGGCTCAAACTGAGCACAGAATTTGCACTTATGGTTCCGGAATCACTTCTTGAGATAATGATATAACACCAGCCATAATGGTTACATCTTGTTTCCAGAAGACATCAAAACCCACAGGCTAAGGACAAGAATAGCCAATAGCAAAGGTGTATAACAACACCTGAACCATTTTGCTTTCTATCTGTAGCGTACACTGTTGTATAGAGCATAAGCAATACTGGAGCACAGTTGATTTAGGTATTCTCTGTTGCTCTGGAAGGAGATCCCAGACCAGACCTCCAGAGAAGGAAGACTTGTTTCAGGTCAAAGCAACTGTAAGTTACTAGAACAGAGAGCATGTGAGAGAATTTTTCTAGAGAAAACGTTACCCTGTTTAAGTCAGATTTTCACCTGTATAAAATTCTTCAAGGAAGCTTTTGGGTCTTTAAGATCTCTTGGATGTCTTTGTCCTCCTCTGCCATTAATAACAGGTTTCCTGGGGTCATTAGGAGCACTGCATGTTGTTCCATTTCAGAGGGTCTATCAGAGACCCATTATGCCTCCTCCTCCTTATCCTTCTTGCCCTCAAATATCCAAATCAGCCAACTTAGTCTTCTGCTATGCCATACAGGACCGTATGGGGCATTCTTAAAAATCCTTCAGTGAACAACCAAAACTAGTGTCTAAGAGTGGCCATCAGTGAACAACTATGAGCAACACTCACCAGCACGACCTGTGCCATGGAAACAGCTTGGCTGCTGACCACCATTCCAGGAACCACATGTCTGATGGCACCCTTTCTCCCCAGTTTCAGCATTCTCTGAGAGCCAACTATTTGTTCACAGTTGCCTGAAACATTATATTTGATCTTCACATGTGTGTCCCATGTGAATCCCTGCTAAAGGATGCACTGCTTAAAGCTGAGATACTATCCAGTGCTAAAAATTTCCATGGCTTCCTTTCCTTTTATAAATAGAATCTCTCTCAGGCAATTTAGTTCATAACTCTAGAAAGAGCTGGGGCGGGGGAGGGAGGGGGGGTTAAAAAAGAAGAAGAAAGAAGAGAAAAAAATGTTATCCTCAATTAAGACATACTTTAAATGGAATCCTTACTGTGACTATTCTGCTTTTTGTGCCTAAATGGTTTACAAAACCCAAGAGAATAGAAACCTTATAATTAAATACATCTAGACTAGCCAAAGGCAAAGAAAACAATCCCTTATGTCTCGACTATTTTATAAGCATAAATGCTGGGTATTAACTGTGTATATATGTGTTAGAACCTATACAAGGAACTAATATTTAATCAGCCTGTGCATTAAATATTAAAACTGAATCTGATATCACATAATATGCTCTAACAAATACTCCAAAAAGCCCAACGGATAGTAGTTTTCTGACTGAAATGGGCTCTTCATTTAAAGTGTATTTTGATACAGATACCTGAATCAATATAAGATTTGTACATTTTTTATTAGACACCATAAGGATATAAAGAATGTGGGAAGGTTGGAGCTCATGACTTTATATTCCAGATAAACCCATTATAATTTGCTGAGCCTCTGTAGTCGAAAAGGATGATAATGCTGATGATGACAGCGAAATGAATGAGAAGCAAAGCTGAATGAGTTTGGTTAAGGCACTTATTACTGCCTGGTGAAAGGTTAGTATAATATTCAAAACCTTTATTTAAGTGTATAGCAATATTCTTTTTGCTAGGGAATAAATTCCAAGATAAATGGCCAGTGAATCAATAAATGCTCCAATCTGTGGCCTGAGAGTTCATTTATCATGAACCATTTATCTCCTCACATATTCTCCCATAAAAACCAGCTTAATTAAATTTCATGTAGACTCCTTAGGTTGTGGTATTATCAGCATGAACTAACAAATCACAACATTGACAGAAAAGCGTATCTGTAAGCGCACTTAAAGATGGTCAGAAAGGAGTCATAATTTTATTGTGTCTAAACTAACCTTCAGAAATAAACAGAATTAATAATGTATTAATAGACTGCAGTATAAACAGCATGTATGGAGGAATTATATCAGAAAATACTCATAACAACATTTAAGCAGTGGATATTGCCACAATCATTGTATGAATATTCAGCAGTATCTGTACTGCAATCAACTTAGTCTTCACAGAAGGCTTTATTTAGGAGATATTTATTTTTGTGGGTCCCAACATTTAGTAACATTTTAGCTGATGTCATTGACTTAATCACTGCAAGTTGATTCGTTTCCTACAGCTGTTGTGGAAATGATGGGGTTTACAAAATGATGATTTGAGGAAGATTATAGTGGTCTTACTTTAATTTCATTTGCATGCTAACATAAAGAAATGAGCTGCAGTACACAAAAGCATCTCAGTGCCACACATTTTTTTTCTGAAAGGATAGCTCTTTTGTGAAAACGTACAATTCATTACATTATGTGCAAGAAGTAGGACAAAGTTTCCTAGGGGGAAACATTCTCTCCAAAGAAATGTTAGTTCCTCAGGAAAAGTAAGGAAAATTACTAAGAAGCCTCAGAGGATCCCATGTGTTTTATAATCTCCTTAGAAACATGAAGGAAACATTCTTCACCATGCTCAGGAGGTGGCTTGAAGGTTCAATGTGCAATTGAATCGGTTAAATAAGCCCAGATGATACTAATGATGCAAATTTGGAGTCCCTTGGAATAAGAAAGAGTTCCCAACACAAAATTCCTCAGTGCTAGGTGATTCTAGTTGCTCTCATGTACGATAAAAAGGAATTTCAACTTTCAAGTAATTTCACTGTTACCTTTGAACTGTGTGATCGTGTCAAACACACTGCATGGAAACAGTCTTCCAGGGTTTTTAGGACTGAGAGGAAAACTGTTTACACTGCTCACAAGTATTATTCTTTACTGATTAATTGATTGAAGATTTAAATCAGTTCCTCAGATTTAACCCTATTTAAGTTCCTTGAAATACTTGCTTGTTATGCTAGGGAAAAAAATCAAACCCTAATGCAGTATTTCAAATAAGATAGGCAGTTATTTCTCAAAAAAATCAGTGTTTTTTACAGTGGGATACATGTTTACCCAGAATCTTACCCAGTTTCACTGTCTCTGTGATACAGCCCTAGTTAGCAAGTTGTGAGAAATTTGATAAGAAAAGTGTGGCTTTCTCATTTAAAATGCATTAAGGCAGCCACTTGGCCTAAAGCTTTGGGAGCACAGAGTGCATGTGCCCAGTATAGAACCAAGAAGCAGGTTTTCTTAACACAGAAAGAGTGACACGCTTAGGTAGTTATGTCAATTCTGATGTCTGAGCTATCTCACTGGATATCTCTGTGCAACTTGTGATGCATCAGGAAGACATACCCACTGCACTGCGTTGTTGATAAACATCTTGACCAGTCATTTAAATAGCAAAATTTCACACATCTACCAAAAAGTTTTCAATTGAATTTATTGGTCTCTTACAGTTGTCTGCCACCTGCCACTATATACCACCAAGCAGAAATAAATCCATTTTTGAAGTGGCAGTATGAAATCCTAGCAGCAGCAGGTATTCTGGGATTTTTGTAAGAACACTTGTGTCATGGATGGTGCAAACATTACTGGAAACTTCACCATAGTGCTCTACTGCTATTAAAATGTGTCCTCTGAAAACATGGTAATGAAGGTTATTTGTTTTACTTTATTGGCTTCTGATTTCCTTTCATCCATCATCATTTCTGACAGTCACTGACATAGAGAGATCTAATATGCACGGTTCTTAGTGAGAAAAGCCTTGTCCAAAAAGTTTGAAAAACATTACACAAGCCTGCCATTCTCTTATTCTGTTAATTAAATATTTTTTGCCTATAACTTCCTTTACTGTTAACTGGAACACACCATCATCTACACTGACAGGCAACAAATTTCTATTTTTTCGAAGTTTTTAGAATTAGGATGATGCTAAAAGGAGATTGGCTGTTCTTGAAATGTAGGAAGGAATAAGAACATTAAAAAAGTATTAATGGGCTTTCTGGGGGAGACCACTGGATAGAGAAAAAGAGTACTTACATATGAAATCAACAAAATTGTCTCATAGTGTTGAGATTACATGCTTTTCTTCTTTTTTGCTCCTTATTTGAATACCAATTTGACTTTGCTTAGTTGGAAAGCGTAGATCACAAGGCAGGGAGATTGCAGTGAGGCTGTGAATACCACCCTCAGGTGTCCACATCAAGAACACAAACAACAAAGAGCCCACGCAATCTTTAATCTAGCAGACAAAGGCATAACAACAAGTTGAACAAGCAGAATCTTGAGCAATGCGAAGTGGAAATAAAGTGCAAATTTTAACAGTGAGAATAATTAGCCGTTAGAATAGCTCACCATGAAAGAGTAGGATCACCACTTCTTGAACTCTTTGAAGGGGTGTTTCTCTGAAAGAGATCTTATTCAAACAAGAATTGTTAGACTCAATGCAGGAATTACTTGAGATTTTAGTGCAAAATGTAAGACTAAATGAACATGTTCTTTAGCCTTACTGATAATATGAAAATAAGGGTCATTTTGATCTAGTACTAGAGTAGAGTGGAAGCAAGGTCAGTTAGATTTATTGTGTCAATGCCTATATGCTTCGAGGGGAGGTAGAGTGGTAAATGTCATGTTTAGCTGCTTATACACCTGACAGATAGTGAAGCTGACCTGTTGACTGGGAGTTCTATTCAACAAGTCATAAGATTTCTCTCCTGTTAAAAACAACCACTGGAAATGTTGACAATTTTCTTTATATCGATGTGCTCTTTTTTTTTTTTTTNGATGTGCTCTTTTTTTTTTTTTTAGTTTATGAAAACAATTACTTTTGGAAATTCCATTTTTTGGTCCTTTTTTCCTTTGCTACTATTCTGGTTTTGCCACCAATCTGGCACAATGAAACCTACACTGATGGCTACATTTCGCTCCCGTTATTCCTTTCTGTGTTTTTCATTTGTTGTTTCTCCACTCCAGAAACTTTCAGAATTTCCTAGCCTCTGAAAAGTGATGTTCTGAATATTAGAGAATGTTACAGATCTGAAGGGGAAGAATGGAGGTTACAAAATATAACATTTCAGAAGAAAAACCAGGACATCATTAGTTGCCTATATATAGGCAAAAGGATAACAAACAAACAAAACAAAACAAAAAAATGAGATAAATCCTAACATGTGGAATTCAAAATCTTGAAGAATTGAAATCTACCACAAAAGTATTTTGCAAAGAATACAGTTATGTGCCTTCCCAGTGCCATGGAATAGAAACATATTGATGTTTCCAGTGTAATTATGTTTTTCCACGTAATATCTGTAATTATTTGGTTGTACACATTGGTGTACATAACACTTGCACTTGATGAATGCTGTGTATTCCTTTGAATAACAACTTCCTAATATCTTCAGCGACAAAGAGAAAGTCAGTTTGCTTGGTTCAATGAATTCAGCCACAACTTGTCCTTCAAAGAGAGAATCAGCTCAGGGAGAAGTTGTGACATGATGCACATCAGATGACAAAGATGATTTTACCTTTGCTTTTATTGGCACAGTAGTCTGTTATTTGTTATAGATGCCTTATTTAACAATGTTTTCCTCAGATTGTGTTGAGTGAGATGCATTTTGTCTATTCCACATCCAGCTTACAGTTGGTGGAGAGCTAATTAAAGCATGTTATCAATAACTCTTTTGGAGAACACAATACTGGGAATTTAAGTTATGTACCTCAGTCTGTGCCTAAAGGTTTACTCCATGTGCATGCCCCTTTCCCTACCTGTGTGGAAGAACGCAACTGTCAAACTGACTGTGTAACTGAACAGTTCTTTAAAAAACCAAAGCACGCTAAAATGACCTCGGAGCTGTCTCACAAAGTTAGAGTGTAACATAGGACATAGCCTCGTATGCCAGGTTCTGGACTGATAGATGTGAATAAGAGATGTCTTTGCCAACATTTGATTTGTGCTCAAAATATCAATAAGTGCACCACAGGTCCCCTAATGGACATAAAAAGACACAGATCAACTAGGCAATATTGAAAGAGAAAAGGGGAAAAAAGAAAAAAACAAACAGACAAAAAAAGAACCAAACAAAAATTAAAAAAAAGAAAGACAAAAAGGAATATAGATGATGTGAAAGGCATTTTAAGCTACCCTGTTAGCTTTTTTTTAAGCAAAGACAGAAAAAAAAAACCCAGAGATGAAGATAAGGGACTCCTCAAACTAAACAGAAGACCAAGCTCTGGAAAAAATTGCTGTCTATTCATGAGCTATTGTGAAGCACAACAAAATTGAAAAGAAGATTGGAAACCTAATGAAAAGGGACTGCCATTCTAGACAACTCATTACATATTTTTGTACTATACGTTGCCACTTACTAGGTCTATTACAACGTGCTGGATACTTCAGCCTGCAGCTGTGAAGCATTTACGTGGTTATACTGGCCTCCTTTAAGAATTTTACATACAAATAATGGATTACGCTTTTACAAAGACATGGTGTTAGACAGTGAACACGTGTCTTTGTTTGAAGCTATAGACAGGAGAAAAATAAAGAAAGTTAAAAAAAATTAACAATAAACCCTTTAAAATTCTGGATGTAACATCAGCTGGAGACCCTGCAAGCTGTCTTAGAAAACCTCTGAGAAAATACTACACAGACACGACAGGATGAATAAAGATCATGAGAAGGGGCAATGAAAACAACATAGTACTCTCTATGTGTGTTGCCTGGAAAAAAGTGAAATGCTGGAGAACTTCTTTTGTATCTCATAAATATATTTCCACTATATTTTGTAAGGAAAATCTTAAAAATAATCCTGCAGTTGTGAAAGAAGCAGAATCTGCGCTGACTTTAAGGTCTGCTGCAGTGTTCTCTCTGACAAGTAACTTACTAATTTGTGTATTTTAAGTCATTTCAAAGATTCTTTATTCATTTAGCAAATATTAGAGGAAAAGGATTTTTCCAGTAGAGGGGATGAACATGGAGCATATAGAGGGGCAGGAGCAGTAATTTTGTCCCCAAACAAGACCATATTATACTAGTAGCTAAGAGTATTAGAGGTAAGTCACCTGGTTTCTACACTACTGGAAAATGCAGGAAAATTTTCACTTAATGAACGAACAGATCTTATTTTTGAAGATTTAAGACATAGTAACTCATGAGGAAAGAAATTTGAGCTAAAAGCCCAGTTTACAGCTTTCATTGATGTTCAAAGGTTTTAACTGACCTTTGGTTAAACCCGAGACTTGCTAACCTGAATTTTGGGTAATTGGGGTTGCTGAACAACAAGAGAAAACTCTGACTCAAAAACTAGACTTAAGTGACTGAACTAGCAAAGGTCACTCTTTTCTTCTTCTTTTTCCTACCATAGGCTGAGTGGAGATTGTCATGGTATCAATATTATGGCCAGATATTTTCTGCTTTCAGAACCATAGATTTCCAGATGAGATCTGTGTATCCACTCATATGCACAGAATTAGGAAGGTGAATAAAATGCAATAGCTACAGGAGAAAAATGTTCTTTGATAACAGATGTACACATACTTCCCCCCCATCCGCCCAATAATTATGTCATGTTGAAAAAAAGCTTACTAAATATGTATTGAGAACCATAATTTTTATTAGTAAAGGGAGAAGAGATTAAACTGATATAACAATAAATTCAGGAACTGTGTGATTTACAGTTTCTTTGACTTCAGAGAAATTTCAAAAGAACTACTTAGTGCTGATACATACAGGACATTCCAGTTACTTCTGGTCACACATACCTGGCTTCTCTGGTGATGTGCCATACAAAGGTCAGACTTTAAATTTGCATTTACTGAGATTTCTAGATTTTGTTTTCTCTCAGGTTTTGAAAAAATAGGACCACTACAATTTATTGTTGGCTGTGCAAGACCAAAGGAAATACCATTTAGAGAACTAATAAAGCAATTTTAACTTTTCCTTGGTATATAATGGAACACCATAACGTAAGTTCTCCTTGTAAATTTATTAATGCAGTTAATTTTAAAGAAATCTTGGACTCCATGTCCTATGACTGTATAGATAGACAATGAAAAGTATTTCAAGTGTTAGGCATTATAGCCATAGAACATGGAGAGTTTGCATACTTTCCCAGGAAGATTTAATCACACGAAGCAGTGTTACTTTATCATAGCACCATTTCTTCATCTATTTTTATGCCAGGATATGCAATGCATTTATTTGTACCCACTGGTGTTTTATGTATCCAGACTCTGAAATGGATGCCCTCTATTGGGGAATAACTAAGTACTAGGTCAAAGAAGTACTCTAGTTTCATGTTCAGCATCTCATACCCTTCTCCTGCAGATTCCTACCTTGCTCTGCTGTGGCTTTCATCCACAGCATTTATAACTCTCAGTGTGCCATTTACTTGACCTTTTCTTTGCAATTTCCTCCTAGCTTTCTATTTAAACCTCTAGCTGTCCCCGGGTCCCTTGTCATATGGTCAGGGAGTTATGGGTAGAGGTGAATAAAACACATGTATGTAGACCGTGCCTTGGTTCTTCTTCTGGACTTTCCCAAATGAAGTTTCTTCATGAATTTCAAAGTTCCATTCACCAGGCTACACAGTAAGTATCTGACTTCCAGATGTGATGTTAGGTGTACTTAAGGACCGTTAAGTACACTGAGAGCCATCTTCTGAAAATACTGTACTAAGGGACAGATTTGTATGTAATTTAACGGTTTCAAATGTCTACTCTACAGGTTTGAAAAGGCTGGGGCATGTAAATCTTTCACCCCTGCAAATACTTTGTGATTTTCCACAAACTTTATCTGCATTTTTGTTTTATGACTACTGTGAGTGAAATCTTCCCTAACAGCACTAATTTTCAGAAAAGGAAACAGACAACATTTGCAAACTTAAATACACCAGCCAAGGACGAAATCCGTATTTAGGTAGGAAATTACTGTACAATAAGGCTTGCTTTCAAAGGATGTGATCACTGAAATAAACAGCAGTAGATGGTCTGCCCTGCTAAAATTAGGTTGGTTTTGAGAAGTCTGAACAAGAACATAACTGCTTAACTTTATGCTTTTTTCTGCTACAAGAACTTAGCAAAACTTAACATTTGGCTTTGCAGGTTCTGCACAAATATTTTATTCAGTTTTATCCATGCAGGTTTGTACCCTCCTCGATTTTTGTTTTGAGTTTCAGGTTCAAACAAACTCAGATTCTCAAAGCAAAATTGCTGAGTATCACCTGGTTTAATGTTGAAACCTTGAAAATCTGCATATTTCACATCATGCAAAATCATAACGTGACCTACTTTCAGTACAATTAATTAACCAAAAAGAAAATGTATATTTTTTTCCCCTTGCAATATGAAGATTATGCAGAAGCACATTCTTAATTAATCTTTAGAGCTCAGGAATATTGGGCCATCCTCTCTTATGAACATCCTAACATTTTTCAGAATGCAGTTAGCCTTCCTCACTTTCAGTAAGGGACTTTCTTTTTCCATCCAATAATTTGAGGTAACAGTAGCTAAACAGTGGAAATGCTATGGGCCTCATTATTTCTTTTGACAAGCCTCATTGATTTCAATGCTACATGACCATTAATTGCTAGTAATATCTCCTAATCCAGGTGTAATTGATTAGCAGTTAGAGCTATTTTTCTGTTTGGTTTAAGAAACTACCCATCCTCATCAGAAAGCTGTGATATCATTAATTCTGCTCTGCTGCTTTAAAAAGGAAATTAATAATCAATTTTCCTTCTGCTCTCCTCAATTTATACTGTAATAAGGACAAAACAGTCTATTTAGCATGGCAGGGAAATTATGCGGTAAAACAGATTCTTAAGCATTAACTGGAATCTTCTCAATCATGGCACTGAGTTTAAAAAAAAAGTGCAGTAAGGATCAGTGCACTTTAAATCAACTGTAGAATCAATTATGCAGAATACTGCAAGTGCCCTCCTCATTCCCAGCACACCTTTGTAACAATTGTATCGATCCTAGAGGCACATCTATAAACAAAAGGCTTTTGGGATAATTATGTTCACTTTTGACCTTCGGGGGACCAATACTAAAGATAAATCTTCCCAATTGCCAGCAATATCTAGTACAACAACATGTCTTCAGACTCAGTGCCTTAATGATGTAACGGTCTTTAGCAAAGCTGATTTCAGTGTGAGTATTTGGGCTGGAAACTGTACAATATAAAGACCCTGGAACAGCTTTGCAAACAGAGAATGGTGTCATTTTATCACTGTGTCAGCCTCATGTCTGCAACGCATCAAGGCGACTAGTAGTAATCTGATGTTTATTATCTTAAATGCTTATGCACTAATGGCTGAGGACTGATTAAAAAATGAGGTCTTAACCTACACTACATACCGTAATCTTTGTGAATAATGATTTTTTTTTTCCTCTTTGATACTTTACTGATGTCTTGTATCTATGCCAAGTCCTGCAGATCATCCACGGAACTCACACTTCTGTGCCTGTTTTGATAGGAATGAAGTTTACACAACAGTCTGTAACCAGCAAAGCTCGGTGCTAATTAGTAAATCACATTGTTAATAGCTTAAGCCTGGCTATCGAGGGGAAAACTGCATACCATGCTGCCCCCTGCTGTAGTATAACATCTCACTGTCGTTTATGTCTAACATTATGTGGAAGAAGATATCACACAAACATGAAAAAAACAAACCACTCAACAGTGGTACATATGAATTTACAGTTCTATTTTTTTCATTGGCTTGTGCATTCTTAAATTTCTTATTAATACATAACTTCTTAATTGCAGGGTTGGTTAATGGCAAAGTACAGCCTGGTTTCTGTAGCTGCGTGATGCAGGGAAATGTTGAAATCCAGATTTTAGCACTGAAATCACGTTCTTATTTTATTTTCTTCAGTGACATAAGAAAAACATTCCTTTTATTTTCCCCACAGAAAACAGGTTATTTCTCTCCACAGAAAAAAATCAGCACACTGTTTCCAAAGTTAATCAAAATAATGAATACTTTGTGTAGGATTCTATACATAGCATATATGATAGTGAATCATATACTGAAGATAGTTATTGTGCTATTGATTTTCTGAAGGCACAGATACCAAGTGATACTGGATAGAGATAATGATCTAAAATCAATTGCTGACTAAAGATTGACTGACTGCTCACATACTGAGTACTCCCAAATAAAGACTATTCTTGGAGGAAAGGGGTTATACTGTATGAAAAGTCTAACAGATTTAATTTTTTTTTTTTTAAATTTCTTTAATTTCTTCTTGACTTCTGCTTTAATAACATTCTGAAATCAAAACATATAATAATTATGACTTAACTTTCCTATATCTCTCACCAATGTGTTTAGTCAAAAGTTTAATGTAAGGTTGGTGCAAATTCCTGCCATTCTAACTTAAAAGTAGGCTTTATGTCCATTTTAGAAACAAGAAGAATAGTGAAGAAGGAAGATAATCATTAAGTGGAACAGGCTGTGGTTTATGGCAATTTCCGAATGCTGCCAAAACCATCCTGAAAATGGCTGGAGTTAAAAAATGACACCATATCTTCTGAGACAAGATGACGGAAGACACATAAATGAGCAGAGACCAAAAGTCTGAAGATTTGTTGGAAAGTATGTTTCATAGCAGTCTGACATCAAGGGTAGGGAGAGCGGGACCTGCGACCCGTACCTGTTGTACACAGCTTTCCTGGCCACTTGCTGTCTTATCAGCATGCTCCCTTGCTTATTCACCCAGTGCTGGTCTATGAGAACAGTGTCTGGAAACACACCGTGGTGCAGCAGCTACCCATGTTCATTCAGCTAGCAACCTTTTGTTCAGAGCTAACACACCTCGAAATTTGAGTTAGATCTTAAGAGGCAACACACTGATTCCAGCGCTCTCCTAAAGGCTCACCACTTTGACACACACCAAAGTGTGACTTAGCTGCCTTTGCCTTCTGGGTGGACTATGCCAGCCCTTTGTGCCTCACTTTAACTTGTGCCCATCTGCTTCCCTCCACTCTGCTTAGTGGAGGGGAACATATGGCCCTAAGTGCCTAACTCTGATTTCTTGCCACACCTTCAATTACATTGCCATATGTTCTAGTATCATGCTGTAATTGCTGATAGTTAGTGCTAGAAATACAAAAGGGGCATTCCACAAGCCAACAGGTTTACTTCTGCTGTGTAATAAAGCAGAAACAGCTGTCACTGCACCATCCTCTGATAATCTCCTGACTTGCTCTGCACACAATGCTTTCGTAATTTTATGTATTTAAAATAGTGCAATCATTCCTTGCTCATTATTTCTCTCTTCATCACTTTAAAACAAGCAAAGAGAAAGCCTATTTTCACATTGTTCTGTTACTTCAGATTATCTCCATACTGCACTATTCTCCATGGGAACCTCTCTGGGTCCCTGTTACTAGGGAGAATATACATCAGAGGCATCAGAGAACAATGTAACTATTTAATTTTACAAGGATTTTATATTCTAGGGAATGCTTTGCTGATTTAACTACATTACATTGCTGCCTAACTGAGAAGAGCTAAAACCCACTGTTTTTGCTGTAATAAGTAGGACAGTACTCCCTGTGATATTTTTGCATTGCAAGCATATGGTTGCAGTTTAGAAAATCTAGTGGAAGAACATTTGTGCAATGTGCAAGCACTCTGGATTTCTATTATTCATGGTGACAGTATAAAAGCTTCCACCTCCTCTAACTCATGTTTAGTGCTGTCTGGCATTTTTTTTTCTTTCCTTTTTTATTTTTTTTTCTTTTTTTTTTTTTTAGCATGAATCTTAATGATTGCAAGAACTACTTAATTAAACACGGAAAATGA
>RSEF01000031.1:31784845-31800825 GCA_003993805.1 Himantopus leucocephalus
TTAAAGGTTCCTTCCAACCTCAACAATTCTATGATTCTATGACACAACGTCTAGTAACTGTATTCAGTCTTAGACAAAAGATCATTTATTATTGCACCAACATTTAATAACATCTAGGGCAAATCTGGCACAATTGTGATTCTTTGGAGTTCTGTCATTTTGTTCTAGATGGCCCTTCAAATAAGGTTCTATATACAAGGACACCTAAAATAAATTTATATTAATGTAAATATGTTATCTAGAAATATACATTATTAACAGTCTTGACCTCCAGGTAAAATGATACAATTGTGATTACACAAATTATCTTCAGCTTTTACAAAACCAGTCGTTAGGTACATTATATAAACTAGATGTGTTTCATTATGCTTTGCCATTTTTAGTGAATTTGTTGATTAATCTTTTGTTTCACAAGACAATCTTACTGTTACCATTTACGTTGATTTGCAGTGGCCCTTTGGTAACTTTGAAATACAGAAGGTGAATTTACCAGTAGCTTATGTGTCAAGTCTGAAGCTCATGCCGCTTGCTTTATTTCACAAATTTCAGTGTGAGTATCGTACAAGTAAAACAAAAATATCTGGGTGTTTTAACCCGACATACTAAAGTCAATGCTTCTTGGCTGCAGAACTACTTTTCTTTAGGGATTCAAAATATAGTTTCTTTCACAGTGTTGAAAATTAAACTAAATCTTATTTAATTAGTTGCGCTTTTAATTAACTTCTCTTTTTTCCTATGCTGTTAGATTTGGTGGGGGATTGTGGAGAGTAGTGCTGTTTATTGTGCTCTGGAGTGCCTGTACTGAGGAAATATTTGAAACAAAGCAATGATTTACTACTCTTTATCTACTAAATTTCACAACATGGCAAGAAAACACTAGAAGAGACAGAGGAAGGGGAAATGCATTAAAGAACACCAACAGAATCATGTTGAAAAAAATACTGGAGACAGGCATGTCCTCTGCTATACCGAAATGTGCTTCAGACAAAAGATTTGCCTTATTTTCCCAAATGGAAATTGGAATATTGAAAGAAACAGCAAGAGTGACAGCAAATCTGTGACCACATTAGTCATTCTGTCAAGGATGGAAAAATCTAGAAAGAAAAATAATAATTGCCTAAGAAAACAAACTCAGGCCTCAGCAGTTATAAATTGGCAGTGCTGTTTACTCCATGCGCTCTACTCAACATGTCCCAGCTGTGCACGTGTCATTCAGCTGTCCGACTCTGTCTATGCAGACTTTTCTTACTGAGGCACCTACCTAATCAGTTTGTGCAAGCACAGTACTCCATTTGTTCAATTTGCCTGCATAGAGGAAGACATGACAGATGTATCTGAACTAATGCTAAAAACTACAGTCAATGGGGAAGATACCAATCTCGGCTAACAAGTGAGTATTGTGAGGAATTCTAATGCAGCAGCAGTGCATAATCATTCACATTTATATCGTGCTGTTTAATGGTGACAGATATCAAGGTTTCATCTACAAGAAGCTCATACAGCCACTCAGAAGTCAGATGATAGAAGAGAATGTGGGATAAGGAGCAGAGCTCCAATCAGTTGTTGTAGTTTGTGCGTTCTTTTTAAAAGATCCAGATTGCTTTCTGTGGCCTTCCTACTATGCTTTGATTGTGCTTTACAAAGGAATTGTAGCGTTCTATTTTATTTACATTCATCCTGTACTGGTGATGATGTGATATGATAAAGGTATTTTATCTTTAAAACAGTTCCTGAAAAAGTACTGTACTTTAATTTAGTGTAATCTGTAAATCATCTGTAAAGCAGCTTTACAATTCAGCAACATTAATAGTTCCACACCTGTGAGTAGTGCAAAGGAAGTTTGCCCGACAACATCTACATGCCCTTCATCTCTTTTGTTTATCATTCCTCTTGTAGAATCCAAATTTATGTGTGTTATCCAGGGACTTCTTTTCTGAAAGGACTATTTTAAAAGAAATAGCTTGCTCCTTTTACAGGGAAATATATAAGATGTATGGAAAAATACAGTGTTTTGCTTGATATGATCCTGCCTAGAGAAAACAAAAACTACACCAGCAGTCCAATATTTCCTGAATACTCGATTTGCTGTGAATACACACAGGCACGTATCAAGGGGAAATTTGCTGTTGAGACTAAAACAATCATATACTTTGGATCAGCTTGAAATATTTAGTAGAGGTTTGCTTTCATCAGAGCAATGTTTTCCATAATCATATACACTTGTTATCAGAACTTGGTATTTGAAATATATAGATTTTAGCTGTAACTGAAAATATACGTATTTTAATAGTGTAAGACATTTTAGAAAAATTAGATTCATAACAATAAAGAATATGAAATTGCTATTCACAGTCACCCAGTCTTATATCTAAGTACCTGATATCGATTAAGTGAAGTGGAAAAATTAAGATATGAGATAAGATATGATTAAAATATGAGATGATCTTGCACACCACACTCCTGCTGATCATAGAATTCAATACAACCTGTGAGCCAGGAGCCACTTTCTCCCAGAGATGACACCAATCATTCAATCAACGTATTTTCGACAGGCTTTTGCCAAGTTGCGGTGGAATTCTGCGTGTGATTACTCCCCCTCCCCCCACAAGACAGCAAGATGTTGACGTTCAGAAGTAAGAAATAGAAAGAAAAAAACCACACCACCTAGCTTATGGCATACTTCTCTTTGTCTCCCCACTCACACCACTGCATACGAACACTTTACTGGCAAAAGATACAGGGTACCTGATCCCTTTGAACTCTGGCTTTTGATTGCTCATCCTGCCTTGTCTTGGTACAGGCTTTTCACTGAGATTCAGCACAGGTTCAAAATGGAACTAATTGTCAGACAACTTCATCAGGCCAGCAAATGAGCATATTATGTCACCCTTGTGCTCCAGGAAGACAGGGATGGCTTTCCCAGCAAGTAGTACCCTCTGCATCAATGTTGGCATTGAACTCTCTTGCCCCAAGGGAAGCTTCAGGAATCACCCTGCCACACAGGGGCACATGCTGTGCCTTTGGGGTCCCGGGAGGAAAGAGGCTACCTGTCTGTATCTGCACTGCTTTAGCGGGTGCAGCTTTTTCCCATACTCACGACATCCTTTTACATACATCCGCAGTCTTGTAGGCATCGAGAGGCATTGGTACAGAGGAAAAAATATGTTTCCTGAACCTAAATTCAGCCTGCTTTTTATACAAACGACCCAACAGAAAATTAATTCCAGTGATATTTCTGCTGTCTGACAGGACAGAGGTTCAGGCTTTTTGGCTTATATAGTATTATTAATTCATGGATAATTAAAAAAAAAAAAAAGTTACAGATTGTTTTCTTTAACGATATTTTAAAACATTCTGTCGTCATACTTCTAGCCACCAATAACCACTGTTCTTGTATCTATAACATGCTTACATTTATTTACTTTTATTTGATGCAACTCAAATAATTTACTGAAACAAGGATGTTTTTATATCATTACCATATACTTTTTTTTTTTAAGATAATTTTTCTTTTTCATGTAAGCATCAAAACATTACTTCTGCCTTTATGAACACCCTATGACAGAGGAACATATTCTCTGTTGACTTGCTCTGATGTACTCTGGGATGGACTGCATCTGACCATAATGGGGATTCTTAGACCTCAATACAGGGTCTTAACTAACCTTATATTTGTTTCTATCTCTAAATGAAATTTTTAACATGTTTGCATTTTGGTTCTCTTTTGTTTCTTTATAGAAGAAGGTTGCTTAACAAACTGCTCCACTTTATTTCACATCCTCTGCAGGTGACTAACTGAATAAAACTGAGATGAAACTAAAGAACAAATATCAGAAACAGAAAAACAAAGTCAAAAGCTTCTTTCTGAAATACAAGTATATATGTTAGTAAATCAGCTACCTATATAATTGTAAGTACCATAAGCCTGTTACAGCAATAAACCACAATTTATCTGTGAAAAACAAAACATGTAAAATGCAAGAACTTCCAAAGGATGTTTATTTACAACAAATTTTTGTAACTGTAAGTGACTTCAGAAATTATTTTGCTTATTTCTTGAATAGATTTATGGCAAAAGCAATTATTTCCTCCTCCTTTTCCTCATCCATATTACAAGAGTGGAATTATTTATTTGATTGGTCATTATCAAAGGTACTAAAAGAAAATTCATGCCTTAATGAATTGTCAAAGATGGCCTGAAGTTCCGAATTTTTTTGCCTTCTAACTTATCTTATGTATCCTCTTGCATAAATCATTGAAAAAGCATACCGACAACCAATGAAAAAATTTTAAAAGATGAGAAGAGAGAATAGAAAGGAGATGAAAAGGTCACTGAAATTTAGTTAGTTATATTGCCCTGAATAGTATTTCTGAGCTGCACTGTTGCTCTGTAAAGAAGCTGGAACAGAAGGACAAAGATATAAAACCCCATACTGATCTGACTAAAGACTGAAAGAGCGATAAAAAGTTTTCCATAGCAATAACAAAATAGTCTTAGAAGGATTTATAGCAAAATGAAAATCTCTTTTTGGACTACAACATTTATATACAACTGTAAATACCAAGTCAGCAGTGAATAACCTGATGGCACTCCACTGATCAGTAAAGAATCAGTAGGAGTCAGGTACATTGGCAGTTACACAATTAGCATCTAATAGGCACATTGTGTCTCCTAGAAATCTTTAGAGTCATTTCTCACAGTGAAACTGGGACATAGAAAGACAGCAATTGACCATTTTAGAATGAGGTAATGAGCCTGCAGCTTGCAAATCCTGGCACAGTGTCTAATTTTCCCATGCCAAAGCATGGATAAGAGCTAAGGCAAGATTCATTATAAGAATTTCCAGTTCTTCTACATGGCTTTCTGCATCAGATGCACACACTGCCTTACAACTATCTTTGTTATGCTTCTTTTATGAAAGAAAAAAATAAAATTTGAAAGATAAATGCTGCTCTGGGGTTCTCTGATATAGGTTTCTTGCCAGTTAAGAAAACAATAAGCCTTTAAAAAAATTATTACTTACCTCATAATAATTTAATTATGGAAATAATGGAAATAAATTACTTAAATATCTGAAAGAGAAAAGCTGTTCTAGGAAAATCAAGAAAATTATTTTTCAACTCAAAATTGCTTAGAATAATAATACTTGATTAGACACTTTGAACTTCAATTTTTTCTTTACTGTTACTTCTTGTAAGAAAGTAATTGTGCAGCTAATAACACATTTGTCACTCTTGTTAGTAGACAGAGATTAGGGCATCATTATAAAACAGCATGTCCCATATCAATAAATCATTACCTTCATAATAAAAGTGCCACTAAGTAGCAATAACCATCAATAAAAATAGCATGGGTTAATTGGAACAAATCCATGGACTGAAGAAGTATATAGTGAGGGACATATCACAAGAAAGAGAAGTAAGTTTTGCAAAGAAATAGAATCATGTTAATCACAGACAGACAAATTGTGTCAATGTAAATTTAGACTTTCTGTGAAAGACATGAGACCCTGAACAAGGCAGCTCAGGGAACCTATGAGGAGCGCTAGAAAAACCAAATGACATCGAAATTAACAGATAGAGCTGTGGAGACTGGAAATAAAATAAAGAACATTTTGTGTCTGGTATAAGCCACTGATTCAAAAACTGAGAAAGCAAATAGCATGAGGATGTGGTTACTGATTTTCACAGAGTGGATAGCAATGAAAAGAAACAGTATGTGATAAGAACTAACTTAGCATTAAATTCACTTTACCTGCTTCCTGCTGCTCATTTGCACACAATGATTGTAGTCCCACAGTAACTACTCCTTTCATCCATGTATATGTCTGTTTCTTATCAGTGGAGTGGCACAAAATCCTCAGAACATAACAATGAGCATGAGCTGCTGTTTTAAAGAAAATAGCATAATAAGAATATTTCTGAAACAAAAAAAAGCACAACAACAACATCAACCTTCTTCTGTACCAAGGCCAAAAAAGGTGAAAAGAGCAATCTTGGTAATGGAATGTTGCTTTGATGCTTTTCCAACCCAAGTGGCTGCAGAAAAATCTGACATCCCCCCAGATTAAATGTGTTTCTGAAGGGCTCATAATTTAGCCAGAGGAAACCAAGAGAACAAAATTCTTCAGCTGGGGTAAATCAGGACAATCGTAGCGCCTCTGTGGCAGCTCTGCCCATTCACCCCATTGATTCGGCACTTCGTAGACCTGAGCCGTAGAGAACAAGCACCAGGATACATCTCTGTGCACGAAAAACACTCTGTGAAAGTGAGGTGTATATATTTGTGCCCAAACCACTGTATCCTGCCCACATCAGTTTCATGACATAAATGTAACATATTATTCCATGTCTATACAGTTACAAGAGCTTCATAGCTAATATTGCAACGTAAACACAGCCTCTAGTTTCAAAGTCTTTGGAAAACTTCAGGTTCAGTCCTTCCACTTCCGTTCTCTACTGCCTGTAGTTGAGTCTTTTCCCAATTTTAGTAGTACTTTTTTCCTGAATTTTGACTAAGAAGACAATGTTTCTGTTACTGACACCCTTGAATTTCCAGTGAAAATACGACATTACCAGTGCATAAGAATAAATTTTTCAGTATCTTTCCTTAAATTAAATGCATACATGCATAAAATCATTTGGCAATTCATTTTTTTCCAGGGGTTCTTGAAGGACCCTTCTTCTAGTTGTTGCAGCATTATTAGAGCACAAGTTACTATATATTTTGGACAAGGTAGAAAGCTAACGTAACTCAGTATAGCTCCATTACTACAAGAAGGACAGCACTGCCATTTTTCAGTGTTTGAGTAGTGCTGGACAGTAACAGGAGAGGACTGTGTGTTGCCACATGAAAAGAACTTTTCATGTATTTCATATATTAGGTAACACCATAACCATAACAACACCATGTTATTTGTTTCCTTAATGTCTTTGGGCTGGGTATGCCTTGTTCCAACCACACGCGTGACTTAGCATCTCTCTCATGTGACCACTGTGTTCAAGTTGGTAGCTAGATTGTTAGATTTCTTTTGTGCACTTATTTTATAGCAGGAGCCACTAAAATGGAATACCTGCCCGTCTTTGTGTCTCTTGTTGCAACAAATTACTGGCTTTGCACAGACTCCTCCTCATTCCTTATGTGCCCTGTTCTTAAAACTGGAATGAAGATCACTTGATGTCATAAGCAAAGGCCGCCTCTCCTACATGCCTGCCACTCAGTGGGCTGACAGGTTTCCTTGGGAGAGGAGTATTTTCCTCACAGAGTATTCTCAGTTGCTTAAGCATGTACTGAGGAAAGATCTCTCTATGTTTCTTTTGAATTACTTGAATCAGGTTTCCCAGCCCCCTTGTGTCTGAAGGGCAGCTGGAATTACATCATTGCAAGCAGCATAGCCAGCAGCTCTTTTTCAGGGTGAAAATACCCCTCTTTCTGGGCTGCCATGATTTGTAATATAAATATGGTTTGCTGTCTTTCACCTGCGCTGGCCATTCTCCTGAGGCACTGTTGTAGCTTGAGCTGCTCCTAAGGTTGAGAGACTTTAGATATACTGCTTTACTTGCAATTCCTTTCACTCTTTCAAATGTTTGATCTTAGATCTCTGACTGTTACAATGCCACAATAGCTCAAAAAGACTGCTAGCTAGCCTATAAATCAGCTGGCTGCTTTCTCATTCTTTGATTTGGCATTTCTCAGCGTCCAGCTGGAGTACCTGAAAAGTCAAAAGTTTCACTGGAAAATACTTTCTTTCCAAAATGGCATGTAGGTCACAATTGTTTCCTTGTTATGTGTTAATATCTGGGATTTTTTTTTCTGTTTCTTTTACTTGAAGTCAGGATAACCATTTCTCTGTAATCTTCCCTTAGTAGTCATGTAAATCAGGTGTGAAAAAATGTCTCATACGCATTTTTTATTTTTAAACCAGATTTCTTAAAACAATAAGGCTTATTTAGTCACACTATCTGACTGTTAGTTCTTCAGCATAATAATTTTGAATCTGAGCCAATTTCAATAGTATAAAAATGGAGAGGTACAATCTAAAAAAATAGCAATATTCTGTAGCTGTGAAGAAGAGTGGTGGTCGCGTAAGAGTGAGGAACACATATTAATAACTTCAAGAGGGTAGAAGGATACCATATGAATTCAAGAGATTGTTTGGCCTGCCAGCTGGCCATTCAGCTCACTTACTGATCAGCACATATGTAGCTCCAAATCAGCTGTAATACATGTTGCCTCATGCCCATCTAGTACTTAGAAAAATAGGTGGAAATTACATGGACATTGGGGGAAATAAGTAGGGAATGAGGAAAACTGAAAATTAAATGGTAGTGGGGACATGGTGATATAAGACAGCGATTTCCTAAGGTTGTAGAATGTATGTGAGGCTGTTTGTGAAAAGCTTGTAGGGTGTTTAGTTGCACAATCTATAATTTTGGTGGGGGCTGCAGTTTTTATTTTCCCCCACTTCTGTACTTGTGGCCCACTCAGATGAAAAGATCCCATTCATTACCACTTTATTTCCAGTTTTCCCATGTTTTCTTTCATGTGGAAATACAGCATGCCTTGCCTGAGGTCCTTCCTAATTCCTCCCTGCTTTGTTTCTAGGAGCTGTCTTGTTTCCACACTACCACAGGTATGCATCTTGCCAGACTGATGGCTGATACCATGTTTCATATGTTTTAATCTACTCAATAACACAAAGAGCTCGATGTTCCTAATTTAAGTGGCCAGTTTAGCAAGGACATGTCAGGAAGCAGCAGGCCGGGCTGCTCCAGTGGAGCTCCAGGGGACCCCAGTGTAGTGCAAGGCATGGCAGGCAGGACTCCCAATGTGCCGAGCAGGCAAGGTCCTTTACAGGGGCCAGAGCCAGCCAGCAGTCCTCCTGTGAATGCAAGAAAGTGAGAGGTCCAGCTAAGAAGTCCACCAGCCCAGGTGAAATCAGGACTGCCAAGGCCAGACCATGTCTGAACCCAAGTTCAACTCCTGATCCAAAGCACGGAGGACCTGGGCCAAGCTCCCACCACAGCTGGTTCCTCGCAGTCTGCAATGCTGGAGAGATGGCCCAGCACAGAGGAAGCTCAACATCTTGGCAACGGCTATGGACTGAGACCTCACAGCTGGAGACGATTCTTACACCAGCACATAATTGGGTTATTGATGTCTTTTCCTCATCTTTGTCTTGTGGCATTGATTTAAATTTAATTAGAGGCACAGAATATTGGGTGAGAAGATTGCCACTAGGGTAGTGCCTAGGCACTATTAATTAGTCAGCTATATCTATTTATACTATCCTATGAACTGGCTAAACAACTGTACTTCAAATAAGATGACTCTTCCTTAAGTAGTTCCTTTGAGACATATATTTTTGATGTGTTGATGGAGCCATAAGAAAACATTACATACTTTTGAGCCTTGCAAACATTTATATGAGAGAATGAAGCCTTCTCTCCCAAAGACAACGATGAATGTCCCGTCCATTTCATAAATCCACCAATAATAATAAAAAAAAAAAGGCTTGTTTTTCTATTTTAGTATTTTAGTTTCTTTTGCAGTGACAGGCGTGTCCTAAAATCATCTTGAAAGGGTGGTCAATGTGACTGTGTTCCCAGGGTTAGTTACAGAGCTATGTAATCCAACTGCATTTACCAATGCCTTGAAATGGTTGCAATTAAAATAAAACTACATTAATGAAGACAGAATGAAAGATGCTAAGATGGCACAATGTTCAGGCAGTCAAAAGAACTGGGGTGAGAAAATTAGGAAAAGTGAAGAATTTTGATACAGGATAAAGTTCTATTGAGATATGTGAATTAAGCAGGTGTTGAAATCCCAAAGGTGATAAATACTTCCCTAGGGCTTTAACTATATGTAGAAACCTTTACAATATGCCCTTCTGTTATCTTATTGGACCATGACATTTGTCATAAGACTAACAGGTATAGCAAGTTAAAAATATCACTTCTCATTTTGGTGCACATTTTCAAGAGCAATAATTTTCATTGTAAATGGTGACATCTGACATACCTCATTTCCTGTAAAGGTAGGATGTTAGTGTAGGATGGTGAAAAATGGGTCTTGTAAGGGTGATAATAGCCCCGTGGTTTATTGATAACCTTGAATAAGTGAGATAGCTGAGTAGCTGTAGATAGATTTCTCATTACCCTTCTTAGTCTGTTTTGTTTCTTTCCATGTTAAAGTTCTGAGATTGTAGAGAACTTCAAAATACAAATAAATATGTTGCCAAGGAATCTTCAGCATCTTTTTTTTGGAATTAAAATATCACTTGTGATATTACAAATGATCACACTTATTGTTTTTATTTTTATTTTTTATCAATGAAACATTGTTTTCGACAATATTGATTAAGGGTGAAGGTGTTTCAAAAAATTTGTTGCCTGATTGGGGAAAAAAAACCCTAATCACTGTTAATTTAAGACAGAGATGCATCTGTGCTTTATTTTGAGGATCATATGTTATGATACCATTTCCATGTGTATATAGTCTTTCACCTGAGTAGTATTAAAGAAAAATTCATACACACTTCATTCATTTGCACAGTGTTTTCTGTTTTCATGCACATACATAGATAGATGGAAAACGATCAGGAGGAAAGTTACAGCAACAATATCAGCTATTTCAGTATCATTTTTAAGATGTAAAGGGGGTTAATCTTAGAGTCTCACACTCATGCATTTTCACCATTCCATATAAAAACATTTTTGTAGTTATATATTCTGGGTAATTTCCTTCAAGTATAAATGTATTTGTAAGCAATCACACAGAAATAAAAGAGGCTCGCTTTGATAATCTTCCTAACAGACTGTGGTAGACAATTTGAAGTAGCCTGAGAATGTCACCGTGGAAAGCTTGTGGATCAAAGAAAACTCTGTGCCCCAGACTAAAGATCATGAAAACATGCACTTCTTTTTTTTTTTTTTTTTTTTNTTTTTTTTTTTTTTTTTTTTTTCCTTTTCGGCAGATTTAGAAACTATAAAAAGACCTTATTATTGAAGGAAACTCAAAGTCAGCACAACTCCTTGAACAAGGCAATTTAATTCTACACAAAATTATAGATGAACAAAAAGAAGGCAGAAGCATTTGGGGTAAATATATACCTTCTATTCAGATGGTTGGGAGGGTTTTTTTTTTTCCTCTTCTGCCTTTTGTGGAAAAATTCAGAACATTATGAAAGTGTTTTGAAAGGGAGAGAGAAGGGAAAAAACAGGACTAAATGCATCCTGGAAAATTCTTCTGCTATTTACAAAAGCAATTGCTAACTCATTTGTGTGTGTGAGAGTGTGCGTGTGCATTGTGAAAAGGGAAAAACATGAAAGAAATGACCTTGATCAGGATTCAGTCAGGACCTGTCTGTCTTCTAATTCAGCTGTTCCATCAGCTGATGCATTAAACCTGCTGCTTTTCGAGAAAATATCATTGTCAGCCTACCTTACTCTCTGGATAGAAAAAGCTTTTAATAAAAGCCTAGCATCCTCTTCAATGGCCTACTCATATATTACTTAAGTATATAACGGAAGCATTTGCACCATTAATGTATTCACTGTTCAATCTTCCTGGCTTTAATTAGATGTCCTGAAGATTGGGCATTAGTCTTTGATTAAAAAGCACTTCCTGAAATGGGGGAGGGAGGGAAAAATCCTCTGGGTAACCCTGTTTCCTTACTCATAATTTCTTCTTATGTTAATCAGGTCTTTGCAGTATGTGTTGACTGCACTAAAGATGAAAGATACCAAAACAGGCCAGACAGAAGGCAACAGTAAAAAACAAACAAAAAAATATATCTGTTTAATTAGCATCTATTTTTTGCAAGTCTGTATGATATCCCCATTTAGATACTACCATCACTTTAGATCTATTACACCCCAGTTGATTCTGCACCAAGCTGTCAGCTAAACTGATTTATTCTTTACTTGCTTAAATTTAAAAACTATTTTGCTAAATATGAGAAGTTATTTGTGAGCACTGTTTTTGTTTGAAGTCCACGTCCCATATGTTAATTAAGTTAAGGATAGAGTCCTTATTATACAGTACAAAAAGAACACTTCAGCAACCAATTATCATGTTACCTATTTTGAAACTGAAGTCTTCAGGGGAAATATATCACTGAAGCTATTCTCTGTGCTTTTTAATAGTCATGGTCTTCAAATTAACAAAAATGAGCTAATCAAAAGGTCCTCTAGAACCTTTGAAATTAATGGGAGGCTTCCATAGACTAACATAAGGAAGGTGTTTCAGCCATGATACCATATTTATGCTCAAGTAAGCGTCTGTTTTTCAGCGAATCAAAGAAATGTACTGAATTTATCACTTAAAGGAACTACAACAGTGAACAGGTATTCAGGACCTCTTGCCATTAGAGAGTACAGTCCCTGACTAAGCTTCTGAAGAGATGAAAAGGCAGAACTAAAACGTGGCTTGTATCAGCTGTTCCAGATTCACTGGCCATGAACTTTATGAGGTCATAAACACAAGGTCAGTGATGACTGAATCTCACTTTTTGAAAAGAGGAAGACCTAAACTCTGGAAAATGAGTCTTCAGCTGACCATGTACTCATGTACACATAGGTACAAAGAGTTCCTTCATCCCTGCAGGACACAGCTCCTTAAGGCAGTGAACTCAGCCATGCAACACATTGCATTTCTCTCCAGGCCTTGACTTAGCACTTCTGGTTGAAGTTAGCATGATAGAAAAAGTGGTAAAATAGCATTGCAAATATTTCATTATAACTTTCTCAGGTTGCTCAGATGCTTCAGTGACTGCCTGGAGCAAATACTTTTCCCTGAGGTTGCATGGAATAATGGCAGCAGGGTTTTCTGGGGTTTATGAAACAATATATTTTTTACTGGAAAAGAAAATGTAGTTTTAAGCCTAGAAAGATTTTTCATAATGTCATTTTGTGAGGCATAACCTGATGATCCTGTATCAAAACCTTACCTAACAGCCTAAAGCTTTAGGACAACTGGGCCTAACTGCTGCTTTTTGATAAGTGGAACAGTGATACTGTGCTCAGATAATGAAACACTAAACAAAATCTGCAATAAAAAGTAATTCTTTTCAGTCTTTGAGCAGTGTTACTCTCTTCAGACAACTGTAATCCTCTCCTTATGTAGGACCAGCCAGAAATGTCTAAAGCATTGAGTACAATGCACTACAAACTAAAGTCATGTAAGTTTTTTTAAAGGAATGTTACCACATTTAGCATCTTGTTCTCCTCATGAGATACATACAGTTTTCCATCTCGGTGTATTAGCTGACCAGACTTTTTTTTACATTTTGTCTCTGAATTGTTTATAAAGTAACTCTTTTGTTTATATGTTCTAATACTAAGGGTGTTTGCATTAGGTACCACTATCTGTAATAATTATTCATATGCATTTATTATTCAAGAAGTGATATTTATGCAGATTGATAATGACCGGTCAGGTCAGTCATATTACAGTTTATCTATTCCCCATTGGACCATACTCAAATTATTAGGAGCACATTTTAAATCTGAAATAGGCACTTTAATAAATGTGAGTTTAAGTGTGATTTTTACATGAAACTTTTGAATTAGCCTTTGGGGAAAAGAAAAAAGTCATTCAAATAATGTGCAACTGGAGTGCGCACTGGCTAGTATCCTTTAGCAGCTGAAGAAAAAAACCAACTCAGTCCTGATTCTGGAATAAACCCCATATGGGCAGGTGCTGGCACCTACACAGATCTCTAAAGGCTATCTGCTCCTGTTGTGGTTGTAGCAGCATTGTCATCATAATCCATAATCTCGTGATGTTTGCTTAACTCACATATGAATTCACAGTTCCTTAAATATTTCACTGAAAAGATTACTTGCCTGTTACAATCTTCAGAAACAAAATGGGCTGACTTAGTATTCTGTATGAAGCATACTGAAAACAAACAAACAGAAAATCAAACTGTTTCATGAATAGAGCTGCCAAATTTTGTTCATGTTGACTTTCAAGGACCATATTTCTCGTTATTTGCAATTATTTAAACACCTGCTGAGAAGAGCTGGTTGCAACATGAAATATGTTGAAGTTATTTCTAATTCACAGGGTTGGAAAAAGCAATGTGTTTTCATATAAGGGAACGTCTTGTTTATCTTTTTCCAAAAATGCTATTTTCTTCAAACTTGAAAAATTCCTTTTTATTTCCCCTGTTTTGTCAATAAATACAATGAAATGACCAGTGTCCACAGTTTATTTCTTTAAGATTTTTTTTTTAATTTTTTTTCTTTCTTTTTTTTCTTCTTCATTGCATTTCAATTTTATCTATGGAAATATTATGAAACAAAAAAGAAAATGAACAGTAAAGCTTCATCTATAACGTTTAAACGTTTCAAACTGATCAGAGTTAAAGGTACATAGCTTAACTTTTCCTTTTTCTATCCTATTTTCTAGAAAGGGAAAGTTTAATTTTTCATTTTCCTGATCTTTAATTTTCCAATATTTCAAGAAAACATACCTAAGGTGTCTTAATTTTTCTTCCTTTCTATGGATCTAAACATCAATTTTTCATTAACTGAAAAAGCCTGACTTGCAAGGATACAGAGGTTGATGTATAGTGTTTCTTATTCAATAACCACTAAAAATATTGGATTATTCAATTCCTTTTTTCAAAACTTCCTTTGAAATCTGCCCGAGTTTTTAAACTCATATTGCATATTTCCAGGGTGAAAGGAGTGGATGGTTTTATACAAAGAAGAAGGATGAGAACTGCTAGTACTTCTGGGGAGGGTTTTGGGAGGTCTTTTGGGTTTTTTCCACTTTTTTCCTCACAGCAGCATTTATTAGTATAATAATTTGGGAATTCCCAATCTCTTACCTTGGATGAATAGTGACGATTACACAGTGATCCAAAGAGATTTTTACAATTGTTCACAATTTTGTTTTGGACCTGTTCATGACTGTGCCGTACTAAAGAGAATCATGATATAGAATCTAAAGAAAAAATGATGAAACTCTACTATTTCTACTTATCTAGATACAGAAATCTCCAATGAAATTTCAGCTATGTCTAAGAATTGATGTCTCTCAAAAGTGATCTCGACTAGCAGTTCTTTTTGTACTTGGCACATTTAATCAACTGAAATTTACATAAATGCATTGCAATTTATAGAGGTTATGGCTTACTACCACCTCCTTGGAGTGGCATATGTGTTATGACATTGCAAAGGGTTTGTAAAAACTGGTGAGATACTGTAGGTATTTATTCTTTATAATCCATACATTTCCTTGTGTCTAATGAGAAGGAAGTGAAGATTCCTTGTGTCTTGCACCAAGGTAATTTTTAAAACTTTTTTTTTTTGTGATTCAATTGATATTTTTAAGGTGAAAATATTTGAGTGAGCACACCATAGGGAGCTCTGTGCATCTTATCACATTTACTTCCTAATCACACAAAATAGAGGAGCAGAGCTGTCATACTTACTTTGTAATCAGGCAGCGAGTGTCAGACTATGATTCGGATCTAGTCTGAATATTTTCTATTATTTCCCTTATTTAATAAACTGTCACTTGAAAGAGGGAATGATAAGCTTTTGCACAATGAATCAAAGGAATGTTATGCCTTCTGCTTTATTATGCATGCTACATTTGCAGCCAATGAAGCATAACCTCTGAGCTGATATTTTTATAGATGAAAGAGACATCATGTTACATATTCTATTTATTTCATCAGGTTCTCTGTAGCCAACACAAAACACAATGATTGCCTCACACTTCATATATGACAATTGATGGGCATTCTTGCTGACTTCTTGTCTAATAGTCTTCTATTCTCTGCATATTTAAGATTCTTACTATGCATGAAAGTGCAAAGGTGAAATGGATGGAGGATAATGGTATATTTGAATTAAAAATTATTGTGGAAATAGTCCTGACTAATCTTTTTTTCCCCACACTTTCACTTTTTTTCCCTCCATATCATATGTTGTTTAGATATTACTCTCCCCATCCTTTT
>RSEF01000031.1:31800925-31814689 GCA_003993805.1 Himantopus leucocephalus
GGTCCCTTCCAACCTAAACCATTCTATGATTCTATGATTATCATTTGCTAACTTGGTGGTGTCTGATTTCATAGGTGGTGTGTTTAATCTGTAAATATTCCGTAAATATTTCTGTATCATAATCTCTTTATGTTCATTCTTAACAATAAAATCAGAGGTATCTTTACAAGATCATGTATTAAGACTGATTTTTTTAGTGCTAAAGATCCTTGTGTTAGACCAAGACTGGCTAGAGTGCTAAAATTGGGTTTGTGTGCTTGGACTTGGTGGTTCTGTGGAAGAGAAAGGACTCCAGGTGAATGGAAAATTTTTCACGGATTTTTTTTTTTGATTTAAGTCACAGAAATCTCTCTGGTTCATCAGGATCTACAGCCCTTTATCCAACATTAATGTTTCTTTCTACCAGGAGATTGGGTGGTATAAAAGGGAGAGAAACATCTACGTTAAGCAGCATTAAAATTAATTGCTTTTGCGGGCAAAGAATCAGGATTTCTTCAAAGATGTTTATTGCAGAGAAACCTCAGAGCTTATTCAGACCTTGCCTCTACCCAGACATTTGTTTCTATGTTAGTCCTTCACTACTGACTCACATGGAGGCAAAGCATTTCATCCACATCAGTGCTCTTTCAGCACAGTAATTGCTGTGTCCCAGATTCTGGTTCTGCTACTTTCAATGAATGCCCCACTTTTTTTTTTTTTTTTTTAAAAAAATTGTTAGAAGAAAAGCTCTTTCATAACAAATGTAAAACTTTGTCTTTTGCCTTTAGTTTTCCAGCTGTGAGTGTTGAATATTCTAATCATCCCAGAGTGGAAACAGGACTCAGGCACATCATCCTTTTTAAGCCACTTTTATCCTGACCTCAGTGATTAGTTTTATGCCACTGAACAGTGAATGCTATGCAGATGAATTGTATATGTAGCTATAATTTTAATTACAATAATAAAAGGTTTGCTTAATAGTGTTTGCATACCTTAAGCCCAGAATAGACAAATACACAGGAAAAGTTAGAGAAAATATTTCTGCGTGTGAATATTAATAAAAGAATATTTATTAATGTCTATTACTTGTGGAAATTAGAAAGAATCACACAAGAAGAATGTTGTGTTTTCAAACTACTGTACAAAGTATGAGGTCACAAGGCATGGGACTTAATATATTTATTAGAGGTTTAGATACTTCCCACATGTCTTCACCTGAGCTCACCCTACAGTCTTTCACTCACCAGCTGGCAGTCAGAAGACCGTGATTATTGTGCCCTTTGCTGTGTCACAGAGAGCCAGGTCATCTGTGGCAACTGCCCAACTTATGTTGCTATTGCCTCTCCCGCTTCATCATCTCCAAGTCTGAATAAACCATCCTACACTTTCCCACAGCATCATGGTCAGCATAGTCAGAGAGCATCAGCTCTCTGAAGCCATGGCATTTCAGCTCCTTCTTCTTTGTTTCTTAAATCAAAGGGTATTTTATTGTTTCATGAGCCCCAGACAACTCTTTCAGCTCTGGTTTCAGCTCAGTGCAATAACGAAATACCCCGCTGTGTGCAACCAGAGACTAAGCTAATTTTTTAGACAGACAACCTTGAGTGACAAAAATTAAAGTTTCCTTAGCTCACTCTTTTTTTTTCCTCCTAATGCTTTCCCCTTTCTCAGACACCGGAGATGTTCCCTTCACAGATTTAGACTAGCTTCTGAGCTATCTTGAAAGTTCCTCTCTGTTCCAGATTTTCAATAATTAGGGAAACTTGAGACCTCTGGCACATGTTACGTTATAAAAAATCCCCATAAAATTCAGGCTTCTTTCAAAGTCACAGTGATGGAGAAACCAACTATGTCACATACACATCATTTGCAGACTGCAAAAACTTCTTTCTGTGTGGAAAATTACATTTTCCTCTCATGTAAACTGAGGAATCTGAAACTTAATCTGCTCAGGAGACATAGATATGCCAAAGAACTGGAAAAGAAAAGGGGAAAAAGTGAAAAGGGAAAAGTTAGGAATCTTTCATGGTCTGATTTATTTCACATACATCCCTACAGCTTTGACTGCTGTTTTGAGAAACCTGGCATCAAAATGGCTCTGTTTTCCTTCTATCTGCAAATCTCTTTGACAAACCAGTCAGACAGACACTGTAAAAATCATGATGGATAAGCTTCTTCGGCAGTGGCATTTCTGGTATTTCAGTGTTTATACAGAGAGGAGTTTCAGTCCATGTGATTCAATGGAAAGAGTACCAAGGCTGTGTGCTTTTCAGACTTGCAGTTTCCCCCAGTGAACTGTGAGTGTTAGATATCTAAAGGCAGAGTATGAAGAAAGAAACAACACATCTATCCTCACGACACAAGCTTTTTTTCTTGTTACATTGTCAAGCCATGAGGCTGGTGCACCTCCAGGCAGCTAAATACAGCGGTGCTTTGAAGAAGTCCTTAAAGAGACATTTGGTGAAGATTTACCTTCCTAACACTTAGTCCTTTTGAATATCATTTGCCTTACCGCATGTTTTACAGAATGGTGTGTGGCTGTGGAGTTACTGACATGGGCAAAAAAGAGAGAAGGAAATTTGCAGAAGCTGCATGTGAGAGCTCCTTGAAGTCACTGTTTTTGGAATGCTTCATGGTGCAGTGGTAGGCAGATGGGCTTCATGGGGCTGCAAAGGGAAGCTACTCAGCCATGGTGCAAAGCTATGCCTTGGAGTAGGGATTTTTCATGTACAAATTTAAAAGTAGTTTCAAAATGAAAGGAATCTTTGGGTGTTTTACTCTTTCCCGCCAGTTACTACTCAGTAATTAAAGGCCATGCCTACCACGTGCTTAAATACTCAAAGATGTATCTAAGTGGATAGTGACTTTTTTTGAAATGTGAAGCTTAGCTTCATGAAGGTGTTCAAGATTAACTTGATCTTTAGGTGATCCTTAATTTCACTGAAATCTCTTAGAAATGCATACCAAGATGCTTCTCAAACTCTGACTGTGGGCCTGTAGGAATCTTCAAATACCTATTACCATTTTAAATATGTAAATAAATCTACTTGTCTGAAGATTACCTTCCTTTCTTTCATATTATTAAGGATAACAACTATGGGTCAATGTACTAATGTACTGGCAGTAATCCATCTGAATTCTCTGTGTAATGACACCAGCACCTTCTATGAGAGCCTGCAAACATGAGAATCCCATAATCTATGCCGCTGGCTTTTGAAATCAACGTGGCCAAACTTGAAGAAAACCAGAGAAAGAGAAAAAGTTGAAAACCATTAATATTAATTAAAAAAAAAATCATGAAGGTTGAAGATTCAATTTGAATCATAATATGGAAACTAAAACCTTGTCATTTTTAAGTACAGATTACCTCTATATGTATGATAATGAGTTCTGAAAGAAATAACTGTTTTCATAGGAGCTTATGTGATTTTTCATGATTATATATTTGATTCTGAAGGGAATAGTTCAGTTATTCTTGTCTAGAGGCTTCCTGAGTGGGCTGATAGGGGGCATTAGCAGTGTCAACAGCAAGAACCACCTGGAAGTTCACAAGTTACTGAGGAAACAAATGGAATTCTGGAGTATTTTAAAGCTAGATATTTTGCTGGATTTTACAGACAAAGGGTAGTTTGCATTCCACAAGTATTGTATTTATTAAAAGAGACAAAACACAGTATGCATACAAGGTAATGACTCTTGGCAGGACTAGAAAGCAGTAAAACTGTGTTTGAAACAGCTAGTGCTTTATGGCATTAGCAGTTAGAGCAGCCATCAATTTTCAGTTGCTTTGGTCAGTTTGTTTTCTTCTATGTCTCCTCCTACCCATTACTTTCAGAATCATGATTACATTCTTCATTCCCAGCCTAGTTCATCAGAGTAAATTTTATAATATCTAAACCAGCAGGTGAGGGCTGTGTTACCAGCAAGTTCAAGGTGTGCCATGTTTTTAAATGAGTATGCTGTTGATCAACAATTTCAAAAATTTACTTAATCTGATACTCACTAATCACTAGTGATCGTCCAGATGAGAGAAAACCTGGAAAGCGTTGTACCAAATTACGCTACCTCAGAGCTGCAGTAGCTTACATTACTTGATATGCTGCAGGAAATGCAGCTAACTGGTTACAGGGCCTCCAGTGCTAAAGGCAGGCCCATTATGAAAAGCAGCAAAATCGTCCTCATGCATCCTATTACCCATTTTAGATGGAGAAAAAATGGAAGTGACACTTGACAAATACCAAACTTCATTGGTTACGAAAGTGAAAATCAGATAGGAACACAACTTGCTGCTTACAAGTCTGAATTCACAAAACTTGTATTGCTACAAAAAGAAATTAGACATATTTTGCACAGCTTTTGCACAACGATGCTTCCTGGAGACTGGAATTACATTTAGAAGAAGAACCCCTGTCCTAAACCAGGATTTTTTTATCACAGCCAAAACGTAGTCTGTAGTTTCTTTTTTAAACACAGACTATTCGACTCAGATGCATTGCTAAAGTACAGGTCAAGGTATTCTTATTCATTCTATAAAGTAGAACTGTGAGGCCACATCTTCATACGACCATTGACTCATTTGATTTGAGTCTAGTGACCCAGGACTCATGATTTAAGAAACTGCAGACAGCAGAAATTGATAAGAAAGAAGGTTATCTAAAAGCTTGGTGAACAGGAAAACAACCCTGTCTTGCCTTGAGATGGCTGAATAACTCTTACTTACTTTTGAAGTCTTTCATCATGTTACTACATGATTGTCTTATGAAATGTGATGCATACACATATGCGTAGGAAGAAAAACAGACTTGTGGCGGTTGTTATCACCTAGAGAATCTTGTTAGTCTTGTAATTTTTTTGCATTTCAAGTTTTTGACTCAAGGATCTAGCATGACTGGAATTTCTAATATTGTAAAATTCTTTGTATAAGTAGCAATATAGTATGCTTTAGTTGTTATGCTTATACAATAGATCTATCCTTGTGCAGCATTAGAAAACTGTATCTTATTTGCCATGCCACAGGGCTGGACAAACAAACACAATTTTACACATGACAGATAGGTCAGATATGAGGTTTCAAATAGTCAGCCTTCCAGAGGATGATCAAAACATTTTGAGTTTTAGGAATGAATTATGAAATGTAAAATATAATAAAGATGCATTCCATGCACTGTAAAACCAAAAATCAGTGATAAGAGCAAACCCGTTCCTGTTTAAAAGTTGCACAGGAAACAACATTATTCAGGTTCAGTATCGCTTTTAGTTCACAAGGATTTTGTGTTACAGTTCATTGGTCTACTCAATCTATTTTTAATTAAAACTACTTGCTACCCTAGGCTTAGGCTAATCCCTGAGAATTATAGACATAAACAGATATGTAAACCATAAGAGAGAAAATAGTTACTGACAGATAATCATGCAGAACAAATCTGGGCTCTTCAGGTTATCACGCGTGAGTTTCGGAAGTGAGGATTAACACACAGGTGGGCATCTAAGATTTGGTTTCAACGTGTAATAAAGTAACCTTGAAGCATGAAGGTCTGCCGTTTCTCTGTCTTGATTTAAATAGCTACAGCAAACCAATACGAGGGAGTGGGAGGGATGGAAGGGTGGGTGAGAGGCAGTGGAGGAAGGAGGAAGGAAGAAAGAGAGGAAAGGAGGGAAAGGAGGAAAGGACACTAACTTTGCAGCATGTTCTGTCTTCGGTATTCTCTCCATTAAACATTCCTAAGCATTCTTCCTCAGGTTATAAACAGTCCCATTTCTTTTCAGGGCTGCTGTAGTTTGCATTGAGGCAGGTAAGCACACACTGACTATTCTGGTGGCACGCTTCATGAATTTTTAAATAATAATGGTTTCAGATTTGTTCTGCTTCTTGCAGATAAAAAACAAAAAAATATCAGGCAAAACATCTTTCAAGTCTAAATTGCCTTTACTACATAGACCTGTTTAGATGTCATCTGACTGACATAGAATGGTAGAATCATTGAATGGTTTAGGTTGGAAGGGACCTTAAGGATCATCTAGTTCCAACCCCCCGTCATAGGCAGGGACACCTCCCACTAGACCAGGTTGCTCAAAGCCCGGTCTGGTTTAACATGGAACAACAGTAGTCCTTGTAACCAAAGTCATGTCAATTCACAGCAGTAAAAAGCCTTAGTGACTCACAAATACAGTAAGGATGATAGAACAACAGGGTGCAAGAAAAGAAGTAGAGCAAGGAGAAAACAATAAGGTTAAATACCATTTATTATGTATTTTAATATCCCCAATCCTATACCAATAACTAAGATTCATAAGACTATTCCCTGCTAGTGAAAATCACAATACTCTAATAGCCCTGTCCTGTTTGCAAGTGACTAGTAACTCTTTAACTGCAGTTAAGTGGAACACTTTGGGGATAGAGGTTGTAACATTCAGGCCAGTGGGTCACATTGTGTACATTCTGGAAAAACCAAATACTGTTTCTAAGAAAGATTCAGAATAAATTTATTTACAATTTTCTTTAGGTTCCAGCAGAGAAGGCTTCCATTTCCTCAGGAAATGACGAGCTTGTCTTCTAAAATTACTCTTATTTATGGCTCTGTCTTTATTGCAAAGTGCATAGCATTCAGGACGCTTGCAGTGTCTTCTTTTTTCTTATTTTGGGGTGGGGAGGGATAAGATATGCAGCATAATCTCAGTCCAAGGTTGACTTTAAAATTCTCATGTCACCTAGATGTGTACCATGAGAAACATAAGGTAAACTGAACTACAGATATGAGTGTAACATTGACCTCATCTAGAAGTCTAAAGTAAATTGCTCTCCGGGGCTTCTCATGGTGACAGAGTTAACACACACAAATCATTTCAACGTGAAAAGGAAGGGAAGAAAGACCTAGATTCATACTACTAAATGATAACAGGATCGTTTATTAAGGCAAGACTTTGTTTTTAGCATGCAGCTAGCATGAAATGAAAGCACCATGCAACTTTGTAAAGATTATCTAAAAACTATACCTGTTGCTGCTAGTAGAACACAGACTAGAGAAGAAACTGTTTATAAGAGTATGTCTGCTTCCTTTCTTCTCTTCTAAAGCTGTTGTTGAAGAAAGCATTGTAGACAGCTGATAAATGGAACAAGAAATGGAGTTGCCCTTGCTCCTTTATTAGATGGCTATCAAGGAAAAGCTTTTATATCAGTAAATAACTTTTGATTCTCCACTGAGTTAAGACAAATAGCTTCCATAAAATGTCCTCTAAAAAAAATTCTTTATCTGATCCTAAGTATGTTGATTAAACTTGGAACAAATTGGCAGCAAAATTTTTGTTGTTCCTTGCCAATGTGTTGGCAGGAAACAGAAACATTTGTCACTATGGAAGCCAAAGGAGCTGCTAAAATGAAGAATTATTTCTATATTGTTTATCATCTGACTCTGCATAAGACTTTTTTTTTTTTAATGGAGAGAAAGACAAAGTAAATGTGACATCAAACCAATTAAGAGAAACAGAGAGAAAAGATAAACCTTGAAACAAGAAACAGAACAGCATTAGGTACTTTTATGTCCACTCCCCGATCTAAAGTAACCTTGCTTAAAATCATGACTTCCATAAGACTGAACAACCTCTGGCTAGGAACCTGCAATGCAGTGCACCTGATTTGTTTAGCTCCTTCACCAGCCACTAGGATGCCAACTTTTGATAATTTTACTTTATTAATTGGCAGAAAGGTCTTCCTAATGTTCCCTGATAAACAGCTGTGATTGCAGCCTCGTGAGACCACTGTTACCTGTCAGTCCTTCCTTTCTGCTTTTTGGTTTCTTTTTTGTAGGTAAAGATCTGGTCTACTGACTTGAATAATTGTGCCTTCAATTGCACATATCAAAGCAATTTACAAGCAAGCGTTCATTAATAAGGGAGAAATGAATAGGGGATTAAGTGTTATACTTTATTATTTTTTAACATCCTTATTACTGATTTGGAATACTAAGCCAACACCAAGCACATCTGAAGCCACAGCCAAATAGAAATACAGTATCAATTCACTATGTATGTTATTCATTCTATCACTTTCCACTACACAATTAAAATTATCTATGGACTTAAAACCAACACATTTTAACAGCAATTCAGTTATTCTTACTTGTTTGGAACATTTTACTGTCTTCCAGTCCAACTTGTTACAAGAAGAAAGTATAAGCATACAAAAAGAGGGTTAGGACCACAAACTTTTAGATAATAAATACTCTTAAAGGAAAAGATGTAATGATTTTTTTAATATGCCTTGGCTATGGAATATTGTCTTTCAGAACATTTTTATTTATCTTTCAATTGAGTAATTTAGAAAGACGATCTGGAAACAGAAACAAAAAATTCTATGTAAAATTGGTTTATCAAGATTAGTTGTCTAAATGATCTGTGTCTGTACAAAATGTCCATGACAACAGTAGCTGAAGAAAGCTATTATGGAGTAGCACCTTAGTCTTCCTAACACTCGAGACATATACTTTATGATCTTTAGGCTCTCTACTGATAAACAGAAGATCTCTAACAGGAGATATAACAGCTATTCTTGTAACAGCAATAGAGGGTTGTTTAACATCAGAAATGTCTTAATTGTGAAGGAAGAACTGATGAGAAATCCTCCTGAAAACCACTCAGGAGCCTAAGGCTGCTCAAAGGGTTAAGACATTACAAGAAGCTATCCATTGCTGGGGAAACGAATAGCAGTTTGGGAAGGACACAAACCCTGGGATACAACGCTGCTGCTACTATATAAGTCATGTTTGTTAAAGTTCAGAGCAGCTTTTCCACAAATTCACTTCCATTATCTCTGCTTTGGAGAATACAGGATTGAATGACTTGAGAGTTAATTCTTAAGGCTGTCTCCAGTTCAAGAGAGCAAAGACCATGGGATGTCTTAGTACCTATAATAATTTCATATAGCTTGACCAATCTCTTCTTCTAAAATGAGGATGTGCCTATGAGGTTACATGCAATAAGTAAAACAAAGCAAAGTCTATGTCATACCTTCAGTTTTAGCTTGTAGACATCATAAACAGTGCTGTGCATGGCAAAAATGTGTAGGACTTCTGGCCTGTGACATTCTGTCTCCTAAGTTATCTCACACCAAAAGGGCAGATATCTCAGACACAGGCAGTGGAACAGGCTGAGCTCTGAAGAACAATCTGAAACTTTCCCAGTCCACATAGGAGAAATTAAGTTCTGAGCAACTGCATAACACTGGCAGTTTTGCACTAAAACCATCATTTCTGTTTGAATTATAGTGTATCTTTTGAAAAGACAGCTTGTATTGATTTAATAGTTTCAGGTGGCATGGAAACCACTCCACTATTAATACAGTGCTTTATTTTTAGTTTGCATTCACCTCCACCAGCTTCCTTCTCTTGTTTTTTTTTTTCTGCTAAAATCCATAAATCTCTCCTATGTAGATACTTTGAAAATAAGATCAAGTCACGGGCTAACCTCCTGTTGGATTATTTGATGGATTGACACCTTAAATCTTCTACAGTAGAAGGGTCTTAAATCTTACCCTATATAGTCCATTATTCAGACTTCAGACCATCTCAGTAGACCTTTTCCAATTTTATATATTACTTTTAAATATGTCTGTCAGACACATTAATAGCCTCACTGATGTTATAAATGGTAAGAGCATTTTCCTCCTTCTCCTAATATTCTCTGACTGCTCTGTTCTCAGACCATCTTTGAGACATGTTTCTCAAGCCTCTTTTTAAATCAAAGGACATCTTTTTTAAAAAAGGTGGAGCTTTTAAGAAAGCATGCCATCCTTGGATGAAATTTTCCCATTTATCTTTTCAACTGAGTTTGTCCATTCAATAGAGGCTATACTGACTGTATGGTGTGTTTTTAATATCAGAATATGTGAACTGAGCCAAAAACATTCTTGGTCTGACTCCCGGTGAAGTGAAGATACCATCCTACTCTGCAGCACTGTTTTAAGTATTAAAAAATAAGGTCTTAATTCTATAAAGGACCACAGTGTTACTTGGGAGCACTTTCCTCTCAAGCAGGCTATAAATATTTTTTCAACTCCAGAGTCATGTGAGCCACAGAAAGGAAGACGCGATAGTGTTCATATCAGAGCCTTACTGAATACGTAGGGGTCGCTCCCTCGAGGTGGAAATGAAAACTGTCCAGCCAGGCCTTACATTGATATTCAAACAAACAGGAAAAAAGTACCACTGCACGTCAGTAAACATACCTGGTGCACTGTTCCTTCAAACATCTTTTCTCTCTGCATGCTAAGAGAAATACAGGAGTTGAAAGCACAGAGCACTGGCCCTGAAATTTTACACGCTGCACTGTCATATTTGAAAATCCGCGAAAAACAGCTTGCACTTCCGTTTCCTCTGAAAATGAAAGCAGAACAAAATAAACACCATCTTGTCTCATAGGTGGGAAGGGGAAGGGGGGGTAAAAGAATACGGCAGCAGTTGTGCTTGCACTGTGATGCCTTATGGGACTCAGTAAGAGCTTCCTTCCTCTGCCTATCAAACAAAAACGTCTCCTTAAATGCACTGGTATGTTGCATCCTCCAAGAGGCAGTGCCTCACTGCACACCTAAAACAACACTAAAGCAAGTGCAGGGTGGTTTTTTTTGAGGCCAAGAAGAGATAAAACAATGAGGAATTCTGTATGGAAATAGAACAAAAAGTGCTTTCGGATTTTACCTCATAGATCTTTACAGATTTGCACTTTTATACATGGATCACCACATTGAAGCTCTACTTGTCCAAAATCTGAAAAAAAGTTAAGGACAGAACTGGTTAAGTTAAGTTAAGGACCTTTCAGCAGGACTGCAAATTACTCAGATTTAATTCCTTGGGAAAAAGAGCATTGCTCTGGGATATTTGAAAAAGCATCTAACACATTTTGACAAAAAAATCATTATGGCTAGATTCTATAGTAAACATACTAAAATCTATGACATGCAGTACAGCATGGAAACCATTTCTCAAGAACAGTGAAGAACTCAGTAAAATCACATCAAATGATATAGCTCTGGTTTAGAAAAGAATAGGTATGAATCTTTCACTGCAGGATTCTTGAACTGATGTCTACATCTCTTGAGATTTTTCTATATGATGATTGAACTTCCCCTACTCTGCCTCATTTTAGAATCAAATGCACCGAAGTATGTTTTAATGTTATTTATTATTAGGTCTGATCAAACATTTTCTCTTGAAAAGTTCTGCTGGAAAACACTCATTTTTTTTAATCTGAAATATTTTGGTTCTGTGAAGTCTTGCTGAGCGAACAGAAGGACTTCATTCAGCTGTTTTCTGAAGTAGACTACGAAGTCACCCTGTTCCCAGCTGTGTGGCACAGTTGCAGCCCAAACCAGTGGGGTCCTGCAAAGGAACCAAGCAAGATTCCAGGGAGCAGTTGTGATGTTTCTGTGTCTCCATAAGGTTTTGCAGGATGGTAGTTTTTGAAAAACTCTGCTTCCAGACTGGTCTTGGGAATGGAATTCCTAAAGTATCTCTTGAAAAAAGAGAACATGTGAGATGACAGGATAAAATAATATACAGCAATTTGCTGCCCCATAAGGGAGAACTTGGACTTTTCCAGTAAACATGAAGATGTGGAATACTTTAACAATGCATGTATGTAGTGTGCATGTACTAATAACACACTAACATCTAACTACCTGTGAGTAATGTCTTTCCAGGAAAGTCTTCACTTTCCTGAAGTCCTTTTTGACGTGTTATAGGTTTTTGGCAATATCCATGGCACCTCGGATCAGATTCCATGGTAGGAGTTAAGGAAAGGTTTCAGAACTACAGTTTTTAGACGTATCACTTTAAGTTTCCAAGGCTTTTTTTTTTTTTCTTTAAAACTAAAACAAAAATAAAAACAAAACTCAAACCCCCTTATCCAATAAATCTACACTTCAAAAATTTAACTTTAAAGCATCACCCTTTCTTTTTATTTCCTGATGAAAACCATTTGGTATGTTCTTTGCTGATTAAGTAAGACTCTAAAACATTTGGGGGCACATTTCTCCATCCAATTTATAATAGAGTGTCAAATAAAAGATTATTTCCTCTTCAGATCATAGACACCCATCTCATCAGTGGCCTTCCATTAATAAGAAAGTGAAATCCAGACCTGTATTTAATAAAACTGACGCCTTCCCACATTCCAAGTAAAGCTGTATCAACCAGCTCTCATTCCTTAAGAAATAACAAGTTTTTCCACAGTTATTCATCATCTACAAAGTCTCTGCAAGTACTGTTATTAAACTCCTTTTGATGGTGGTGATTTTGCATTGCTCCAGCCTGCTTTTTCAACAACACAGTGATTACAGAGTAAATACTTTGAAGCAAGCCTTGGAATTAATGTTCCTATGAGAAAATTAAACCTTTTGTAACTTTACTGTTCTTTCTACATATGACCAATTCTTATTAGGAACAATTCTCTATAATAGAAATGGAAGCTTCTTCATTCTTGCATTTTCCAGGACATCCTTTTTAACTGTTTCATTATTTGGTTTTAATGACGTCATATTATCCATATTATCCAATGATTTAAATTTCTGTGTGAGTTACTTAAGACAAGGACTCCCAGTTCATTAATATGATGCAGTGGTTAGGGTCCAAGCATGGCAAACACAGATTTCCTGTTAGTCATAGCTTCAGTCTTTTGTGCCCTAGTCCTGCATTTGCATTAGGACAGTAATAATGACAGGTTAATTAAATTTGAAGCTTAGAGGTTCTCACATGCAAAACCAATATGTACATATAAATTCTCAAGGTAGGGTGCATTGAAACTGTTATGCCTCTAATTTCCAAAGTTGTCTTACTAATCTGCATTCTCTTTTTACCAGCTATGACAAGGAAGAAGTTGGGCAAGAAAAAGACATCTGCTAACACATATACAGACTTTGCTAGGGTTTATAGTAAAAATGTTAATAAAACAATAATGCTTTAAGTGGCAAAATAGCCAGTAACAGAGAGAGGGTTGTGAATGCAAAAGAGATCCACCTTAAATTTTGACTCATTTAACTTGCTTCTGGAGGAACCAAAAACAATGAGAAATGGAATGTAAATGAGATTTACATATTATAAGGCTTGGTGTGGTAAAAGAAGAACACAAAGCCAGAAGAGAAATGAGAAAGGTTAGAAACTTGGGCAGGAAATAAGAAAATGAAGTCCAGTCTGGAAAATATGCATGCTATTGCATCTAGGGGAAAAATAACCTGAAACTCAGATATTTAACAGCAAAGGGATTCAGCCAAAATCCCTCAGGGTGACACTGGATAGTAAATTATAAAGGAGCTTGCAAAGGAAAGCAGCAACAAAAAATGCCAGTGTAAATTTAGGCTGTACATGTAGAGGCACAATACCACGGACTAGGGAGAAGATAGCTCCGGTCTGTGTAGTATAGAGGAGACCACACCACAGATACTGCTTATGGTTACAAGCACCTCTGTGCCAAAAAATTTCAGCAAACTGGAGGGAGTTCAGAGAAAGCAACAGAAATAAACATGTGGTTGTAGGGATTAATTTATGAGGAAAGCTCAAATGAAATAAATACTTTGGTTTGGCTAAACAGTTACTAGGAGGGGATATGATTACATTCTTCAAACACTTCAGGACTGTTATCATCAAGGAAGAAGATAAATAGGATGCATAGAAGATCTGGCGCTACATCTACTTTCATAATATCCATATGCTTGGAAAAAAACCCTCTATGTTGTATTCCAGACGACCTCTTTCATCTTACTTCAAATCCCTCTCAAAAATTGATGTGTTAGTATAAAGG
>RSEF01000031.1:31814724-31842965 GCA_003993805.1 Himantopus leucocephalus
GGAAAATGGGGGGGGGGGGTGTGTGTGGAGGTTTAGGTCAAATTAAACATTTATCCAGCTTTAAATACTGTTTTAATACTACTTCCTTTTCGGTTTGGTTTAGAGAAGACATTAGGACAAAGGTTAGCTGTTTCTGATAAGAATGCCCTTGAATAAGGTGAGGAGATATTCTGTATGAGTCCTTCAATTTCTTCTGATGATGTGGTTCCATTTTGTACAAAATACATATGTGCTTATTAACAGCATGACCAAAACTCAGATGTGTTAGTTCCCAGGGGATGGGCTTAACCTATAAACCATGTCACTCAACAGGAAGTATCTAGAGGCAAAAGAATCAAAACTGGGGGTAGAATGGATCTGAATCAGGATTTTCACATCTGAATTGTAGGCTGAACAATGGGTTTCAAGAAGAAAAGGTCTGTTGGAAGAACTTTGTTCTTATTCATTCAGAAGACAGAATTTTGGTCCCCTTTCTAAGGCCAGCTTGGAAACTTGAAACAGTATATTGACAAAAAGTTAAAATGATCTTTCTTGAGATCTCTGAAACAATTCTTTTAGTTCAGCCTAGACTGTTAACTGAATTGGGGGTGGATTTATAAATAGCTTTAATGTGGCAAAATTGGCATTTCTCAGCAAAGACGTCTATAAAACAAGCCAGGAAACAAAAATAGATCTCTACCATAGAATTCATGTAAATACTGTAAATACTTCTCATGCAGATCTATTTATCCAAGTCATATCCACAGTTTAACTGGTGCTCGTAAAGTCCAAGTCAATTTTGGATTTGATGGAATTAAATTATTAATGAAGCTATTTGGTCATGAGCATGGTTAATTGATTAATATGACGTTAATGGGCATTCTCAACTTATCTTCACCACTGGGGACTTAGGGCTGGTAAAATTAATCTTTCATAGTGGAAAGACCTTCAATCTGGGTATGAGTCATGCAACTAGCCAGAGTTAAATAAGTAGCCAGAGTCATATTAGTAGGACTCCTAATGAACGTAAATGAGCCAAAATCTTCAAGCTAACTGGAAAGAACAGTCATTTCGGCCTGCTTTATAGAATTCAAGGACTTCACTATGTGCACCTCATTTGTGCACTTGCTGCACATTTCCAGACACAGGGAATTTAAAATGCTAGTACCTTTCTGCTAAGATGATGGCAATACCTTCTCCTAAGTACAAAGTGTAACTGTGATGACCATGGAATTTGACATTGCTGCTCAGTGCTTTGGGAAGCTGGACAACTTCCTTCCATTCCTAAATGGGGAATTAAGTGCTGAGTTTTAGATGACACAGTTTTAAGCTGTTGACCTTTATTTTAGGACAACTTATTCCAGCCAAAGTTAAACTCTCACTAAATTCAATAGAAGTAGTTAAACTGTATCTCATAATATTGGAAAGAACATCAATTTTTATCTATTTCTGTTGACAGAGGAAGTCAATCAACCATATAAGAGATTCACATTGAAAAATAATTGTCTGTTGCTGCATACTCTTTTGAAAGCACCAGGCTACATACTTCCTGTAGGGAAAACATAAATGTGAACCTCATACATAGAAATATCTCCAAAAAGCAGTACAAAATGTCAAGGACGCTGCTATGCCAGATTATTTGAGAAGAGGTATGATAGCGTTGTTTTCACTCTTTTGGCCAGGCAAATTGTGTTTTGTCTATCTACATTGATATTGTTTATGATTTAGTCCTACACTTCTGTGAGATGCTGGCCCAAAATATTTGTGTTCTTTTACAATGATCTGGAAGCCTTTCCTGTGTAATCAGCATGAAATCCTCTGGAGCCATTTTACTATGTAGTTTTTCACAGTGAAGTGAGTTTAAACTGATGTTTTTGTCCTAATGCGAATACAGACATTCCCACTCTTGTCAGACTAGATCAGACCCTTGTAAACATTTAGACAATTCTGAAATAATTTATGCCACCCGTATTTTTTGCCACAAAGATAATATCATATTTTGACAAAAATAACTGTCCCTGTACTGCCTTTCCCTCTCAGTGAAAGCAACAATCAAATCAAATAATAATTCCAAGGTTGGTTTTGGGTTTTTTTTTTTCTGTTGTTGGGCTCCAGCACCTAAAAAAGCTTCAAAAGCTCACACACTTGCATGTGCTTATATGCTTATACCCTGAGGATACAATCTACCATAATCATTCTTTTTTCAACAGCCATTGATTCCTTCTGCACTGGTCAATACTTATTTAATTTCACAGCCTATTATACGATTTTCTTAGTTCTTGCATTGTATTTGGTATAATCCATTAAATGTGATCCAGCCAACCATTTGTCTGAATGTCCTTGAGCTTCACAGTGAATCAAATGGGCATTCCCTAAACAATCTTGCATTTCCATGGAAAACAAAATAGATGCAGATTCTGGTAAGCTTGAATCACCTTTTTAATTAAAATGTGAATTATATTAAAGAAATGAGGATTAAATAACCGGAACTTTCTTTGCAAGATATTTTTCCATTTAAAATAAAACAACCAATGCGTAACAGAAATGGTTTCAACCTGTAAAAGGAGGGTTTGGGTCTCCTTTCTCTTTTGGAAGAAGACTGGCAGCTCCAAGTCTATCAACACCTTCTGGATTTACAGTAACTAGGTGCTTATGCTCTCAAATCAAGGTCTGATTTCCCCTACCAAGTCTGTGATTTTTAGAGGTCACAGCACACACACTAAAGAAGAAGATAGTGTAACAGATAGAAAACAATAAATTACAGTGGTCACACTGTGTGGGACTAAGCTTTGGTATACTGTGTGCCATTTACTGTCACACTAATGTCATTCTATCAAAGTCCCCAGGACTATTTGGGTAAATAAGTCTGAGCCAGCGTGTAGCTGTTGACAGAATGAGCTTTAGTCTTCAAGCATTTTTGAAGGACGTAGCTCACGCTAAGACCTTATTCTCATACTTTCATTTTAAATGCCAGCTATTTCTATACATTTCTGCTTCGCCACCCCTAGAACTACTGAGTCTAGCTATTTTCTGCTTATGGAGTTTGTGAGACAGCATGAAGATAGGTAGGACACATTTGACTTTTTCTTCTCATTTTAAGAGAGAAAAGGAATTTCTTTTTGTTAATCCATACCCAGCTCCAGAGACACTGTATGAAAAGTCATATAAAAAGTCCAATAACACATCTGAACCTCTTGATCACAAGACACATATAGTCCTCCACAGTGATACTGCTTCTCTTGTATATGCCTAACTAGAAGGGATATCTTCTGCTGCATTTCTCTCCCTTTGTGATATAGCCTCACAACTTCATAGGCTCTTTAAGTCTTTCTTCTATGGCTTCTTAGGAGACAATAAAAAAGAAGAGGCTTTTGTTGCTTGTTTTGTACAGATAGACGACAATAGAACTCCAGCAGTAAAAGAAGCACTAGCAAAATAAATTTCAAAAAAGCGCCTTTGTCTACAGGCAGACCTAAGTCACTATCAGCTGACAATTCATGGAATGAGGTACCAATAAAAATATAATAGAGACTAAGCAACAGTATCCATACAGATACAGATTTATCCTTCCTTCTCCTGCTCTCACTTTTCTGGATTTTAATAACACATGTAATGTCTTCAGGCACAACCTTACAGTATGTTAGCACACAATTCACAGGATTACTTACTAGCACTGTGTAGGACTGCTCTTCAGTGAAAGAACTAAGTACAGTATTTACTCAGTATGATAAAACAATTTCCCTTATCCTGTAAAAAAAAAAAGAAAAAGCAAGCCATTGACAGTTCGTTTTTTCATGGACTAATTTGAAGAGATCTGGCAAGCTTACAAAGAAATTAGAAATTTTAAATATCTTAAGCAGGTGCCATGATGTAAAGTAGTACCAGCTTAGCTATGGCTGAATGATTAGCATTTTCCCCTACTCCTGGCCTGATGCATATTTTCCATTTTTTTTAGAAAGACTGACTGAAAAGTTGTCCTAGATTATCACACCCCTTAAAACAAGTACTGGCTCTTAAAAAGGAAAACTAACTCATACTCTGACTAATAAAGCCTCTACTTTTTGACTGAACCCTGGCATGGTCACAATTTCGATGACAGTGTTATCAGAGAATAGTGCTACATGATGATCTCTGTAAAGATTAAGAAGGAAACAACTGAAAGTTGAACTGTCTTCCAGTAATGTGATGATTACAGAGGCATTTCAGAGGCAGTGAAAACAATGAACTGTGGATAGCAAGTGAAGACTGTTTGGCAAATTTTCATTTGGAAAGATTCAGTGTCTGCACAGAGTCGGCTCTGTGCAGGCTGAAAGGATAACCAGGAAGATTTAGTTCCTGATTCAGCCAGGCATTTGAGGACATGAATAGTCCCATTGAAGTCAACGAGATTACTCACTTACTTGAAGTTAACCACATACTTAAGTATCTTTCTGAAATGGACGCCTACGCTTGCAGAACGGTAGTAGGAAACTGGTTTGCCAGAGACTTGCTATGAATCAGCTTTGTAATGTTTGTTTGGAAAGTCTGTCAGAGCTTTCCCATGAAAAGGTACGTTTCTCCACCCCATTGAAATGCCAGTATAGCTAGGGGCAAGTAGGTAAAACAGATAAAGTAATCCTTTGCCTTGTTCTTTAAGAAGATTATGCTGGGGCATAGACTAACCTCTTTCCACTCTGCCTTTTGTGTCAAGAGAGCCATTTTTTTTCTGGACTTGATTTTCTCATATTTGAATCTTAATGAGTGAGCTTATTACTGTAGCAAATCCTCCTCCTGGGAAGCACTTCTAAAATGAAATTAAAGAACAAGTGCTGATTGATTTGCAAGATTTGCAAAATGTTATTCATGTTGCTTGTTTTTCAAAAAGGCGAAAATATCCCAACAGAATTCTTCCAGCTCTTTGGAAGGAAGTTCCCTATCTCTGTCAATGATCAGCATTCTCAGCTGAAAAGAAATTAAAGCTGAAAGGGAAGATGGTACTATTATTCTTATTTAACTTCAATTAGAGCAACAAAAGAGAGAATCCAATGTCCATGCTTTAGTGTTATGAAAACAAGATGCTCACAAAAAATAGACAAGTCATTCATTTAAAATAATTTTAAACACCAAAAGGACAATGAGTCTGTACACAGAACAAAAACCTGCCTAATTTCCAAAATGAGGCTAACTGTCCAAGAAATGACTATGACTTGTTCATCTGAAAAAAAAAAATAAATATATATATATATTCTACACAGAAAGGATAAAATACTTAGAAAACATGAAGATTTATACAGTACATCACTCTTTTCCCTTAGAAGATGAAAGTCATAAGCTATGCTAGAAAATGAGATACCTACAGCAGAGAACATTATTTTGTCAACAGGAAAAGGTAGCCCTTGATAAAGTTATGTGACTTCAGGTACTCTGGGCTTTATTCCAAACTGTACTTTGAACTTCCCTCAGTATCAGGGAAAAGTGACAAACCTTTGTACCTTATTGCTCCATATCAAAACCATAGATAATTATTCTTTTTTTTTTTTTTAATTTCTTCATGGCAAAGCCTAATCTTTCTTACCTGCTATTGTGATGTTTTGTCACAACAGGGCCCCATTTTCCGTACAAGCTGCTGAAACATAAACAGAATATAGACTGTTGCTGAATTAAGGAACTACCAAACCCATAAACTTTGTCCCCTCACCACTACTTTTTGGCTAATAAAGCTGTTTACTGTACTGATTACAGGCTGGCAAAGCCTGCAGTGCAGTTCTGAGAAGGGAAGGTGAGTCGAGTAGAGGCCAGTTCTTTTGCTGCCAGGATTCCTTCCCTGAGTGCTAAAAGGTAGAGGTTGGGGTTTCTTCCAGGCTCTTCCCAAAGTGAAGAGGGAAAGTGGTTTGGGACAAGAGGTAGTAAAGGCAAGCAAGCTGCAGCATTTTAAGGGATTCATGAAATTATCCCCTATACATGTAGAAACAGCCAGTGAAAAAGAATGATGGCTTGTGATTGCCGTACAAGCATACATAGCCATGACATCTGCAATGGTGGAAAGGAGATAGACCTGACAAATAAGACGCAATTCTTTTGCTGGTTCCTGTCTCTCATGACTGATCCTGCTTTGTGCTTCTCAACTACCGTCTGGGACCTGTATGACACCAGCATCTTTTGTTGTTGGCTGTGTTACAACCTTTCCCCCCACCTCTCTCCAACTCCTTGTCTTGCTCGCTAAACACTTCTCTTCAATATCATAGGCATGTTAACAGCCTCTGAAGTTTTGCATCAAATAATCTGGCACTGAAGGAAACATGTGTTCCTTTTCCAGGCCTGGTTGTGAGAAAACCCAGCAAAGCAAGCCATGAGTTTATATCTGAGAACATGGCTTCTGTCCAGTAACATGTCATGTTTGTCAAAAGTGTCTGACTGAAGCCCTTTATTATCACACACTGGTGAAATAATTTGCCTGAAGGGGAAACAGAGCATTAATAAATTGAATGAATTGCACATTGTTCATGACAGACTGTAATGGTACAGTCTTCTGTGTACTGTACATTCCAGATACCACCCCGGGTCCTATCTGATTAATATTCATCTGTATTGCAAAAGAATCAACTTGGGACTCGTAGCACAAATCAGCCATTACTAGGATGCTTCACTGAAAGCATTTCCCAGGCTAGATCATACGCCGTTCAGTCTTAAACCATGACAATATATCATGTTTACATTGTCAACAGTTCATCAGCTTGATGACAAGGCAAAACTGGCAATTCAGGCTTTAAATATTCCTGTCATAATATCAAGATTAACATCCACTCAGAAATGTGGAGTAAACTAAACTTGTACTTTTTATTGCCCTAATTACCATGGTAAAGGATCTGAGGACATGGATGTTGCCTTATAAGTCCTATACAAATTTTGAACTCCTTGAGAAGAAGGACAGTAATCTTCTCTGTCTTTCTAAATTTTTCTTACATCGTCATGAAATAACAAAAGCTTAACAGTCTTGCTAGAATTTTGTTTGCACAAATGGCAAAGGTAAGGGGAAAAAAGCTCTATAATTGATCGTATTATGGGTTTATTATATTACGGAAAAGAGAGCTACAAAAATCAAAGAATTCACATTGTGCAGAAATGTAAGGAAACTTTGGTACAAGAAGGACTTCCTCAGTAAATCTTCTTTGAGTTGATTTTCTTCTGAGGAAATTCAAATATATATTAAGTTGTTTCATGTATGGGTACAGAAATGTCAGCATTTTAACAGAAAGTCCAACTCCAGTCGTGGTGCTACAGAATAGCATTATTCAGTGAATACTTTATTGGCTCTCATAGCCAAGCACTTGAACAGACAGAAAAAGGGAAGGTATTTGATTTCCTAAACCATAGATTGGTAGGAATGTAAGGCTTTTACCTTACCATTCAGTAGGGAAAAAAACCCCAACTGAAAAACAACAGAAGAACCAAAAAAAAATCCCAACCCAAACCCCAAACCCTACAGCCACCAAACCTTTACCCAGAATGGAGTCTCCACAAATACTGTATCAAATTCCCTGCCCTTTCTAAGGTTCACCTCTGGAAATTCATTCATATATTAATTGGCTTCCAGGACCATTGCTAATGCATAGTTCACTAGGATCAGTGACCTACTATGCTTATTCAAATTATTCTCTCTGTATTCACTCACTCCTTCATCTGCGCGTCCCAGTTCATCAAGAAAATACACTCCTTGGAGAGCTTATGTTCTCTCTCTCTCAAAAAAAAAAAAAGTAAGTATATTGCCCTTCGGCAAATCCAAGGATATACTCTGAATTTGAATTCATTTCAGAGGAAAAAGTATCATGATAGTATTTTCATAATATTTTTGGTGATATCTTCCTTTTTTACTTATGCTTCCGCCTGAAGAGTCATCAATAAATCACTGTTTTCTTGTTACAACCTGAAACTCACCCTTCAGCTTTCTTCAGTCACCAAAGTAATTTAAGCTATGGTATGACAAGTGGAATGATGAGATTGAAATCCCTAGGCTTACAGTATTTTTTTAAAAAAAATATAATTGTTGTTTAAAAGCCTTTCTCAACTCCACCTTGCCTGGTGATGGTGTTCCGAAGAAGCAATTTGTTCTATGTGAAGTTTAAAACAAGTTAATAGCTTCCCACACAGCATTATCACTCATTTTGGAAATCTCTGTGCTGATATCAACATGTTGAATACCAGAAAGAAAGTGACCCAGCAATGACTTTGGGTAGCTTCATGGACTGAAGCAAATATTTACATTACTTCAGGCAACGGGGAGGTGGGGTGGCACAATGAAAGCCATATTTGTCCTAAGGATTATGTCACTGTTCCAAACACAGTCCCTCTGTGCAAAAAGCGAGGAGCATTTGAATTAGTCTTCTCCCTCATCATCAAAATATTTGTAGGTTTACTTGACTGTACAAACTGTGTGATAGCTGTTGTCAGGAAACAAAGGGCACTGTATTCCTGAGGGAAAGAGGCAGTCTTCTGAGCAAAATTCTCAGAGATGCACAAAAGGTGAACAAGTTCTCCCCAGTTTGATCATTTCTGATATCAACTGGGCAGTTAATAACTTTGCTTAAAGAATTTGATTGCAAAATACATATATATTGGGAGAGTCCTCTCACATTCATAGGAAAAACCTGACTTTTAGAAAAAATGGTACCATGAGTAAGATACGGATCTCAAAAAATGGATAGGGGAAAAATAAATACCAATACTCCTGTTAAATAGCTTTTTATATTCATGTACTACTTTAAGAGAACTGTAGCACTTTGTCTTCAAACATTTGAGCAGTGCCCTAGAAATCAGTGTGTCTTAGGGATAGAATGAGTAATCTAGGAAGCCAGACAACCAAGTGCTAGGCTTGTTTGTTTTTTTTTTTCCTTGGTTTAACAAACACTTTTATGTAGGGTTCAGAAAATGATTTGTAATGGAAAACGCAGAGGAGGCATTCAGCTTTGTTTTCTATGTTTAAAACATGTAGGCTGCCTCCTGCAAGTTTGGTCATAGGGTCAGATCCGTCCTTAACATATTGAGATCCACTACCATTTGGATGCATACAGGACCGGGTGCATCGAGAGCTACTCTGTTATTGTCTTCCTTCACTTCCTAGAGAAACATTTTTGTTTATATTTGAGGGTGTGGGTGTTTTTTTGTTGGTTTTTTTTNAAGGCAGCCCAATCACTTTATTACAAGTACTACTTGATGCTGTATTGCTTAATTCTTATTTGCCTGATAAGTCAGACACTATTGTTTAGACACTCATACGGTAAGATGATGAGAACAGTTCTGACAGTAAAAATTGAACAAAGAATTAACCAAGTCATTTTCTACAAATATTCTCACATATAGCATTTGTTGTTCTGTTTCTGCAGTGTTGGTTCTTAGAATCTGACTTGGAATGCAAATAAAAAAAGAACTTCAAATAAAAAAAATGAGATTTTTTTTTTCTTTAAAATTAAATTAGTAGCAATAGCCATATTGCCCAACAATAAATATTTTTCAATTAAAATTTCTAAACCTTAAAATCTATTTTTTAACTCCATATTTTAAATAAAGGACTACAAATATTTGCTCTTACAACAACTTTGAACAGTAGTGAAAAAACCTCACATAATGCTATCTGAAAAAAAGTAAACTGCTTTTTATTTTCAAGTGTTATAACAAACATTGACGAGAAACACTGTCTGCAACAACGTTGAAGACAGATGTAACACAAAAGATTTTTAATTTTGTGTACTTTCTCCTTTGAGTTCATAATTTACACTGTTCTAACAACGTTTTCCTTTACCAAATCAAAGCAGTATCCTTTCTAGATTAAAAAGGTTTCAGTGGTCTCACAGGTTTCCAGAATATGATTGATACAGTGATGATATGAAACAGTTTTAATGTATTATAATTTTATAGCTGTTAGCTATAAAATTTTGGACCCAGAAATGCTGACAAGTTTGCACTGAGGATAAGTGTGCTCTATGGTCCTCAGGGAAAAGCACGATTTCAGATTTTCGGCTCTGCTGCTTTCTCTACATATGGATGTCAGACAAAAATGCGGTAAAAAAAAGAAAATTGCTCAGGAATACCAACATAGTTTCTGCAGCCAATTTTGGGGNTGGGGAAAAAAAAAAAAAAGATAAATTGTGTTACTGAAATTTATTCTCAGACAGTTGCATCATGTGGTCCCCTAACAGTAACTAAAAGATGTATCTTTTCAAACATGTTTCTTTCGGGCTTGAGCCAACAAAACCAAGCAAGACTATAGGGATATGTCAGTCCCAAGGAAATGATATGTTTGCTGCAAGAGCATGCTTTTAAAAAGACTTCATGAAGATTGTTTATCTTCTTAGTGGTATGCCATAGCATAGGAAATTTCATGTGGGAAAAAAAGAAATTGTTTTATTTTCAATCTAGATATAGTTACCAGGGAGATTTAATCTCCGACCAATGGAAAGCTCAAGTGCAGGCAGCATTAATCTCTTTGTAATTTATGTAAGAGAAAAACTTATATTTGTTTCAGGGCAGGATGCTTTTGTACTGTTTCTATAGCAAATTCATAGCTATTCTGAGAAAGACAAACTTGCTGCAACAGAGCACATTTAAAGTGAAACAAAGCATCCTTTGCTGTAAGGTGATGGATGCTTTCTACTGATCTCATGTTTATTTGGTATTTGTTAATTCTTTATATCAAAGACACATCTTTTAGGCTTGGTTCAGAAGAAGTGTTGGCAACATGAAAAATACTAGCACAGGCTTTTTAGACAGCTTAGTAACTGCTAAAGATTACTAAACAAAGTCCCCACAGTTTCTCAGTGGATTATATAGAGTTATATGAGATACAGCTACGTGGTGCAACCAGACATTATTTCAGTCTGCACTTCAACCACCTTGACTAAACAGTTCTCTTTTTCTAAGATTTTTGAAACTTCAAGCTTTCAAACATTTTGACAGTACTTCCAGCATTTTACCACTCCTTTCAAAAGTCAGGGCTCATTTTAACAAGTTGCACCAGATTTCTGCCTTTTCTTATCCCGTTTCAATTAGCAGGATAATGGTAGTGTGCCTTTCAAAGGCAGAGATGCTGTTCTGTCTTCAGTGTTCCAGTACAGTGTTTCTGGATTACTGATGGATCCAAAAGCTCCTGCTTGGTTCTTCATCCTCTCACAGCATTTGTGGAGACACAGACAGTGTCAACCTTGGGATCAATACTAGACCTGGCAGCTGGCAGAGAGATTTCAAAGAATTTTAATTGCTCTTTTGAAAGTGCAACAAAAATTCACAGCTAGACTGTCTTAGCAGAATCTTTAAAGCACAATGGTTTTCAGATGTGAAAGTTTGAGCTTTTTTTTTATTTTTTTTCCTCTCCTGCAATACTTTGTTTGTGAACCAGAGCACATCCATTTACTTGCTGGTTCCTATTATTAGCAGGAAACAGTTATTTTAAAACAGAAAGCATGCTGAATCTATCTTTTTTTGACTGTCCCTTATTGTCTCTGAATTACACAGCTTACATCGTGGAATATCTTTCAAAGATAAAACTTCAGCATTATGGAAATAAGAATGGACTGGGTGTTGCTCATTGTCTGTGATTTCATGAATTGTCTTGAAATTGTTTGTCATGCCTGGAAGCAAGCTAAGTGACAGAAGAACCAAGATGATAGAAAATGACAGAGAATAAATGAATTATATTTGTTATTCCCCCCCCTCTTTTTTATAAAATTCTATTGCTTTTATCAATTTGAAACAGACATAGCTTTGTAAAGTGCTTTCAGATGCTCTGTCCTATACTACTGAATATTGGTTTTCAGTTCTGTAAATCAGAAAAAAAATTACAAGGAAACTCCAGGGAAAAAAGAACCAAGCTCTGCAAAATGCTAGAAGAGGGCATCCCGATCTCTTTTTACCAGAGAAAGATTTTGTAAAACCAAGGTTGACCAAGTCAAGAGGAAGCTGGAAGAGATATGCAAATGGTTTAAAAGCTAAATTAATTGCCCAATGGGAATATTTTTTTAAGGAGTATTGAATATTTTCCATTGCCTAAATAGTGAAGTTGTAGTTCAATTGTAAGTTACTGGATTCATTTTAGGAGATAATAAAATTACATGGTCTGTCTTAAACGGAAAGTCAGACTAAATTGTTATGTTTTGGCTATGAAGTCCTATTAATGAAATTAAGGAATCTAAGTCAAACCTAAATCTTTGAAGTTTTTATGCTTCAAAAATAAAACCCAAGGTGTTTGTGTTCCTGAATATGAGAAACGAAACTCCTAGAAATTCTTATTTCCTTCTAACTGTCTCCTGGCATCTCTGTTTTTGTCATTTGTACTCTTTCTCCATTTCCAGTCAAGAGACATAAAGGAATAAAACCTTCTAATCACATATAGTTTTTATTTCACCACTTCCAGTAGTAGGGTTTTTTTCTGCCAGCTTTGATTCCTATTTAAATGAACTTTTTAATCATAACATGATAAATCTATCACTGATGTAATGACTCTTTATCAAGTATTACAGCTGTGAGTGGGTGGGTGACAGCTACAGCCTGTATTTTCCTTGAAGTAATTTCAGCATAACTCTAGGGGATATTTGAGAAGGTATGTTAAAAATATTTTTGAATTTCCTTCATAGTAGAAAAATTTTATGCACGTCTTGGCCTACTGCCCCAAATCTCAGTTGGAGAAGAAAAAGCTGTATATATTGCACGTTCGTTACATTCAGAGCGAGTATACATCCTGATGTTTAACTTCCATGCCAACAGTAGAAAAACTTTCAAGAAAGTCAAAGTTTTACACCGCAGAGTTAGTTTTGTTCCCCAGATTCAAATAATTTAAAGTAAAGTTATAAAATGTACTTTGAATTCACAGTTCATGCTCTATTTAATGATACACTGAGAAATAATTTTTTCCAAGATATTTTCTTCAAGCATTTTTTTTCAAACTGTGTCCAGCAGTCATAAGGTGGGGAAGGAATTAAAAAATCTAAAAATGTTAAGTCAGCATAGCATTGTCATTTGAGGGCTTGCCTCTGTTTGCCTTCAAGCTATCTGCAATATGCTGGTTGATCTCAGAAGCTGAACTAAGAAGCCCCATTCTTGGTAACCACAAATTTCTTCACACTCATTCTCTTTGAACAAATCATGATGTCGACAGCAGAATATACACATCTTGTTTTTTAATTTTGAGGGACACACACATCTACTGTATTGAGAAATAATGGAGCTAACTACAAAGCACAAATTGCCTCTTTCGGTTTCTTGAGTTTTCACTTTTTCTCCACATTTGATGTTGGTCAAGGCTGGACAAGACAGATCTATGGAAACACAGCTTGGAAGAGCAGAACCTGATTGGAGTATTATTTTATCTCAAAATGAACCAAACAAACATACGTACACTGCTGCATATACTAGCTTTATTCCTTCAGAATGTGTAAAATATATCTAAAATAGGGAGCCTGTATTATACTTGGCAGACATTAGTTTCTCTGATGAGGCAATTTCCTGCTTTACTGGCAGGAGGAATACAAACATGGCAAGATGGGACACTTTTAGATGATGTGCAAGTATCAACATCTCTTTCACTATCTGTAAGATGGAAATACACGTTCATTAATCTGTTGAAGTGCCCAGTTCAATTCTATTTCTTTTATTCTTATTTTATTTTACTGTAGAGGATAAAATCTTGTTTCCTTACGATTCTGAAGCAATTTAAAGAAAAATCTGCCTCCTAATCTTCTGCACAAAAGCATGGGCCAGGGGAATCACAAAGCCAGAGACTTTCCACAAAGCAGTTTGTTCCTGTTTTTCTTCCCAGATGCTCCCAATATGGATGACTAGCCATAGCTCTCAACTGTACCAGCAGGCACAAAAATGTTAAATCGTACTCTTACTTGTAAAATGGGAAACAAAAAACCAGTAGGGCAACACTCTCTTAGTGACAATATTTGGTACAAACAAAGTAAACATTAAGGATGAGGGTGTGCATACAAAAGCAAAACAGGACATGTCTTCTAGCACGTTGCCTCTTGTAAACTGTTTCACCAGTGCCCTCTAATTCCCTCAAAATTTCAAGGTAAAAACTTTCAAGACTTTAAATAACATTTTTAAAATAACTGCTGAGGAATTTTGGCTCAGTATCCAAACTATTAGAATTGGATATTTTTTAATGTGGGATGCCTCTTTCGTTTTTTGCAGATATAGACTGTGCCTATAAAACAGCAGGTTCAATGAAAATTGAAGGTATGAAGCACAAAAAGGAAATAAACTCTTACGCAGAGCTTCCAGTATTGGAATGGAGCACTACAAGACACCAATGAAGCCCAGAATTTAAAATCATAGTTAGACAAGAAGGATGAGAACATTCAAGAAGAAAGAAACCCCACACAGAAAAGTTTACAATACTTTATATTCCAAATGAAGACAGCTTAACAGAATCAAATATCATTGCTTACAAAAGGAAAATTATTTTGAGGAGGTATTTTCAAGATTCAGATTTAAGGCTCAATAAGAACAGCGTCTTTGGAAAGGCCAAACCTGGTAGTCAAGAAAATTTACCACAACATAGATTTATCAGAAGATATTTTATTGCCAACAAATACAAAATTGTTTCTCTCGTTCCCTGATGTCTCATTATAAAGATAAAGCTTTTCCTTCACCACTTTTAAAGGCCTGTAAATACAGCATTGTAAAAAATTAAAACACACAAAAAAAGAAAAATTGCGACAATAAATTAAGAAAAAGAAAAGGTAAGGACGAGGAAAGCGCAACCCACCAATGAGAAAATGCATTAGAAGCAAATGAAAAGTTATGAAGTGGAATCAAAGTATCATATTATGCTTTCCTTCTAAGAGAAGTTGGGGGGGGTTGCACATGAAATAAAATAGCAGCAAAGAAAAAGGATAAGTACAAGTGCATTTGTGTCCCACTGGAACTTTTTTTGTTAACCAAAACAGTAGTACTCATCAGAATCAATTTTGGGATGCTTATGCAGAGGCTGTGAGTCCTCCATAATAGAAGAATCACTGAACTGGTCCGTATCTGAAGGGGTTTGGTGACCAGGGACATCATCCACTAAGGTGTCCAAGTAACTCCCCACTGATATTCCATCCAGTCCATCACTACAGTCTTGTAAACTGTTACAGCTGCCGTGGAGGGATATCTCCTGACTTTCCAGCAAGCTACACAGGCTGCCACTCAAACTGCTACCTCTGCTCGCAATGGCCTTCTCTTCAATCATCCACTTGATTGATTCAATGCTTTCATTGATGATGAGTAGCTGGCGCATAAGCTTCACATCCGTGGCTCGGAGATTAACCTACAAGGCAAAAGTGATTAAAAACATTAGTCATTTTCTTCAAAATCAAACTCTAAATAGCAAGCTGGAGGCAATGAATGGGTTAAAAAACCCCATACAAACAATCCACCTTTCACATCTAAGACAAATCTATTTAAATAATTAGTAAAAAAAGAAAAGTTAAAGTATTGCTATACTAATACTTTCAATGAGCTTCAAGTGGGAACCTGATTAGGCTACATAAGCAGTCCATTAACAGGAATGCTTGACAATGACAAGACTTGTACATACACTAGTACAATGCTATTTAGATGAGGAAGACAGCTTCTATGACAACTCTTGGCGATAGCTTTTCATTATTTAGAGAAGCAAGACACACACCCATTTCCATTTACAATCACTGCAAGCTCCTTGGAAGATCCAAGCAGCTAGAGATTCACTCCAAATTATCCTTATTATGGCTACTTGGGTAACCTAAAATTTTCAGATGTGCATCATTTGGAAAGAGGCTTGTGGACTTTCAACTTCTATTCACACTACACCTGAGTTTATGTTGCAAGCTGCTGTATAAATCTCTGAGAGTTGAATAGTGAACTTATTGAAACTGTAAGTTTCAAATTATTTAAACCCATATTAGATGAAGGTGATGAGTTCATAGTCAACCACTTATTATAGATTAACATAAAGAGCAACAATTCGCAAAAAATAACTAAATAAAAAATACACATTAAACGCGAAGTCCTACTTTCCAGCTTGGTTGTGGTGGTTGATGTATTCACACAGAAGTGTTAATGGTAAAGCACGGTGGAATATTACAGTGTTGCATTTTGCAGATATATTTAAGTTAACTGACTTCATGTTTTCCTGAAAAGGCAGTCTGGCTAACGGGTTTGACCGTAATATCAAGTGTGGAGAGCCAGAAGCTACTTCCATCCATACTGTGAGAAGATAATGCTTGTTTGTGACCTAATCAACTGTCCAGCCCTTTCCAACAGTGCCTCACCACTACTAAAGGTTTGACATTACAACAGACACACTTCCAGTCTCATCGCTTCCACAGTTAAGACCTCTGCCTAGATGAACTTCTGCCATAGTGCCAACAAAGGGCATGCATGCTTAAAACCACTGGAAAAAAGACGTCAGTCATTTCAAATTAACTCATAGGGATACCATGTCTAGCGTGTAATTTGTGTCTTATTTTATCACGTTCTTACACCCTTTAATTGTACTAATCAAGCATACTACATGCAGATGTTACTGCTTTGATACATACATTTGGAAAATACTTTGTATATAATTTGAGTGCACATCTCTCCAAAAATACGTGTGCCATAATGTCTGATATATATACATTTATCACATGCTTTTCTTCCATAGAGCACTAACATCTTAACTTTCAGGTTATTAATTCAAAAAAGATAATACAGTATATTGAAAATTTGAATGTCTTCACTCATTTGAGAAATAAGGAAGAAAACATGTAAGATCTGTTATGCCAGATAACAGACATTTTACGCTATTCTCCAAGTCCACAATTATTATACAGAAAAATAGCACCTGTATTGTTCATCCACAATGGACTGGAATGGAATCAGTATTCTCAGGAAGCAAAGACTGTATCTTCTTTTGCCAAATGTATAATCTGGACATGGTTCTTTCCATACTCAGATGCCATCTTCTCAATATCCTAAATTACACTGACCTGGTACAGTCGTTCAAAAAGTTATTTTAATGTAGTTGCATTCTGTTAGATACTACAGAAGATTGTATTGGCTATGGCTGGGATGCTTCATAGCAGCCAGTATGGTGCTGTGTTCTATATCTGTGACTAAAACAGTGTTGATAGCATACCACTATTTCAGCTGTTGCTGAACAGTGATGGCACAAGACTCAACGCCTTTTTTGTTTTTCACTCTGCACCCTCAGCAAGTAGGCTCGGGCTGGGAAAGATGTTTGGAGAGGACAGAGCTGGAACAATTGACTAGAACTGACCAGAGGGATATTCCTTGCCATATAATGTTGTGCTCAGCAATAAAACCCATGGGTTTGTTTTTTCCAATGTAGCCATTGCTTGGGGACTGGCTGGGCATCTGCTCTACTGGTGGGAGATCGTGAGTGACTGACTTTGCATCGCTTGTGTTGGTTTTTTTCTTTTCTTCACTTATTAGACTGTCTTTATTACAACTCATTATTTTTCTTCTTTTGTTCTTCCAATTCTCTCCCCTATCCCATTGGAGGGGGAGAGGGCAGCTGGTGGGTGCTTAGTTACTGGCCAGAGTCAACCCAACGCAAAGACATTTCAAGCTTTGCTAGTAACAGACTGTCTATGTAACTCTCATACGTATTCCCAGTCTCCTTCCCCCATCTTCAGAATGACTTGTGAATTATACTCTATCCAGTATCACAGGATTTAACACAGCTAACCTAGTAGTGTGCAAAATAGCTTTACTAATCACAGTTGTAACAATCCTGCCCATCTATCATTGTTTCAGATGTGAGGTTCTGAAAACAGATTGACCATTTTGTAGCCCTCCTGCTCAAGACAGTTCCTCTACTCCTACCCATAAATCACTATAAACCATTTGCTCAGCAACTAGGCTGTCATGAAAGCAGTAAATTACCCAACTTCTCAAATGCAACTACAGACTTCAGCAACTTGCTGAATATAAGCAAGCTTGGAGACAGCAAATTTCCCAAGAGGCTGATTAAGGAAAGGTTTAGCAGAGCTAGCACCAATATGCGTCTAATGAAACAGCCCCTTTTAGACAAAGTAGAGATCTCATACATTTCAGATTCAGTTCACAGGAAATAATTTTTTGCTCTAAATACACCCAGAGCTTCAGCACTTCTGTGGAACGGCCTTACTGGGAGTAATTCCTTGCATTCCTGCATACTTGAGTCCTCCTCCTACAAGCTACCATGTCGTCCCAACTCTCCCATATCAAGAGTGTGCTTTTCCTAGAGCAAACATTAAAAAGTAGTCCACCAAGTGTCATCTTTCTTTAATATGGCTTACTTCATCATCTGCTTGGTAACAAAAAATGTCACTACGACATTTCACACCTCTTACCTGCTTTAGCCCAGACACAATCACATTAGTTCGTACTCACTTATGTAGCTATAACCCACGTAACTGTTGGAGTAAGCAAATCAGTTCCAAGATGGTTCAGCTAAAGGGACTAAACACAATAAAATCTCATCACGTTTGACAGCTCCATTCCTTATGCGCAGTAACAGGTGCATTTCAGATATACGCTAAACAGAGTGTATCATAGCTAATGTAGGTATTTCAGAACAGTTTCCACAGCTGCTCTTTGAGTTAAAGGTAAGGCACAGCACCACCATAGGTTAGGTGTGCTGTGTATCTATCAGTACTCAGCACAAACTTGTGGTCTACAGAGGAAATGATTTGTGACAAGGCAGCAAACCCAAAATCTAGGCTAGGTTTTATATCTTTTTGCCTAGTTTGTATAATCACAATAGTGCAGATCCCCAGGAAGGACAGTAAATGTTTGACAATAAACAACCAGTCACAGCAAGAGAAAATAATGAAATTAAAGTGACAGTAAGTATCTTTCAAGTAGCGCAGTCTGGTAACATAGGTGGACAGAACAGACTGGCATTCAGACACAACCAGATCTTCAGTCTGGAAGGGATAAATGGCCTAAACTCCTCTCTGTGCCTCCCTCCCTCTCATACTGGTTGTTCTAACAAGATATTTTTTCCTTACGCAACTAGCCTTACCTATGGTCTTCCATAATAACGTGCAAAATTGTCATAATTTACTCAAGAGAATTTATATATACACAAAGATATGGACATCTGTGTAAATATATGTATAAACAGTTATATCCAAATATGCATGTTATTTTTATATATACAGTGTTTTTAAAAAAGGACTTGACTAGATTATTGGTTTTAGAATAAAACTCTTAATGATCAAGGCTGTTAACAAAGACAATTATCACTTCCTGGCAGTCACCCAAAACAGTGCATTAGCTGTCCCTAGCCTGGTCACTTTGCTTTTGGATCAAAGTCACACTTGCACTCTGACTACAGAAAGAATGGACTTGTGTTTTCCTGCTGCATGTTCTGCAGAGTTAGCTTCCAGTAGCCTCCAAACACAGTGGGTCCCCTTCCCTTCCAAAAATGACAAAGCTAAAAATTCTGTTCAATATATCCTTTTAATCTGTCAAAGCTGCCTGCAACGCTAGTTCCTTTCTGCTAATCTAAAAGAAAGTAATCTCATTCTCTTAGATGTCTGGGGTCACATGCTGCTGCTGCTGCTTCTTTTAACTACAGGAAGTCTGCAGGGACATTAATGGTAACCATAAAATGTGGTCTGAGGAAAAGATACTCCTAAGTTTATTTAAAAGATATTAGTTGCATTTTTTCCTCAACACCTTTATGTTGTGTGCCGTAAAGAGCCCACTAGTAAAAGTAAAGGAAATGAGCGAGCATGAGTAACAAGTTATTTGCTTCAAGACAAATCTTTTAGCCAGAGCACAGTGAAACAAGTCACTACAAGACACAAAATCTTAAACTTACAAGTCAATGGATTCAGGGAGTTATTTAAGTCACTCAGCTCAAACACTCTGTTCTGTACAGGATCTCAAGCAGGACTCAAACACTGATCTAGGGTTGGCTACTATGGAATCTTGTGTTTCTAAACCAGGATAATTTTGGACACATATTCCAGAACAAATGGATGTTGGATGGAAACAGCAGCAAAATATGGTATCTGACTGAAAACTGTTCAGTGCGTGAACAGTCTTGCAGAAGAGAATTAGCATGCGAAGAAGTTAGATGAAATAGGCACTGGAGCCAATTCCATCTGTTGTTGAACACTGCCATACTCAACTCTATCGTCCATTTTACAAACAGAATTTCAAACCAGTAGAATCTCTCCATGCCGAACAGGTATGCGTGACCCCTATGGTTTATGAATATTAATCCTACTGCTGTTTTCCTTTTTCTAAGGTGTGTCAGAGACAGCTTTCCACTTTCCCATTCAGTTTCTTCTATTTCCCATGTCATTCAGGATAAACAGCTTTATGGTCACCCAGCTATGCCTACTTCCCCTTCTTTTTTTAAAGGCAGATTACCTCAGTTTTCCATGGAATAATGAATTTCATGAATTCATTTGAGATATAACAAAAAAAAAAAAATAAAAAATCTAACAATTGATGTCAAAATAATAATCATAGAATCATAGAATGGTTTAGGTTGGCAAAGACCTTAAAGATCATCTTGTTCCAACCCTCTTGCCATAGGCAGGGATGCCTTCCACTAGACCAGGTTCCTCAAAGCTCCATCCAACCTGATCTTGAATTTTGTTTTGAATAATTTGTTTTGAATTCTGAGAAGCCTCTTTCTTCCAAAACCTAAGCTTACTCCATTTTCTCCTGGTGTTACTTTTGCTATTACAAACACTGAGTAACATTTTTTAAAGTAACTGAGAAAATTAATTCCCCAGGAGAATGGTGAAAGTGTGAAAAATAAAATAAATAGTAGTTGGCAATGTTGAATTATTTGAGTCTTATGAAGATACAAATTTAGTAAGCACATATAAAAGGATATAAAACTCATCAACAAAACCTCATTAACCAATCATGTGAGAGAATATATACAACAAGCTAAAAAGACCATAAGCCAACTACTCAAAGTCCAAAATTCAGAATATGTGAATGCAAGCATTATTTAATTTGAGTCACTGAGCTAACATGTTTACAACAGGGATGAGTGTTGTCACACACACAGGCTTTGTTTATTAAGCAACGACCATAAAGCCTGAAGCATACCACTTGAAGGTTAGCAAGCTCAGAATATTACAATAGCTTCTTAATATCAGTGAGTAAAATAAATGTTTTTTTTTTCAATTTAACATGTCTAAAATAAAACCAGAAATGATAGATAAGGGAGAAACGTCCGCTTCTTAAATGCACAGGATGATTAATAGGCTGTGCATGAGCTCCGTCCTACTTTAATTAGTACATATGCATGTGCATGACTTCAAACCTCTTGACTACTTCAAAACTGTCCCACTGATTCAGGATGTTTGCATTAGTTTCCTCACATAATTAAGCCACTTTGGGCAATGGTATTTCAGGATCAAGATGAAAAAGCAGAATGCCTAGAGTGGCTTCTGAATTTGAACACAATCTTTAGAATCACCTGTGAAAAGGCCAGGGAGCTTTTAAATGACAGAGCATAAGAACACAGGTTTACTATCCTTAGCTGGAAGGGATCATCTACAGACAGGTGGAACCGTAACTGCTTGTGGGAATGCTCCACATCCACTCCACCACAAAGTCAAGTAGCTTGCATTGATTCAGGCACTAAAATAATTCAAGCTAACCCAATCAACCTGACACTGTATGTGAGCTCTCTCATTTCTTCAATTTCTTCATATGCATAAACAATGGAGGTGGTGACCACAGTCTGGCAGAGATGAGATTGTCACTGAGTCAAGGTAGGTGCTCCAGTGTTCATCATTATGCCACGTGTGTCCGACTGTGATTTACCACACTGATTTAGGCAAATTAAACTTCAGTCAACAATGATGTAAGTAGATCAACGGCTTTTTGCGTGTCCGGTTTCCTTCAGCATGGATTTGTGTTCTTATGTATTGCTGAAACATTTTCCCATTTCTTTCCTCATATTTTTTAGGCTTGTGGTAATCTTCAGTCAACAACGGAGCACAAACAAAAGCTACATATATAAAAGCTAAATTTATGTGACCCGTCATTGATTTGTAGTTGCAGTTTGCTGATCTAGTTTATTTCTGCAAATTGAGCAAGTTACACTGACCCTTCTCAGCTGCACTTCCATAATGAGTCACAATAAAAGCATTGTGGCAGGCTACAGAAGCAGTCTTGAAGGCTGACTTTTTGCCTTCCTTTGCAAAAGGGATTATTTATACTCTTGTTTCTCTTGAAGACTCCAAAATTGTTAAAAACCTCATAGCAGATTTTTAGGCAGAATTCATTACAATCACTGAAGTCCCAACTGTTCAGAAAATGAGCAGTCATTAAGTCTTCAGTTTCTGTCTGCGTCCTTGACCTTGCTAGTTTAAAAAGAAGCCGTAGTCTAGTCATGATCTTGTTTCAACCTGCCGCAGTTTCAGTGCTATCCTGCACCAAACGCTTATGATAAATATTTCTACAGGTCCTTCTGTAAAATTTGGCAGCAACATAACACAGCTTTGTGAACAGTGTTTTTTAACTAGGAAGGAGAAAGACAGTGCGATTTGACATCAGCCAGAAAAGGATTCTCCTTCTGTAAGCAGGGCTTATCAAACATCCATTAGCTAAAGGAATGAAGTGGGCTGGTCAGATCTGAGCCACCACCAGAATAACCAGGAGGCAGGGCAACTCCATGAGGGAGCAAGTTAGCTCAGGAAGCAATGAGTGTAAATAATTTAATGAACAAGTTTCAAGGACGTTCCTTGCTAATATATGAACAAAATATGATGCTAGTATGGTTATCATCTGGTATAGGAAATGACAGCATTGGTGATTTACATTTCTCTTACAACACACCATTTTAATATGTTAATTTTATACATACTAATTGATCCCCTTCAGACTTGACAGGAAAATACATACCACCAAGTTATGAAATTCTTTAATTACTTTATCTCTAATAAAAAAAGTGGATGTCAAGGCCTTTTTCCACCTCCCTGAAATGTGCATGATCCTTTTCTGTGGAGTATCTGTGGGCAGCCTGCCATTTGCATTAATACTTAGTAAAATCTCAATTATTTGGATGAATCATTCACTCAGTAGGGTACAATTTTTATTTTTATTAGACGTTATACTGTTTGAGGAACCTTGCATGCCTAAGTGTAACACAGAATTCTCAGGGGGAAAATCTTTTTTTGTTTGTTTGTTTTAGTTTCTTGACCATGCTTTTATTTTACTGTGAAAAAGAAGAAACAATTTAAATACCTACTAAGATGACAGCAATTATCACAGAGAAACATGCTATACATCAGAGAGCAAGTAGCAGGAAAAAAATAAAGGTTAGTTAGTTCAGTCCCTATTTCATCACCTTCTGCCCAATAAATAAGCTCTTCAAATACAGAAGCACCATAAAATTCAGTGAGAGAAACATCCAGCCTCAGAAGGATAAATAAATGTAAAAGGAAGGTCCTGATTATTTTAAAACTTAGTTAAATGAACAGGGAGGAAACATAGGGGTTTGAGAAGAGCAAAAAGCTTCTAATCCTATGGGAAGTTTTTACTGAATGTTTCAAAATATCCCACACTGCTGTCATAAAAGCAGCATCTGACCTTAAATATGTATCTAATATGAGGAAGGTGAAAATGTCCAGACAAATCCATACTATGGACCCACATATGTTGACAGACAAGATAATACCCTTGCAAACGTTCAGGTCAATACGCAGCAGTAACAATTGACTGTGGGTGTCAGAAAGTGTTACAGCAGATGGACGATGACAGCGTCATTATAACATGTTCTGGACACCAACCATCACACAGGGCTGTACGTGTCTTCCCCATCAACACAAGACAGCACTGGGGCTCAGTAGCATATCTAGATCTTTTTTTCATTGGATTTCACTGTCTGTCTTATTTATGCTTGTNTAAAAAAAAAAAAAAAAAAGAAAACTGGATAAAATATCTGTTCATTTCTGAATTAGGTTTTGTTAATGAGCACTCCAGACCTACTCGTCCCTTTAAAATTAATCCATTTTAATACTGGCACTGTGTAAGTATACTCAAAAGCATAGAAGTAAAATAGAAGTGAAAGAAGATCATGGGTTATGCTTACAGGTATATCGAAAATTTGAAAATACTGCTTTTACCGAGACAAAACTGATCCTCACCTCATTACTATTTTTAAAAGGAAAAAGAATCTACAAAAAAAACCAACTTGTTTCATTAAGTCAGAACTGAGACATGACAGTATTACTACTGGAGACAAATCTGAACTTTCTTGAAATTCAAGTCTGCTTTTGCAATACCACTGGAGAGACATGTAAGATTAAAAAAAAAATAAAATCAAATCTTTGTCTGAATCTCTCCAGAATTCAAAATGGGATTCTGTTTGTAGTAATTCTGTGGCCCTGGAGATGGGCCAGATGGTTGTGTTAAAAGCATATTTTTAATCTAACAACCAAATCTTTACTAACAGCAAACTCCTGTCCTATTTACTGAAGGTTTACCTGAATAAGAATAAAAAGGAACTTCAAGACAGCCTTGTAATTATAAATGATCATATGTTCTCTTAGAACTGCTTTACTAGAGTTAGAAAGTGATATGATGATGGCTGGGGTTTTTTCCCTATGAAAAATTTATGAACATCATGTTTTATTGCTAAATCTTTTCAAACTTACTGAATAAAAATAAGTCAACATCTTATCAAATAAGGTTTAGGGTTTTTTTCCTTAAGCTTAATCTGTGCGCTATTTGAACTTGAGTGTCTTTCAGATTCAGCCTTATTTTTTCTTTTAAATGATAAACTTCATCCAAATCTCCCCATTAGTGTAATCACCATCCTGCTAAAATACGATTTATACACAGGCTTTGTGCCCATGTGAATGCACTAGCAAATTTGAGATCTTTCAAATAAAACGAAGCAAAGTTGCCTACTTTGAGTCTTTCAATCAAAAATACTCTTCCAAACTTTCAGATATCTATAAACTGTAAACTACGTTAGTTCTTTCTTGCCCAATAAGACAGTATCAAACAGCTAGAAGCCAACCTGTATCTGGGGTCTCCAAGTTAAAAAGCTAGAAGCAAACAAGAGGCTAGAACCATTTTTAGCAAGCTGCAGCGCTGAATTTGGCCAACACAACTAGCCAAGCAGGCTGCTGCAGGCTATACCAGCTGCAGATTTTGAGACCTTTCAGCTCAAAAAGCCAAGAGCCTCTTTGGCTCCTACAGAACACAATGCAGTAGTCCATTCTGGAGGTCACAAGGCATGATTACCCAGGTAATAAAGTGAAAGCATGTATTAAAAATTAAATAAACAGGAATCCTATGCTTCTAGCCAAGGACATCTCATGAGAAGGTAGCAGCAGTAATCAGTCATGAACTACAAACTTCAGGACAAAAACAGGCACTGTAGGTACCAGTCTTTCCATATTACTTGATTCCTCCTCTGAACACGAACTATCATCCACACCATGTGGTACAGACCTCAGCTTTTCCTACACCACTCTAGCTCACATAATATTGCTCTTTTCACACCTAAACCTACTCTTAGCAAAGATTTCTACATAGCAGACTACTGGGCCAGTGTATCTGAATCCTAGTTCAGCAAAGAGTATTAATCATAACTATCAACGCAGTTACCAGAGGTATAATAAGAGCGGGAAGAAATCAAGCTCATTGGTTATATTTGCCATTTCTCCTTCTAGTGAGGAAATACTAGCTGCTAAGGTAGTTGGGGAGCAGAAATAAGGTGCAAGACTTAGGCTGGATGGCCAGGAAAAGACAAATATGGCCTTTGCCAATAATCAAGTGTGACCCGGGAAATGAGAGAACTAGGCAAGGAAATCTGGGACACAACAGAGTTGGTTGTATTTGAAAAGGGCTGGTAAGGGCTCTTTTGAAGTAATTTTGTCATTAAATTTCAACAGAGTACAAATTAATAAAAATTAAGGAAAGAAATGTCAAAAGCTTAAACATCATATTGTTGTTCAGGTTGCATTTCTTTTGCGTCTGAAATGGGAGGACTGCTGTTGTGCATTGGTGAATTCATAACGAGCTATATGAATTTGATGGTCACCGTGAGCTATATCATTTGCCTATGGGGAAAATAGCAACCGTGACTCCACTCCATTGCTCCAGTCACAGCAACTAGAGCTAGGCGCTAATGAAGGGGTAAGTAAGTTCCATGGGCATTTGAAGTTGAAGAAAATTGCTGTTGCTTTGGCATGCTAGTAGTACTGTTCTTATCTTGCAAAGAGGCTTTCTCCATTACTGTTGCAGGATTTAATTTTCTCCTACAAACCCTGTAACACTAGGAACCTGCCACAGGCCACCACTTGAGAATGAAATATTTCAGTGTACAGCGCAATTCTCCCACAACATATAGATATCCCATTAACAGTTACAGTCGTTGAAGTGCCCCTGTGAAGGCAAAATGCACTTACAGTCACAGATCAGGAAAAGTCCTCTAAAAATTATTGCTCTGGCTTCATGTTCACTCCTCTTACAACTGTATAGTTTTAAGAAGACTAGAATAGTCTAAAGTCAGAGTTTACAAAGACTCCTTGAATGACTTAGAATCATAGAATCACAGAATGGTTTACGCTGGAAGGGACCCTACAGATGACCTAGTTCTAATCCCCTTGCCATGGGCAAGGACAGCTTCCACTAGACCAGGTTGCTCAAAGTCCCATCCAGCCTGGCCTTGAACACTGCCAGGAGCGGGGCCTCCACAACTTCTCTGGGCAACCTGTTCCAGTGTCTCACCACCTTTACAGTAAAAAATTTCTTCTGAACATCTCATCTAAATCTACCCTCTTCCAGTTTAAAACTGTCACCCCTCATCCTATAACAACACTCCCTGATAAAGAGTCCCTCCCCACCTTTCCTGTAGGCCCCCTTTAGGTACTGGAAGGCTGCTATGAGGTCTCCCCAGAGCCTTCTCTTCTCCAGGCTGAACAACCCCAACCCTCTCAGCCTGCTTTCATGGGAGAAGTGCTCCAGCCCTCTGATCGTCTTCATGGTCCTCCTCTGGACTCACTGCAAACAGGTCCATGTCCTTCTTATGTTGGGGGCTCCAGAGCTGGACACAGTACGCCAGGTGGGGTCTCACAAGAGCAGACTAGAGGGGCAGAATCACCTCCCTTGACCTGCTGGCCAACTTCTTGAACTTGTCATGTTTTTGTGCAGACCCATCCAAATTCTGTTAGTCAGAAAAACCTTCCTGCATGTGGAAAGGATTTGTCAGTACCAAACTACATAAAAACACTACATCATTGCCACTGTTCATCCTGTACTTCGCTCTAAACACACATCCTTTGGCTTTGCTCAACAGAGAAAACAGTCTGTATTAGCAGGCAAACTTAGAGAACAAATTCAGACTTGTAATGTGGCTGGAACAGGCCTTCCAAACTTATGTGTTAGTCTCATCCCAGGAAGGATGCTAGATATTCAGTAGTTTTCTGAAGAGGTTGCAAACCAATACAGATCCTATTTCTGCTTACATAGAAATGCTCCATGGTTTCCTCCTTGCTGTCAGGAGTGGTTTTCCTAATCATTTATAATTACTGGAAAGGTCAAAGTCAGAATCTGAAGCTTTGTAAATTAAAAATCATTTCAGCAAACCTTATTAAGAGTCGTGTGCAATGTTACTTTGTCTCATAAGCACTTATCTGAGTTACAAAAAGCAGTGAAACCATTTCAAATAGAACATTTCTTTAAACCAGTGGAGATTCTGTAGGAAGACAGAAAAAAATAATACTCAGAAAAATGCAAAGCAACAGAGCAGTTCCACCTTCATTTCTGCCTTGGGGTAAAAATTTGGGAGCTTGGAAACACTCAACACATTTGTTACATTATAATTCTTGGATGTGTGCTTCCTTCTGTATCCAGAGAGAGGTAGGTTTCACGGCCAAAGCAGCAATGCAGTAAAATGACTCTCCTTCTGGAAGCATTTTAGTCATGAATACAGCTGGTACCTAAGAACAGTGAACAAAATTACAAATTAAGCCAGTAAAGTGTTTATAAAATCTGAAACTCCCAGTAGTTAAATAGCAATTTAGCATTGCTTTACAGGCACTAAATGCTTTCACTTCACCTGGCACTGCACCCAGCAGGGCAATACAGCATTGCCAGTAGTTTATTTTACAGCATGGCAAATGAAACATTCAGATAACTTCTCCTAGCAGCTTAGCTAGTTTGTGTTTCCTGTTAACAAATATGCCATACCATTCCCGTGACAAAACACAAGTATTACAAAATACTTATGGGGAGGGATTTTTTACAAGGGCATGTAATGATAGGATGAGGGGGAGTGGCTT
>RSEF01000031.1:31843065-31895888 GCA_003993805.1 Himantopus leucocephalus
TGTCCTTCTTGAACCGGGGAGCCCAGAAGTGGACACAGTACTCCAAATGTGGCCTCAGCAGGGCAGAGTAGAGAGGGGAGATAATTTCCCTTGACCTCCTCACCACACTTTTCTTGATGCACCCCAGGATGCTGGTATTAAATAACAAAAGTAGTCAAAATGAATTGTGAGGGTGTGCATAGCATCTGATCTTGTTTGACAGGAAGAAACATAGGTATTTACCCCACACAACGACGGAATGTCCATGAAGTGTTTGGACCTTCCATGGTTACACTGTCTTTGCTCTATGAAGACAATGTATTTGCATGTTTTCTTTTCTTGAATTCTGCTTGTTATCTCTGGCCAAGCTCCTTCACAGACAGTGATTTGAAAATGGATGTCAGTGGGGTGAGGAAGGGGGCTTGCTCGTTATTACTCTGTCTTTGTTATCTATACTTACTGTTAAAATTCTACTCCTCGCTCCTAAGCTTAGGGGCATCTTGCTGTCCCACAAGAACCAGCTGAGCTCCTGTGAATTACAGATTGACAACCACCTATCCCACCTCTGTCCGTGAGCACATCTTACCTGCAGAATGCCTTCTCAGCCACTCATCAAAAACAGCATCTGTAAATGTGTGCAGGAGGACAAAGATGGGATCATTTGGTGATAAATGAGTTTGTCCTCCTGTCCCGTTCAAAAACAGATGAGCCAAGTTGTGAAGACTTCGAACTGCTGGGTCATATTTCCCTGAAGGGTCACTGTACCCTGAATATGCAAACAAACAAGAACACAAAAAATCCCAGTGAAGATTTTGTTTTGGAAGCTGCAGTCCCTTTTTTCTCTGAAAGGCTGTCATGTTGTTGTGTTGCCTTGCTTAACATAAATGAGTAGCTAAACCTTTACCTACTGGCATTTAAGAAGTGTCCCTAAGATGCATAATTTTTAGATTAAAATAGCCTTTTACAAAAGAATGCTGAGAATGTTGAGTCCAAGGCTGCTGGGTTCTAATGCAAAACCACCCAAAATGAACTACATCATAGCATGAAAATAAAGGTGTATATTTGGGACCTGTACATTTTTCAGCATGACTGAAATACTTGCATATGTTTTCTAACTGCTGACTTAAGTATGTGTATGTTGCCATAGTGAGCCAGCCATTATGTTTCCACACATTATTTCCATGCTTACTGCGAACACATCTCACAAAGCTTCACATGCTCTGTTTTTTCAGTGAAGATACCTTATGTAACTCTGTTAGTACCCAACACCTTGTAACCCTCAGGTCAGATGTCAGGATCTGAAGCATCATGAAAATTTCTCCTGTTTTCAAGCTCTGGCCAAACTTTCCAGAAAGAGGTCCGTGCAGTTAAGTGGCTAAAGCCATGTTTAGATACCTAGATATTGATAGCCCATTTATCAAACGTGGTAAGCCTCCAAAACTTTCATATGTATTTGAAAGGTTGATGCAGATTCTTGGTTTTCTTCTCCAAGAGAAAGAAAATGGAGCAGATCCTCCTGGTCGTAGGAGTTATGCCTCTTCAAAAGAGCCAAAGGATCTACAAGAGGTCTGGCAGGGATCTGAACCATCACTCAGTAATCTTTTCTTATGAATCTTAGTCTTTCCTGTTAAAAACTCTGTATTATTAAAGCGCAGAAGCAGTTGGCAGGATACTGGCTGAACAGCATGAATCAAATCTTTAGGCTGGTTTTTGTGTTGGGGGGTGTGTGTTCAGATGCCAGTGACTGAAAATTTCATTTTAAATGTGTAGAGCTTAGAGAAGAAGAGAGTTATATGGCCCAGGACTAACAGGTCTAGCAGTCAATGCTATACACAGACCTCAATTACTACTTCAACATCATTTCATTAAGTACTACCAAGCCTTACACTTTCTTTTACTTTCTTTTGTTGGTTTTAATTCAGATACAAGAGCAACTGCTATGAGCACTTGTTTACCTTGTTTAAGGAAGCATCTGCATCGATCCACAGGCCAGGGCTGCCTGTTTTCAGCAATGGAAACCTATTACTAAGTTGCAAGGACCTGATCTCAGCTAGTTTCTACTTAGTATGCCAGTGACAGACTTTTGAGGCTTTTACACATTTAAAGAACTGACATAAGCTATAAAGTAATTTACTCAGAGCTTATTGCCACTTAAGCTAATACTTAATGCTAAGAACAATATTTTCTTAGTGTCCAGTAGGCTGTCTCCAAACTCATATTTCCAACAGGAAAAATGGCAAGCCTGCTCCCCTGACTTATTTGGAGTTGTTCCAGGTCCTTTTATTTGCCATGTTTACCTTCTACTGTGTTGCGGAAACTGTCTGTTGAATTGGAATAGAAAGGAGGAGTGTCAAATACACCAACTTCCAAACACTGAGCAACATCCTCGGGCTCTGGGAGACGCTGTACCATAGGCCGTGCAACATTTCCAGCAGGGTTTCTTCGGATGGGACCACCCTCGGTACCTGGGAGTGGAGAGAAGAGAGAAAACAGTACTGGTGAAAAACAGTAGGCCATAGAATGCATCCTTCTAAAGACTGAACCATGTGGAAAAAAAAGGTTATATTCAGGCTTATGGCTTGAAGGTGATGAATATACAAGAATCTTGCTGGGATTTTTTACCTCTTGTAGCTGAGGTAGTTGTGTTAGGATTCGATATTCTTCATATTCAAAACATGATCCACATAGTTAACACAGGAATTTGTTAGATGTTCTCCTTTTAGGAGCAAAATGCCATGTAGATGATAAGTGGAACAGTCAGAAGAAATCTTAAGCTTCAGTTAAGAAATGACACTGCCAGGTTTAATTATTTGTGGCACAGGAGATGAATAGATGCTGCATAAGAAAGGAAGTCAAATCATTTAGCTCTTCCTCTGCTACAAGCTCCTGATGATATTTTGAACTCCATGGTGCCTCAGTGCAATACAGATGGTAAGTATGTACTCCGTCAGAAGACTGATGAAACTTGGATCAAGAATATTCAAAAAACACTTTAACACTTTTTGGCTGGGAAAAGCCATTGTATTGTAAAGTATTATATTTATTTATTACTAAAAGGATTTTATCTCCAAGTATTTGGCAGCAGTCATACTTACTGTTACAGATGGTTCCCAAAGTTTCGTAGTCTTCTACATTTTCACATAGCACTCGCCACTGAGAGAAGATTGAGTTCTGGCTGATTAGAGAGACGTCAAAATTGCTTCTAGCTCCCATCAAGTCATCTGAGCAGATATCACAAGTGTTTTGTCCTGTTGCAAAGTTCCAATAGGGCAGTCCAAAAGTGGGGTCCTGCAGCATGTTCTAAACCACAAAAATATGGTGTTAATACACGTGTGCCCCAGACAGCTATAATATTTACTGCTATAAGGATGCTAAAAAACAGTTAAATACATCTTAATAAGAGTCAGAGTCCTGCCTCATGGAGGAGAGGAAATCTATGGAAAATCTATGAAATCTGTGTAAAAGCTTTTGGTACTTTTTCACATTGATGCCTTTGTTCAACAGAACAGATAGCTGGACTGTTGAATTGAGTCATGGGTCTCCTTCATTAATAAGTTGGTACCTCTTGCATGAAACCATGTCATGAGTAGTAAGAAACATCACTAATTTCTCCAAAAATTTTTAATGGCCTGTCAACAACAGCAACGTTTGTAGCACACAGAATAACTAAGCCAACTGTGAAATGACTGAGCTGATGGAAAAGTAAGAAAAAGGGATACTGGTCCTTCAAATGCTTATTGTTTGGTTCTAGTATGGTTTGGAGCTGAACAGTTCTGGAGTGTGTCCTGGCTTCCAATATTTATACACCAGGATGTGTTGGCCAGCCAAATTAGCTCAACTAATGATCAAGTTTACTAACATAAATAGGAATATATATTACACCGCTAAGAGCTAGAACTCCTCAGGGCTTCCACCTAATGAAATCTCACTGATGTTAAATGTGAGTTTTTGAAGAGAATTTGTGCCTCAGCCTGATGCAGCACCATTGAAGCTAGTGGAAATACTTAAAGTGATTTCAAAGACTGTTTAATCTTGACCTTGAAAACTCTTTTCTTTAAGAAGGATGATAGTCCGTAAAATAGTATGTTCCTTTTATGGATAGGTCCACAGAAGGAAAGGGAAACAAGAGAATCACTGATTTATGGAACACAGTATAGCAAAACACTAATTTCTCTAATGAGTTACACTAATTATATAAATCAAATGTGATTCTGAATCCCCAAACCATCTCTGCAATACTTTTCTTTGGAATTTCTGCTGCTTTTATTAGTCTAACTTAGCCAAGAATCAGGGCCTTGATATTAAAAATAATACTGACAATAACTTTTTTTGGTCCAATAAAATGCCTTCTATGGATATATCTGGAATTTATATCTATTTTTGCAGGAGATTTTTATGTAACTTTTATGTTTTCCATTACTCTAATTAAAATATTATTTTTAACATCTCTGTAACAACGACAGTCTAAAACCAAAATGCACTCTATTAAGTTTAGTATACCTAATGACTTACTGAAATTGAAGCAGAATTATTTCAATGCATAGAAAGACCTGCTATCATTTTTGCCTATTGGAATATGGGGAGAAGTTCCCTAGCTGTACACAACGTAGCATGAACACATGGCTCAACATTAATGCGAACTTTACCTGCATGTCTCTTTCAAGCTGCAGTAGATGGTACCTATGCCACGTGACAAAAGCTGGTCCCTCATGAGAGAAATCAATTCCTCCAAAACTCTGCTGCCCTGCACCAAGGAAAGTCTTCCTGACAGAATAATAATGAGACCACACAAAGTAGTTATAAATGGAGATATTCTCGAATTGTGGTGTGTTGCCGTCTGGTCCAAATATTTCCTCACGTCTTCGTGTGGCAATAACAATGTCAGGATGGATTGTCACCTTGGCTTGGTGTAAGGCATTCACAAAACGCCTCCTTTCTTCTGCACTCAGATCCAAAAGATTCCTCCTGACTGTGAGGATACAGAAGCAACAAGTTACCAAAGTAGCAGGCACTCAAGTCTGATCTCAAGGGACTAATTTATTTTGCTCCTAATAATTCTGTGTAAGTCTCTTTTTCTTCAAGCATTCATCCATTTTTTATTAGTGCAACTCAGAGAGTACTGAGCACAAATAGAAAATTTTATTGATTATCGGAAAGGTTAAGCCAAATAAAAATAAAGCCCAAAACCTTGTGGGTTTAGTGCTTTTAGAAGTATTGTTATGGATTAACCTTCGAGTCTGTCAGAGAAATTACAAAGACAGTTCTTTGTCATACAAATCTTTCAGAACGTCATCCACCGTACTTAAGGTTTCCTGTGGTAATACTTTACAAGAAAAGAATACTATATAGCAATTTATAATAGTCAAAAGTTCTACTGCTTCACAATTTAACGAAGAATTACATTCTTTATGCTTGAACCTTTGTAGGAAAATGGGAAATTCACCAGTGAATTGTGAACCGCACATGGTACCACATCTCTCTTTAATGTCATTACCTGCTATTATTAACTACAGCCACATATTGCTCCTTTTTAGCAGTATATCTCAAAAACATTTAAAAATATCATTGTTCACATATAGACAGTGAAACAAGGAATAGAATTGGCTTGTTGAAATCCCAGTATATCAGGAAGAGGAACAGACTTCACATCACCTCAGTCCTAGTCCAGCACTCTTTCACCTGGACTGAGAAGATTTCAGGTTAAGTTTAGACTAACACACAGGTAGAATTCCTCACAGCTATTCACATACACTCATTTTCATTATAAAAATACTGTAAAAACCATAATTGTCCAAATGAGTGTTAGAATATATTGATATGAGAGGCAACAGGTCTTCAGCATGAATTAATATGAAGAATCAAAGTAAATTACATTTCACTATATAAAGTAGATTCAGTAGAAGATATCTTGGCTTCATTGAAGTTTATAGAAACACTTTTATGAAGCTTGAGTTTCATCCAAAGACTCTATATCCTGAAATGTGCTTTTCTGTTTTGCAGAACTGAACAGACATGCTAGCCCTGGTCACTGAAGGGTTTTTGTTGTTTTTAAGCTGTGCACTAAAAATATCAACTTAATATAGACATCTTACCTTTTAATTTTTTAAAATATGTGCCTGAACCACAATAAAAAATCGGGACTATTATTAAAGTTAGGCATGAATTTAGTAGATATGAAGGCACCAAACTGCATTTTACAGCTATTTTATAAGGATATGCCAACAGTACTCCAATCATTATTTCTAAAGTCTGAGCAGCTGGGGCCAGCTCTGTGGATGGTCAAAAGAGGTGTCTTTCATGTGGAAACTTAAAGCATAACAACAAGCTAATTTCCCCTATTTAAACTCATGTTGTCATGCATGATAAATCTGATCTGCTTAGCATTTACTGAGTAGTAAAGGATTTAATAAGCAAGAAAAGTAAAAAGTGCTCTTGTACACCCTAAAGCTGCTTTTTGCCTATCTCCGGATTTACTTTGCTAAGTTTGTGTGTGATAACATTTATTTCTTGGTTATTTTTCAGACTTAGCATTGTTGTTAATGTGAACAGACCAGAAGATCAGAGGGTGCAACCTGGCTTAGCAGATCCAGTTCATGAGTCATACTTTCTGCTTTCTAACTTGCTTCTTGGAGCAAAAAGGATGAATAAACCCCTAAGGTGTTTCCCACAGCCCTCAGTAAGTTGTTTTTAAGGAAACTTATTGCTAAGATTTTGAATTGGTAAGTGGTCCTTTGTTAACCCTTGCTGGAAAATGCACTCACGTTCATAGAGCTTTTCCTATCTGGTGAAAATAATGGCAGGGCCGATTTCTGCTTCTGCAAGAGGCACTGCACATTTGTGCTAGAGACTTATTGTTTTGCACGTCAACAGAACTCATCACTCATTTGGGGGATTATAGATTTTACAGATTTCAATAACACCTTTAAACTTTCACTAATAAAGACTGAAATCTTGTTCATTCAGATGGTTTTGACTTGAGAATAATGATCTGTCCCCAAGCCTGCTTGTCTTTTTCAATTCACCTGCAATATTCAACATTTTTCCAGTACCACAAGGATTTCATAACCATTTCAAAAAAACTTTAGACATCTGTTTACTGATATTCTGGACTAAACTGAAACTGGAGAACTCTCAGAAAGGCCCACCAGTTCCTGTGCTGACTCATCTGAACAGCTCATAGTCATGAGTTAAGGCTTTTAAATACATTGACAGCAACTAGGTAAGTAAAAATTTACAAGGCCAGGTACGTAGCTTAGAAATGTATTAAGGGATATTTGAATCAAAAGAGCTGCTGTCACACTTAAAGTAGTCACAAAGTATTAAACATGATATCTAGATATGTATTATTCCCAGACATAAACGCACATACATGTCTATATACATTGTTTTACTCTTAAATAATTCCGAAGAATACAATTTTTTCAGCTAAGATGTTCTACTCTTTAATGGACTTGGTCCTAACCCTGCACTGACTGCAGTTTTTTTTTCTTCCTTTTATTGGGTAGTAATGTGTTTGCGTTTACTGTGTCCAGAGGTGGAGCACTTAGCACAGGAAAGACACGGACCTGTTAGAGCAAGTCCGGAGGAGGACTAGAAAAATGGTCAGAGGGCTGGAACACCTCTCCTGTGAAGACAGGCTGAGACAGTTGGGGTTATTCAGCCAGGAGAAGAGAAGGCTCCAAGCAGACCTTATTGTGATGTTTCAGTACTCAAAGGGGGCTTCTAAGAAAGATGACTTTTCGGCAGGGCCTGTAGCAATAGGACAAGGAGTAATGGTTTTAAATGAAAAGAGCATAGATTTAGACTATATATAAGGAAGAAATCTTTTACAATGAGGATAGTGAAACACTGGAATAGGTTGCCAGGGAGGTGGTAGCTGCCCCATCCCTGGAAACATTCAAGGTCAGGTTGGATGGGGCTCTAAGCAGCCTGATCTTGTTAAAGACATCCCTGCTCATTGCAGGGGTGTGTGTGGACTAGACGACTTTTAAAGGACGTTTCCTACCCAAACTATTCTGTGATTTCAAATGTATTTGCCTGGTACACAAGCTGAACAACTCATCTAGCAGCTGCCTTAATAACCCCTATGGGAACGTACATTTGCTAAACAAATATAAGTGGCAAGAAAAGAAATGTGCTAGGTACATTTAGAAGTAAGCACTGACAACAGGCAATTTTCATGACACATTTCTGATGTTCTTACCTATATTGATTTGTTGGCTACAGGTAGGTCCACTCCACCCAGGGCGACATGACCCACAGTTGTAACCAGAGAAGTTACCGTTGCACCGGCAGGTTTGGTTGAAGAAGCGTATGGGCCATTGCTCACGGTCATCCCGCCCATCATGGATGTACTGTGGACCATGGGGTCGCGAATCAGCAGTCACCTGTACGCACCGGCCTCTGCCCGTAGACACACCACACCGGTCAGTACCTGGCCCAAACACAGGGAAATAGTCTGGGCAACACATGCCGCTCCTCAGGGACTCAACGGTAGCGCACTGGCGAGGGAACTGAGCTCCAGCTTGGCCAAGCATGCTAAGAAGTGGTGGCAGGGAAAGGAGCAGCAGCATGGGGACCTGCATGACGGCAGATCCAGCAGAGCTGGCTCCTTCCGAGAGCCAGCCGTCCAGGCACGTTGACTTCTCCTCTCCTGCGATGGGACACCCAGCTCCCTCTACAGAGAGAGAGAGAGGGAGAGAGAGAAAGAGAGAGAGAAGAATAAAAACAAGTTATACAAACCTCCAGGCTCCCCCTTCTACCCCAGAAAGTGCCTCTGAACCCTGCACTTCAATACTCTCACTGGAAAAGCAAACAACTGACTACAGACACTAATGTTCTTCTCTTCTCTCATTATCTGCACAAAAGATAACTACCTAAAGCTATATTTAGTCATTGACTTCTAAGTGCTTCCCAAATAGTCATTCATGTTGTACATCTGCCAGCCAGATTGACTTCACTACTAAACATAAAATATTAAAACCTGTCTAAGGCACCATTTTTTGAATCATTTCCTCTACTCCCTACCCCCAATCCCATTCATGCCTTTCTTTTCTGCATTTAACTGGTATATCTTGCTTTCTACTCAGCAGTTCCCCTCTGTGTTCCCTTGCTGTTCTCTAATGGCAGCTCCACTAGAAAGTGAAGCTACAATGCTTTGCATTGTACCTGCTCTCTCTTTCTGGTACCTCTCCTCTGCTGAGATCCTGTTCTATATCTGCACGTCCTACGTCTGTGTCTAACCTGAAATAAGCACTGCTAATTTCTCTTCTGGTTCAGTCTGCCTACTAATCCTTTTTCTACTAACACAGTATGGCTTGGCCTCACTCTCCTTCTTCTATTAATCCCCTTTCTACTTCAGTGCATTTCCCTGGACTTTAAGTACTTGAACAGCACATGATTTCTTTCATGCTTATCTCCTTGTGATTTTACAAGTTTTAGCAAAGGTCAGAGACAAATACTTGAATTCAAAACAGAACAACTGTGAAGTTGTTTTTTTTTAATTACTTGCAAAGAAAGGCTCACTTGAAAACAGACAAAGAACACTGGGGAAATTCACATTTAACAGACATTTTTTTTAAAAAGTAAAATTCTTCAAATGGCATTTTCAAGATCAGGCCGAAGTGGGTGACAAAGATATGTTACTTAGAAAATGAAACTCCAATCTTAAACTTACAGCTTTAAGTTTAACTATTTGTTTTGATAATCAGCTAAAAAGACAATGATCATATTGGAGTATCCTGAAATGCTAAATTCTGAGCAGGTGCTATGAGAGGTAATAAAACAAAGAAATAGAGAAAAAGTCTCTGAAATGAACAAAATGTTTTTTTATTCTTTGCAAGGTCAATTTCCACTGAGCAAAACTGGCCTTATTCAAGCTCTTACTCTCCTTCTGATTTATCAATAAGGATGGCTTTCAGTGAGGTGAGGATATTTTGTCAAGAAACATATTAACTGGCACCAACATATGATATTAACAGGTTTTCTGGGAAAAGGTTCAACCACAGTGTAACTGACGTTGAGCAGAAAATGGATTACCTACTCTTTCTTCTGTTTCTCTATATGCAAGTCAAAATGTGTAAGCGCACCCAGTCCTGGCAGGCCACAGAAATAGTTTTTTTGTGTGTTTGTTCTTGCCAACCTGCCATGGACCACAGCAGTGAGCCTTGCCATCTGTGGCTTGTATAACCAAACATGCTGTATAGCTCACTTCAGTGCAGGACCAAGGCTTTTAGGACACTTCTCCATGTCTTTAATTCATTCTCCATTTGCAGACAGGAATATTTGATAATCCTCAAATGAAACTCTTTCCTTTCCTGACTTTCATTTTGTTCTCCATTTGAGCTGATTTTCTCTTCTTTACTAGCTTATTCTGTACTCTGCTTCTTTCCAATCTTAAACCTTTTCTCTTTGAATGTGTCTATTGGGACACGCACAACACAAATTCACTGTTATCACATCTGAAGGTAAACCAGAGCTAGCAAAAAACCTCTTGAGATTTTATCTGAAAAGAACTCCTGGATCAAAGAAATAGCACACACGTTCTAGCTATGAATATTTAGCAAATACAGCAAATTCATAACAAGCTTAGAAGGGATAAATCCTGCTGCTTAGACAAAGTCCCGGTAAAAAAGAGGAAACAGATATACTGATGGGGGTTGCCTGTCATCATAAAACTTCCCCTTATAACGGTGGACATGATGTAGACCTTTTGTAAGCCTTCTCTGTAGCCAGCACTTGTGAATTTTGTTCAGCAGACGACTAGAGCTGCACAGCTGAGGATCATTTCCCTTCTTTGCCCCGAGATGTTCCCTTGTGTTTCCTGCTTGAAATCTTGCTGAACAGTTTGGCGGTATGTAATCCCTTTGTTAGTCTTTATTTTGATATTCTTGCCCTTAGAGACTCCCGCTCTCCTACTGTGCCTGGAAAGATTTGACCTTGGAGATTATCCAAATGCACAACATCTGTGTTTCTGTGGCTCTGTTCAGAAAGGCCTTGTCGACATAAACAAGCTAATGAGGAAAAAATCGGTGAGTGAACCCCTAGGTCACTAATTGCCTATGTGGACTAAAAGCCCTGCAAAGAAAATTAGTTAATATGCTAGACATTTGCATAGAGTTTGCACATTTTTCTTTGTGTAAACTTTAGTTCTTCATGCTGAGAACAGGTCTCTACACAGCCACACGAGGTTTAGCTGTGGCCTATTGCCTAAGATACTGGAGAAAGTTATCAAAATACAGCTAGTTCTGTTTGTACTTGAGTAGTGATGAAAGCTGATGTGCTGATTCTGTCTTACCTCATGCCGTTAGCGATATAGTCAACCATCAGTTCTCTGGGAGATACCCTATGGTATTTACTGAGTGCCCAAGATTTACAAATTCTTTAAACTATGACGTACTTTGAGAGCTACTGTAGTAGACTAAGATTTTTATTCCCCAATCTCAAGACACACAGGCCCCTAGAAAAATTAGATTTTGTCAACTTTGCCTAAGTTGCATGGCAAGTAGTTTAGTGTTATTACTGTTATTTGTGTATCACCTCTGGTGTGATGACAACACACTGCAAGTGTTTGGGAACAGAATATTGGAGTGGTCAAGTGGATGAATTTGGCAAATGAGCATCTGAAATGAAGGTGCAACTGTGATAACCTTCATCATCACAGTCTTAACCTTCTGAGGGTTTGGAAACCATCAGCATCACCTTCAACTGGTGTAAACTGAACCATGACTTACATCACCTCTGGATCTTGGCTAGGTCACCTTAGCTTATTTTTGTTAGTTTTTAAGTGCTGTTTGTTGTTTTTTTTTTTCTTTTTCCTTGTGGGTGCCATCATTAGTCAATCTTTTCACAAAATAATCCAACTGCTCTGTTTACACAGCCAGATTTGAATTGTTTTCAGTTTCTTTTTGTTTTTCAGTAGAATCAAATAATGCTGCTTTTATGAAAAAAGCAGAGCTAAATATCATTTATATGATAAGTGGAGGCTTTGAAGATGAGTCAGAACTGACCTTCTGTTTCCTATATCTAAACACCTCAGTACAAACACAAATGTTAAGAAAACTTGGGTTCACGTATGATTTCAAATGCTGCATGCAATCTTTCTTTGTGAAAAGCGAGTTACCAGAGCACACTTAATCCTTATCTGTGTCTAGACATGAAAATGTGAAAATACAATTTTCCAGAATGAAACTGTGTGTATTATATAATAAAATTCAAGGCAAGTGATTTCTATTCATTAGTTTCTAAAAATATTAAAATAAGTGAGAAGCCATTGTCAACTTTTCATTTGAACTGGGAAATGGCATTTCAGATATTTATACATTAAACTGACATTTCTATTCACTGAACATGATATATAGTTTTAGTGTTTTTATAAAGAGATTGTTGTTATTGTTAACACAGATGGCTCACTTTTGCTTTGCTCTATAGCTACACATAAATAAAATAAGGTTTATTGAAAGTGCAGGCAAGTTGTCAGGAGAAGAGTACTGGAAAAAAGATACTTCTGTCAATCATTTTTAAAAGTAAACTTGCATTTTTCATGGAAAAGAATTACCTGAGATGGCAGGTACACTAGAATTTGTCACTGGATCACATAGTACTGCAAGACCTTTACCTCAGCTTGAAAATGTCAGTATTTCTTTAGATATGCCATAACATGTGATGTATATACTGGAAAATATGAAACAAGATGTTTTCATTTTTTTCTGACTAAATGAGGCTTTCACATTCAAAGTTGAAGAACCAAGGTCATTCTAACCATTCCTCCTCCTCTCCCCTCAAAAAAAAAAAAAATCAGTTGAAGTTGCAGATCTTCTCTTAAGAACATCAGATGGCAAAAATGGATGACTGGCTCCTCCAGTTAAGCTGGCAGAACCTCCAAAATGTCTGTGAAAGATCAGAGTAGGATCCCATGTTCTGTCAGCACCCTGGGTACATACCCCTTCATGGGGGTCGCAATGGGATAAGTTAAGGGGCTCAGTGGCATGCGTTACAGTGCTGAGTAGGACAAAATGAAGGTCAGCTCCATCACTGGTGAGCAGCCAGAAGCCTGGGCTGCCCTTCTTCTCTGGTGAGCTGCTTTTCAGCAGAGGTTGTCCCTGCTGCCCCTGCCTGACCTGTGTTGCAGCTGCTCAGCAGCCACATCTGTGCCCAGGCTGGCTGGGACTCACCCTTGGCTCCTGACTCCTTTCCTGTGAGGAGCAGCCAGCCCTTGCCCGCCTCTGACACCTTCAGCTTCCAGCCTTGTGTATCCATCATTGTGAGGGTGTCACTGTGCTCTAACCCGATGGTGGCTCTGTGTTACCCAGGGGGAGAATTTGGGACTCTGCACTGTGCTTACTCCTGAGCTGCACTTGGGCATCCCTCAGTAGCAATGTTTACCTATTTATACATGTCATCACAGTGTAGTGTTTCATGGTTAGATAACTGAGGTAGATAAAGAGTATGTGAGAACACTAAAACCAAATTGGTTTAAGTTGTGAATTTAAAGATTTTTGGTTTAATGATGCCCACACAGATGTTCATGTCTGCAGGAAAAGTATAATATTTTAAGCTATAGATTATATTAAATGTCTTGATTATGGTATCAGTTTCACAGTGAGCCTAGCAGTATCTTTTATGGGAGATAGCATGTCTACAAACACTTGGATCATAATTTTTAATATGATTTCTGGTAAGATTTTTCTTTGAAAAACATTTTTCTGAAAAAACAAAGAATTACATAAATGTCAGTTTTGGAAAGAAAGGAAAGAAATTTCAGAAATAAACACAGTTTAATAGAATTTACAGTTCTAACTATAAGATCATGTGATTTTACTTCAATAAGCTAAAGAATCTAGAATTTTATGTGAAACGAACCAAACAAACTTTGGACAAATTGACAATATCTCATATCTTAAAAAATAACAAGTTTAATGACAAAACTGTTTTAGAAACAATAAAAAATATATTAATAAACTTTTTTGAATTTTGAAAAGAGCAGGGCTTTTTGATAAACACACAGAGAATGATGGCACAGATAGGTGGTAACAGCACTAGCAGCATATTTTCAAATTACTCACATGCATTTTTGAGTAAATGTCAAGGTCCTGAGTTTGACAGCCCAAATATTTTAAAGTTTATTTCCTTTTTGTTTCTTTTTTTATTTTCCTGAGCTTCCATTTTTTTCATTTCATACTTTTGAAGAAATATTTCTTGATGTGTGTGAGCCAAGATGGAAAAATGAAGTCTGGCTGCTCACAGTACAAACCAAATTTTCCCACACTTCATGTCAGTTTGTGTCCATTGATGAATGTGTGCCAGCCCAAAATGAAGGACTTCCTTGTCACATGCATCCACATCATTAGGAAGAAGCTGTCAGCATACAGTGGTGGTATTGGATCCTATGATTACGTTTTTTTGGATCAGAGACACTTCTTTTTTTTTTTTCTTTTTGCCTTAATACCAGCCTACTCACTTTAAAAGTGTTTTTCTTGCAGTCTTCTTCTGGATCTGCTCTTTTTCTTTCATTCTTTCTAGTATACCACCCTTCATTTGCTATCTTGATAGCTTCATTTTTATACTCTGGACTTTTTTCTCTGTGTTGTAAGCTCCTATCTTGGGACCGTGGGTTGTTTCTTACTGCTTGTCCCTACAGGGGTCCTCTTTCAGTTTATGACACTCCTGAGCCTTTCTGGCCACTCTTTGGAGCCCCCACTCAATCCTGCAGACCTAGTTCCAGTTCTGAACAGGGTAAGACTCACCTCAGGTCAATGCCAGTGTAGTATCGCATGTGGGTGCAGCGCTCAGCTAGTGCTGAACTAGTTCTGTATCACCCACAACCTCAGACGATTTTGGTAATGGTTTATAAAGAACAGTATAAAGCGTGATTAAAATCAGGCCTTCATCTCTACTTCTGTTGTCCTTTTCTGATTAAATTAACTATTCTTCAGGTCTTTTCCTCATATTTCCTCTCTATTTCTTACACTTACTTTGTTTTTCTTGCTCTTCTGATATCCTGTTATCTTTTCTACTAGTGACACCCTATAATACAGAGACATTATAGGTAGTCAAGAAGATGTGTCAATACACAAAATTTAACTCCACCCCCCCCCCCGCCCCAGCTGTTGAATTTAATATTACCAGTGATTTGAACTGTTTTTTTTAAGAAGAATTACAAAAGAAGCAGAAGTTTCTTTCTGCACCTTAGGTGCCAAGGCCCAAGGGAGCAAAATCACAGAATGAGAGGATAGCTCAGGCTGGAAGGGACCTGGTCTCATTAGTCCAACCTTCTGTTTGACACTGAATTCAGAACAGATTCCTCAAGTCTGTATCCAGCTGGATCTTAAAAAACTGAAAGGATGGATCTAGCACAACCTGTCTGTGCTGCAGTTCCACTCCTGGGCTGTCCTCAGGGGGACTGTTTTTTCTTCCTTACTGTAGGCCAGAGCCTGTCCTATGTTTTTGGAAGCCAGCATTGGCAGGCTGCTGTTGGGTGCCCTCAAAGTCATCCTTTCTCCTGGCTGAAACGGCTCCAGTTCCACTGCACCTCCGTGTGGGGCATGGGCTCCAGCCCCACCATCTTGGTGGCCATCTCTGAACTTATTCTTATACAGGGATCTGATGAGCGCTGGGCAGAGAGTATAGTCCATGGCCATCCCCCAGAGCTGCTCCCTGGCCCTGCTGGCCCCAACCTGCACCCTTGTAAGGCTCTGCCTTTCCAGCGCAGGGCTTGGCCTCATCCTTGCTGAATTTCATGGCGTCCTGTCAGCCCCTTCCTCTGCCTGTCCAGGTCCCACTGTACCGCAACCTGGCTCTCAAATGTGGTGACTGCCCCCTCTGTGGTGTCAGCTGTAAATCTGATATACTTGCCCTCTGTCCTCTCCTCTGGATCACTGGTAGAAATGTCAAGCAGTACAAGTTCCAGGATAGGCCCTGTGGTACCCCCTTTGTTACCCACCAGGGCATGAACAAATTTTCCTTATTCAGCCTTTGCTGTTAGTGTGATAGTAGAAGCTCTTCCTTCTGCTGCTGATGTCACTTGCAAGGTTTCAACTTTCCTGAACTTTGGTTTGCCTAACACCATGCTGGCATGCCTAGGCAGTGCTGCTTCTGTATTTGTCTTTTTCTGCCAATCTCTGTTTCCACCTCCCATACACATTCCTTTTCTGTCACAGCTGTTGTGAGTTTCCTCTTTTGCCATGTTCGTCTCTTGCTGTACCTATTCCTTTTTCCATCAAGAGGGATGGCTCTTGTGACTGAAGAATGGTGTCCTCAAGATCTGCCAGATTTTCTTTGTCCTTCGGTGCTGCCTTCAATGGGACTCAGTGTACCAGTTCTGTGAATAATCCAAAGTCTGCTTTCCTCAAATTCAGGGTCTGTGCTCTGCGGCTCTCATTCCTCTCTCTCCTCAGGACCTCAAACTCCACTGTTTCATGGTTACTACAACCATTGGTTATCACATCCACAAACAGTTCTTCCTTATTTGTGAATAACAGATCCAGTTGTGTTCCAGCCGTGGTTGGCCCATCAAGTACCTGTGTCCTTGATAATGTCTTGATATCCAGAAATCTTATGCAGAAATTTTCGTGAGCATGCTGCCATGCTACAAGATGTCAAGGAGGTTAAAGTCCCCCATAGTAACCAGGAGTTTTGACTTGGAGACTTCCTCCAGTGGTTTGAAGAAGGCTTTGCCCACTTCTTCACACTTTTTGGGTGGATATACTCCCACCATGATGTCACCATTATTAGCTGAGTCATAATCTTCCACATAACCTGTAATCCATCCTATTAAGAAGCATACATTTGAACTCTTGCTTCACATACAGGGCAACCCCCTCCTCCTTGTCATCCCTGCCTGTATCCCACCATCAGAGAACTCCATGACTGTGGAGTGTCTCAGTCATTTTAGTGGTGGTATAGCTGTGTGACCACAAGCAGACCTCTAACTCCTCTTGGTTGTTTCCAAGGGTGTGTTCACTTGTGTGCAGGCACTTGAGGTGAGTCTCCTTTCAACCTGTTTTACCCTTTTCAAAACCTGCCTTGCTTCCACCTTCTGCTTATATCACCTATGTCTCTGCTTCTTGAGTTAATTGCAAACAGCTATCATCAGCCTCCCTGGTACCTAGTTTAAAATCCTTCTTGCCAGGCTGGCATGCCTATTGACAAAGATGCCCTTACTCCACTTTGCCAAGCAGATCCCATCTGTTGATAGTGGTCTTAATTCCTCAGAGAGGGACTCATGACCATAAAAGCCAAAGTACTGCCTGTAACACCTGCCCCTCAGCCAGTTGTTAATTTAAAAGTTGTGCCCTTTTCTACTCAAGCCTTTCCTTTTCTCCTGTAGGATATAGGTGAACACTAGTCAGGCCTCCACTGGTAGCTGTCAAATCTCACATTTGGATGTCATGTTTGCCTCCAGAATTTTGTAGTACCTTTTCATTTAGTCCAAGTGTCCCTTGACAGCACTGTTGTTCCCACATGAATTACCAACAAGGGGTATTAGTCTGAGACCCAGACAAACCTTGGCAGTACCTCTCTAGCATCCCAGATATGAGCACCTGGCAATCAACAAATCACCTGTGATAACATGCCAGGTCAGCAGACAGGTGTCCCATTCCCTGCAGGAGGGAATCTCCAACCACTGCCACCTCCCATGTCTTCTTCCTGTGCTCAGTGCTTAGGTGCAATGGGCTCTGAAAACACCTCTGCCAGAGTTTGCTCCCCTTTCCTGACTGCTTGGATACTACACCAGTTGTCAAAACTAGGTTTTCAAGGCAGACAAGAAATTCTTCTCCTGCTATCAGATATTATAAGCTTTCAACCTCTCCCTTCTTGGGAGTATCCAATCATCTCTTGCTCAAGTGCAGCCCAGACTTTGCACTAGTAACTTGATACATCCTCACCCCCTCTCCTCTCCAGTTGCTTAAGTTCATAGATTTTACTGCTAGATGTAAACAGACTTCTGAAGAGTCTGCTGTTGTTTGCACTCAAATGCTTTCATCTTAGATCAGCTCGGCATCTCTTGTTATAAACCTCAGACCAACAAACTAGGCAGTACTGAAGGACAGCACTGAATACCCCACATGGCCAGTTAACCAAGGTCACTTTCTCTCTGAAATAAGCCTAAATCTGGAATAGAAGATAGTGCTTAGATGAAATGCTCATCTTTCCTACAGCAGCCTACTGATAAAGGCTTTTTAGTACATTTTCAAAGTAGGCAGAAAGTCTGGAGCTGGAATACACACATCTGTTTGTTTAGAGTATCACAGTATCCATTCATAAGATTCTTTCCTGAACACATGAAAAGGCATATGATTGTAATGATATTGCTTCATGTATTTTTATTCCTGTGAAACAGTACCTTTAAGAATTGCTAAAGGTCAGTTTCAGGAAACAGATCCTTATCAGCTAAACTAATAGAGAATATATAGTGGAACAAAGTTGTCTATTCAGGTAAACCATCTCTTTGCCCTTCTTCAGTTTCCATAGGCTTGTTCAGTTCTGCACATTTGAATAAGCAGATTAAATTTTGAAGTTTAGGCTATTTCTTCTAATTTTAGCTGGTGCATCCTAATGGTACAAAGCAAGGCATAGGTAAAGGAGAGCAAAATTCACCTAATGAGCTTTTTCCTGAAAAGCAGTAGGAAAAAACAAAATAAAAGAACTGATTATCATGTCATTTTTTTTCTATCATACAATAAGTAATAAGCAGTCAAAACTACTGTCTCAAGACATCAGTAGACAGCTGCAGCGATTACACCAATTATCCAGATTTCAGGAAATGGCGCTGCAGTTTCATTAACAGAACATGTGGATAAAGAATAGTATGAATTTATAAACAAATTATGAACTGACAGGGCAAAAACCAACACTGATGTTAATTGATGTGAAGCAGATAAATTTCTGTTTATAATTGGAAGCACAACCAATGGGAAACTTACTGCTGGAAATCTTTTGCTCAGATTAGCACATGCAGTTAAACAGATACAAGGTAGTTTTATTGATATTCATCATCCAAATTGTAAAAGTACATAATCATAAGGAGCACATAAAAGTCTCATTTCTCCTAGCTGCACAAACTTCAGGTTTTAGCAAATTACTTCCAATTAGAATTGGTGAGTGCAACTATAAACATTTAAACCTTAGTGGTCTGTTAAATAACCAATTTGCTATAGTGGTAAAGACTGTGTGCTAACCTCAGATAATGCAAATCAACACAGCTCCACTGGTTTTAATAACAGACAGAATTACAGTAAGCCTGGGGGAGCTTGGCAATTTACAATGAAGACTTGGCTCATTTGCATACGTTAACCTTTAGTAGGCTTATTTGCTGACTAGAACACCACAAAAGTAATACTTATTATTACAAGAAACTGCAGTGGTTTCCAGTTAGTTCCAATGTGTACTGTCCTAGTATATATTCTCTCCTTTTTTTTTTTTTTAGAGAATTGGATGTCAAACATGAAAATCCACTTAGTGCAACCTTACAGAATTGCAAATACCATTCTGAAAGAATAGAAATAAAAAGAATTTTTTTGCATGGTTTGGATTATGTATGAGGTTTCTACACACTCCTTAAATTGTTTAGTCTCCTTCTCATGTCTTCCCTTTGTTATGTCAGATTTTGAAAGCCCCATACTTAGAATCATAGTATTATTTAGGATGGAAAGGACCTTTAAGATCATTGAGTCCAACTGTTAACCTAACACTGCCAAGTCCACCACTAAACCATGTCCCTGAGTGTCACATCTAACTCTTTAAAATACCTCCAGGGATGGTGACTCAACCGCCTCCCTGGTCAGCCTGTTCCAATGCTTGAGGACCTTTTCAGTGAAGAATTTTTTCCGAATATCCAATCTAAACCTCCCCTGGCGCAACTTGAGGCCATTTGCTCTTGTCCTGTTGCTTGTTACTTAGGAGAAGAGATCAACACCCACCTTGCTACAACCTCCTTTCAGGTAGCTCTAGAGAAACTTACTAAGATATATCTCATACATAGAGCAATATTATTATTTTTTTTAGGAAATCATGTAGATACTGTACTGTATTCCACTGTAAGACTGAAATCTGGATTAATGATAATTAAAATAGCATTAACCAGTCATCTGTCTTGTGGGCAGTAATTTTCTGATTTTTGTCCATCAGACTGAATAATGTTTTTCTCAGATTCCTACTAACAATTTTTTTTTTTTTTTCAAATAAGGCTAATTCCATTTTCATTGTGAGAAAATTTATATTAGTTTTCTTGAAAGCCAGACCAACTATAAATTCACATATAGGAAAAATAAATAAGGCAAAGGACAAGATTTGTCTTTGAAGTTTGGAAAATCTGATTTAGAAAAAAGTATTAAATCAAGTCAAATTATATTTTAAACTAATTGATATTGCTTTTCATCAAGTATCAGATTTACAAAATTAGTCTCGCATAGGCTGTAAACAGTTTAAAGCAGAGTAAGTAATTTCGGCCATACCTACTTCATAAAATATGTTAAATACTGTTCCATTCTGCTAAACAAAAATTTTAACCACTGCACTTAAAAGTGTGTCATAATAATGCTAATGATTTCTGAACATATTCTCCATATTCTCTTGTATTTCTTATTCTGGGGTGATATAAATGAGCTTAAGTATGGCTGAAAGATGAAATTGCCCTGCAGTGGCTTCTGCAAAGCAAAGCGCAGAAAATTTAGTCTATGTCTGTAGTTCAAGAGTTCACCTTCAGCAGGGAAACTTATATAAGTGATTGGAGTCTTTATTACTTTCACCAAACACAGAGTACTGCCTAGAGAGAGATCTGTAGTTTCAAAATGATGCAATAGAGGTGACAAATGACTGCCTACAGAGAAATGAGTGAGACCTGGAAGAGTGTTGCAGATAGGCATAAAATGAAAATAAGTAGCACTTGTCTAAGAGTTTGAAATAGCTCCAAAATAACACACATCACCATTGCCTCTTGAAGATATATGTAAGATTTGAGAGCAGTATTTCAGAGAAACAGTTGACTGACAAAGGTGCGAGATTGGATGGAGCTTCCAGAAAGCAGAAAAAATGTGGGTTTTTTTTTTCTCCTGAATTTCCAAAGTGATACATATAATGAGCCTGGAGTCATGAATTTTACTTGTAAGCAACTGTTGATGAAATGTGACTTTTTTAGCAGCCTAAGATGAACGAAGGTATGTTATACATGTAGGGACAAACTCTATATTAACGCTGGCTTTGTGTTGTGAGCATATACAGTGAAGATACTGTTTTGATTGGCACACTGCAATGGCAACTGGGCAACATAAAACTCTGAACTTTAATATACGAAATTGTCTAACATACTTTCATATGGTCATTGAATCCAGAATGGCTGTTGATGAGACCTGAGGTGAGTCTTTGCACACAGAGATTGAGTTTACAGGAATTTTGGTGTCCATCACCAGCAGTGCTATGCACCTGCCACCCTACCCCATGCTCTCCTCTATCCACCTGCCAATGCAGTGTTCAGGAAATTCCTTCTCCTCTTCCCCCACTCGGAGGAGCTGCTTATCAAGAGGGCTAGCATTATATGCTTTTCTTTTATTGTAGATGTCTTTTGGGCAAGATCCCGAGGTACTGAAGTAAATGGGAGTTTTGCTACAGATCTAAAAGTCAACAACAGAAAAACCATAATCCAAACAAACCTCAAGTAAAATAAACCCCAAACAAGCTAGCTGATTCTGTTGATTTATATTATCCTCTTTCCTGCCCTTTCAGATCGAATCATCTTCAAGGACGAAGACAGTGTTTGTCTAACACATTTTATCCGTTATAAAGCACCATGAAATTGAAGGCACAAGAGGCCAGAGCATTGTTTGGAGTAAACTGCGATAGCTCCAACAAATGATACTGTTCAGGATGTGGCCATTGATGTCCAAGAAGCTACAGTGATTTATATTTAGTGAGAATCATGTCCTCTGTGCTTCAAGAAACTGAATCTGTATTTTCCTCTTTGCTGAAATGGTTTTCGTCGGTTGCTTGAAAAACATCTTCCAATATTATGAGGTGAAAGACCTGCTGGATTATACTTACTGTAATGTGGCATTTTGTTCCAGGCCTTGAAAATGCACAAAATACTGGCAGAAGATTAATTTTTTTCTTAAATTTCTGTTATTTCATTTATACCTACATAGCCTCCGGTCTGAAGCAAATAATTAGTACACTGGATAATAAAGATCAGCATCTTAAGTTTCACAGATAAAAATACTTTGTAGAGAATTATTGCACCAAGCTAATTTATTATTGCTTTGTAAATTATCTTTAAAGAGAAATTACTGACATATTTGCAAAGTAGATGGAAAACAGAAGCTTGGTGCAAGGAAAGCTGCTTAGCTATTTATAGAGAAGACACAACTAACTAATAGCTACTGTATCCAGGGTCAACGCTTCTCTCAGAGCCCACTGAAATTAATAGCAGTCTTTCTTTTGACTTTGTTGGACTGTAGACCAGGTCCATCACAACTGACAGAAATTCCTAATACGCATCTACAAATGACTTGCTCTAAGGAACAGAATGTTAAAACCCCTCTGCCAAGCTATATGAGTTAGCTTAATAGCTTTGATGAAAATCACTTAACTTTTATGGGTTAAATGGGTGAAGATGTTTTGGTGTTAAGAAAACTTTGTGATATCTTTTGTCATGCCAATAGCTTCGGAAGTGTTTTCAGTTGCTGAGTTAGAAGTTAATGCTTCTGCATTGGAAATCATGACTGGAAGACTTGAATGAAATTCTTCCTGATTAGAGGAAAAAAAGGTGTTGGTTATTATTTTTAAAAGCCTCATATCACCATACAAAGCACTATTTTGCATTTTTACAGCTACCTTGTATCAGGTCTCACAACTTAGTCAAAATGTATAAGGAAAAGCAAGGGAGGCTGCTGTGAGTGATAATGTTAATGACATAACACCGGCAGTCTGTCTTTTAAGACTATCTTTTGCCACTGCACAGTGCTAACTTTTTACTTACTGGAAGAAATACCTGTGGATCCATTTTGAAACTAAAGTTCATATTTGTTATTTATGAATATTAAAGTTCCAGTGACAGTTTTTTGCAACAAAATGACAGAGTCCTTGATCAACACTAGTCTGAACAACTGTATTATACCCATTTAATGTGTCTCAGTATTTTCAGTCAAATAGGATAGTTCCCTTCATTTCAAGATGCAGACTGTTTTATGGTGCTGTTACTGAGCCATTCGTTCTGAAAATGGGGCAGTGTTTCATTCCAATTGTGACTGAGGTTGATACACGTTAAGAATTGATGTTAAGGAGTACTAAGTCCTGTAACTCCAACTAAAGCCCTTGAGAATTTCATTACTGAGCAGCTCTGAAAAATATCACTAATACTTGATAGCATCAAGGTCACAGACCAAATCTAAACTTTTATGTACCTGATAATCTGTAGAGGATATTCATATTATCCCCTACTGTATATTAAGAACTATCTTATTAGACTCAAAAAAGTCATTTCTTTTATAAAAAAATATTAGCCACAGCAACATAGTAGAAACCCTATACATTAAAAACTAACAAGCTAGGAATACAGTTTTAACTTCTCTGCACACTTACTCCATTTCTTAGCATTGTCTAGGTGATTTTAGGGTTGTATTTTGGTTGTATTTCAAAAGAAAAGCTCCCTAAGCAAACCAGAAAGAAATGCTGACTCACCTCCCGATCTGTGGGCAGTTAATAAAAGACAACATGATGAAATATTTTTGATGGTGAAACTGTCCCCAGTTGTTAAGAAACCCTTAATTGAATGAATATTATAGAATCACACAGGACACAGTAAGGCTAAACCCTGGGGGGTCTCACTTTGCAGAAAAAAATCAACTATGAAATCTAATTGCTCGGCCAATGGTCAGAACTGTGTATGCGCATTTCAGGCAAGGACCACAGACTACTTTTAAATGCTGTGAGCACTAATAGCTCCAATATGCAGAAAGAGTTACTAGTATGTCACAGTTATCCTTTAAAACTTCATAATATTACCTATTGACTAGAAGGCTCTGTGATAACTTCTGAAGAAAATGACTCGGCAAAGAACTCAAGAGGATCAAACAAGCATGTAGGACAAATATATGTATGAGGGCAGACGTATTTAACTTTAGACAATGTTGAGCTATTTGCTCAATGAAATGTTCCTAAGAAGGGTGATTACTGTAAATGCATTTTAAGTTTTTCAGAGTAAGTTGATCTTTTTAGGTAATAGTGTTTCTGTCATTGATTTTGCATCAGACATAAATGAGTGGACATTTAGCTGTAGTTTATTGCTTATATCTATCTGCATTTTTTAAGCAAACTTGTTGATATGCTTGTGGTAGATTTTGGAAGAAAAAACCCTCTCTTTTAAGATTATTAAGTTGATATGGACTTCTAATAAATCTGTTCCACCTTCTTTTAACTAGATACTTTACTGACTTTTCCATTATTTTTTTTTCCCTGGGATTGATGTGAGGCTGACCATCATAGTCATCCCCATTTTTCCTTTTGCATGCTATTTCACCTTCAGCACACTTCCTGCCTGCTGGAATCTCAAGCAGAAATGATACCTTGCAGAATTTTCAGTCTTGTTTTTAATAGCAATGGCTATTTTTTGTTGAATCTTGCAAAGCTTTTAGCACCAGCGTCATCCTGTTTCAATAAATTAAGCTACTTAGACGCGTTTTGCACAACTTTTCAGCATACGTAAAGAACATTTCCTGTTCATCTAGGCATCGACTTGAATGCAGGGTAATCAATGACCTCATCTCCACACAAAATATTGTCAGATGCAAGAAATGTAAGGCAGTCTCCCAAAAATTTAATCTAGTAAACAAAAAAGATATTTCTACTAGTAAAAGAGAAGAATAAAATTCTTTTCTAATGTTGCACTTTCTTTACACTTTCTAGGGTTTTTTGAATGCATTGCAACATTTTGGATGTTATATGTCTTTCATTTTCCAGATGAAAGATGGATTTCCTTCCTTGGTTCACTGTTTAATCTATGCTTATTCCTCTCATAAGACTGTGAGTGCATCAGTCATGTTTCATATTGTGTTTTTAAGGCAGGGTGTGGGTGGCACTAGGCTCATTGATAAATTGATAAATTAATTTTTATTATTATTGCATTTAGAAGCCTTGCCTAGAAACCAATGGTGTCAAATACTGCAAAAAACACAGAACAAAATCAAACCTGATGTAAGATAAGAAATTGTAGATGTGCAGAAACAGAAAAAACACACAGGACAACACTTGTCATGCTACGAGGACGTAGCTTCAGCAGAATAGAAGACTAACTATAATAGTCTTTTTAGCGGACATTGGAGCTAGGAAAATGTGAAGAAAAACAATGAAAAAATATTATGTGTGGGTGTAGATGATCCTGCCAAATCTGAATGGCAGCGTAAGGAAAAGCAGAATGCATTCAAGAAGAGGAAAGTTATGTCTGACCCTGTGGACAGATAAAAATATGTAACATACTCATTCCCAATAGTGAATGAAACGTGGTCAATAGGGAGGCAAACAGGCAGGAAAGGCTCTTCTGAGGGAAAACAAATAGCTTTTGTTTGATAGGGCAGAGAAATCAATGCAAAGGATGAAAAAGATGGACGTGAAATTAGCAAAGGCCATGTAGTGTTTGAATATCACTCCAAGCTGAAAACTTCATATGTTCATATTAAAGAGAAAAATCTCCATAACTGTCAGCTTGTGAAATGGTTAATTGTAAAGTGAGGGTTTCAAACAATGAGGAATGTGTCCATGTGCAATACAAGAGGGTTTGGTTCTCAACTTGCATTAAGTATTATTCACTGCATTCACTGCAGAGTAAGTAGTAGTAACTACTGAGTTAATTTAGTCAAATATATTTCATTATGGCCTACTGAGAGAGAAACACGGTATTTATAAGGGAGTGTACCACTAGGAATAACATTATGTCAATTACAAAAAAAGTAATATTCAGTGTAAAAATACTTGAATGTTTGAGAACATATTTCAGATTTAGTGATGTGATTCTAGTATTTGAAAAGTTGTTCACTAGTGTAAAAGCTGAACTAGAATTTAAGCAAGACTCATGTCTGTCATTGACCATCTACAACAGATATATTAAATCTATAATGAATTTGCAAGAAAGGGAAAACTGTTCGTCGAGTCTGAGGAAAGCCAAATTTTTGTCTCCAACAAACCAAAGTGCTCTCGTAGTCCCGTATAAAGCCATACACAGATAATGCATTTAAACACAATTAATCATTTCTGTAAAGAGAAATAAAGCATTACTTAAAAATGCCTAAGAATTCTTGCCCCATCTCTGTGTGTGCCCCATATATCCAAGAATGGCTATTCTCATTAGACAGACTTGTCAAAGAGGCTGTAAATTAACCTTGAAGTCAAAATTTTGAACAAATCATTTTATTTTAGAACAAAATATAGCACTGTGTTGTGCCAATTAATACTTGCTGTGGCAAGATCTGACACTCAAAAGGAAAAAAAGGTACAACTTTTCAGAAATAAAAAGTGATGTGCTTTGGAGTTGTGCTCATGGCAACATTTCCAAAGGAGCGAGTTATCTTGGACTTCTATGGCCACAGAGTGCTCTGAATGCAGTGACATCATTTTGGCAGCAACAGTCCATACAACAGACTGCTCACATGCAGGAATAATTTAATGAATTTAGATTGTTAGCTCAATAAATATTAAAAATGGATGATCAGATGGACTTCGGTAAGGTTTTTTCACAATATTTCACCAAACACATTATTTTTACATCTGCCTTTATAAATAAACCTGATCAGAAAAAGTGAACCTAAATAAATGGACTTTTTACTGTTACTGGAGAGAGAAAAAGAGGATTGATAACCATATTTTGTATCATCTTTCAGAAAAGATTATTGAAAGAACAGGAATTACAGAGATGCAGTCAGAAACGATTTAATAAATGTGACAGAAAATAAGCCGTGTTACCCACCTGTCCAAAAACATGCCATTGAGTATCGAGGGGGTGGGGAGCACGGAAAGGAAAGAAGTCAGATGTGCGTATAGCTTTCACCTCCACTTCATGAAGACCTCTTCAGTGAGATGTCCTGGAAATAGGATTGCTGAAGTGGCACAGATTTCATTCGGAGCACCTCCGCCTCATTGCCCTGATCCCTTCAAATTGCCATGAACTCTCGTAGCTGTATTTCAACATTAGTCTGGAAGCTCAGCTGGTACTAAAAGGCAATTGTGGCTGTGTATCAGTGATCAGCGATTTCTGCAAGCAGGCTCTGACAATTGAGAGTTACTAGCATGCTTGAATTTTGGTGTGTCTGTATTATAGGACAGAAAGAAAGGCAATTTTCCATTTGAAAGCATCCAAGTCTTTTGATTTTGTGTGTTTTGCTAAGATTATCTATTTCTTCAGACTGTTTTTGCTTTTGAGGGTTGAATTGAAAGAGAATGACACACTATACATAAGAGAACAGAAATACGTGCTAAGGCTTAACATGATGGCCAATATAGATCAGGCACCAGGGCTAGGATTTATAATGTCTAGCTGTAGATGTCAACATCTGAACTAGTCACTGTAGGATCATTTTACAGACAACAGAAAGAAACAGGTACTTTCAGAATTCAACATAACTCATTCTAAAATAAATGTATAAAAGAGATCAGATGAATCATGTTCAAATAACACCTATTTCCCACCATTTTCTTCAAGATAATTTGGGTGTAGAAGAGTAAAGTTAGTTGACATGAGCTGAACTTTGAGCTCCTGACTAATAGTTTTATCCAACAAATCCTACTGACATTTATTTACACTGTACATTTGACATTCTTTTGCATGTGTAAAATTTTTTGAATTTCAATTAGACCCTACAATGATCATACAAAGTGACATTTTAAGACATTAAGGTGTTTTTTCTTCTATTAAATGATGTCTTTAACATTGGATTCAATAAGTTTCTCTGCAATAAAAGCAATTACTCATGAAGATCAATTAGTATCTTACTTTTAGTAAAACCATACTACAGTTATGGTATCCTTTGGGAGGCTGCAAACCTAGATATAGTTTTAGCATTTTTGCAAAAGTTAAAATATTTGGTCCCTTTATTAACAGGCAGTGTGCTGGTATATGTAAGATTTACTTCATAACTGCGGTGTGGTAGTTTGGGATATCATTGGCAAATCAATGATTAAATGATGTTTGCTCATAAATATGAAAACCCAGCTGGTAAGCAGCTTGGCAGAAAAGGACCTGGGGGTTCTGGTGGATACCAAGTTGAACACGAGCCAATGATTTACCCTTGCCACAAGGAAGTTTAATGGGATCCTAGGATGCGTTAGATAAAGCATTGCCAGCAGGTTGAGGGAGGGGATCCTTCTGCTTTATTCAGCACTGATGAGGCCACACCTGGACTATTGTGTCCAGTTCTGGGTTCCTCAATATAAGGTAGACATGGACATACTGCAGATGTTGAACATGAACATCAACATGAAGGTGTTGAAGGGACTGGCACACTTCTATAATGAAAGGCTGAGAGAGTTAGGACTGTTCAGCCTGGAGAAGAGAAGGCTCAGGGCAATCTTATCAATGTACATACATAGCTTGGGAAGGGTAGAGAGAGTGCAAAGAAGACAGAGCCAAGTTGTGGCAACAGTAAGTTCCGTGGCCAGGTGCTAGATCAAGGCAGACAGGGGGGTTCCTGGAGCCAGGGAATCTCAAGGAAGATCAGAGAGCCCTGCTAGGAGCCAGCAGTTCTCATGAGCGAGGCAGGCATGGCAATGTGGGCTTGGCCAGAAGCAACCACGAGAGATTTAAACAGCCCTTGGGAGCGCTAGTGACCAGGAGTGTTGCCAACAGGGCAAGACACGTCAGCCAGGGAGCGGCGCGGCTGTTTGCATGGCAGTTCACATGGAAGGGTGCGCAGGAAGGGCCCTGCAGCCTGCTTGTTGGTCCACAGCCAGGGAAGAGCTCAAGGTCACAGCCGAAATGGCGGGCACTCGCCTCAGAGCGGTCACAGCCGAAATGGCAGGCACTCGCCTCAGAGCTAAAACCAGTGCTCCTGCACAGAAAGCCCCGCAGATATCTCGTGCATCCACCCAGGCAGAACTGGTAAAGAGGGAGATTTCAGTACAGGTGGTAGGTTGCAGTGAGTGCCCAGACCCTTCTCCTTCTTTTGGCAGAAAGGTAAGTACTTGCACACAGTGTGCACAGGTCGATGATCTGTTATGTCAGGTGGCCAAGTTGCAAGAAACAGTTAAAAGTTTATGTAGTATCAGAGGAGCCGAGACAGAGATAGATAGGTGGTTTCATAACCATGTTCCTGTAGCGGATACCACTGAGAATGAGGCACCCTGGACCCTGGTGACCCACAAAAGCAGGACTCTGCTTCAGCCCCCACCCTCTGGCATCACAACAAAAAACAGATATGAAGCTTTAACAGCTATAAGCACCCAGAAACAAGGTCTGCCAGGAAGACCTGCACCAGCAGCACATAGATATCATAAAAAACAATGATGAGTGCAAGTGTGGGTGACTCTGTCAAAGGGCCCTGAGGCTGCCCTTCTGCTGCCTTAACAGGGAGTCGTGTGAGGTATGCTGCCTTCTGGGAGTTAAGGTTCGAGATGTTGCTGAGAGTGTCACAACTTGTCAGGAATACATACTACTACCCACTGTGACTTTTTCATATGGGCATGAATGACACTGCAAGCTGGAACCTGGGCAGAATCAAGGAAGACTACAAATCCCTGGGGGTGCAAGCGAAAAAAATTGGTGCCCAAGTTATCTTTTCCTCCATTTTACCAGTTAGAAGAAAGGGACCAGCCAGAAATGGATGGATAATGCAAATTAACTCCTGGCTATACGGCTGGTGCCATCGTGAGGGTTTTGGCTTTTGTGAAAATAGGACATTCTTTGATGAATGTGGCCTGTTAGAGAGGGATGGAATCCACCTGTCTAGAAGACACAAGGGAATCTTTGGCAGCAGGCTGGCCAACTTGGTGAGGCGGGCTTTAAACTGAAGGACTTGGGGGGTGGAGTCCAAGGGGGCAACTCTCATGCCATCTTATCAAACTGGGGAATAAGCCAGGCTAACCAGAGCACTGAAAAATATTCATGAGCTGACTCTCAAGATGAGATCCAAAAGGCCAACCACCTCAAGGGTGTGTATAGCTGTGGCAGATCCTCTTGCACCCCTCCAGGGAAACCTGCATGCTCGATTACCTTTCTGAAATGCCTGTACACCAGCACACGGAGCACGGGGAATAAACAGGAAGAACTAGAGATCTGTGTGCGGTTGCAGGGCCATGATCTCATTGCAATTACAGAAACACGGTGGGGTAGCTCGCATGACTGGAATGCTCTCATGGATGGCTACGTTTTAGGACAGACAGGCCTGTGGGGTGAGGTGGTGGAGTTGCTCTCTATGTAAGAGAGCAACTGGAATGTATCAAGCTCTGCCTAGGTCTGGATGAAAAACATGTTGAGAGCTTATGGGTAAGAATTAAGGGTCAGGATAATATGGGTGACACTATTGTGGGTGTTTTCTGCAGACAACCGGATCAGGAAGAGGAAGTGGATGAGGCCTTCTACAGACAGCTGGAAGTAGCCTCACCATCACAGGCCCTGTTTTCTCATGGGGGACATCAGCCACCCTGACATTTGCTGGAAAGGCAACACAGCAAGGCACGCACAGTCCAGGAGGTCTCTGCAGAGCGTTCATGATAACTTTTTGACACAGGTGGTGGAGGAATCACAGAGGACAGGCGTGCTGCTGGACCTTGTGCTAACAAACAAAGAAGGACAAGTTGGGGGTGTGAAGGTTGGGGGCAGCCTTGGCTGCAGTGGCCATGAGATGGTGGAGTTCAGGATCCTGCATGGAAGAAGCAGGGCAAAATGTAGAATTACAACCCTGGACTTCAGGAGGCATGGCTTTGGCCTCTTCAAAGGCTTACTTCAAGGAATCCCATGGGTTAAGGCTGTAGAAGGTAGGGGAGTACAAGAGAGCTGGTTAATGTTAAAGCACAACTTCCTCCAAGCTCAAGATCAGTGCATCCCTAGGAGTGAGAAATCAGGCATAGAAGGCAGAAAACATGCATGGATGAGCAACGAGCTTCTGCAAAAACTCAGATGGAAGAAGGAAGTTTGCAGAATGTGGGAAAAGGGACTGGTCACTTGGAAGGATTATAGGAACGTTGTCAGAGTATGCAGGGATGCAACGAGGAAGGCTAAGGCCCGCTTGGAATTAAACCTGGTGAGGGATGTCAAGGACAGTAAGAAGGGCTTCTTCAAGTGCATCAGCAACAAAAGAAAGACTAGGGAAAACGTGGGCTCACCCCTGAATGAAGTGGGTGCCCTGGTGATGGAGGATGCAGAGAAGGCGGAGTTACTGAATGCCTTCTTTGCTTCAGTCTTTACTGCTAAGGCCAGCCCTCAGGAATCCCATACCCTGGAGGTAAGAGAGAGAGCCTGGAGTAAGGAAGACTTTCCCTTGATTGAGGACAATTGGGTTAGAGATCATTTAGGCAAACTTGACACCCACAAATCCATGGGCTCTTGTAACATCCTCATAGGTAAGCTTAGGAAGTGTGGGTTAGATGACTGAACACTGAGGTGGATTGAGAACTGGCTGAATGGCAGAGCTCAGAGGGTTGTGATCAGTGATGCAGAGTCTAGTTAGAGGCCTATAACTATCAGTGTTCCCTGGGGTCAGTACTGGGTCCAGCCTTGTTCAACACATTCATCAATGACCTGGATGAGGGGATAGAGTTTGCTGATGATACAAATCTGGGAGGAGTGGCGGACACACCAGAAAGCTGTGCCACCATACAGCGTGACCTGGACAGGCTAGAGAGTTGGGCGGAGAAGAATATAATGAAGTTCAGCAAGAGCAAGTGTAGGGTCCTGCACCTAGGGAGGAATAAGCCCATGCAACGGTACAGGCTAGGGCTTGCCTGCTGGAAAGCAGCTCTGTGGAGAAGGACCTGGGAGACCTGGGGGACAAGAAGTTGACCATGAGCCAGCAATGTGCCCTTGTGTCCAAGAAGACCAATGATATCCTGGGGTGCATTAAAAAGAGCGTGGCCAGTAGGTCGAGGGATGTTACCTTCCCCCTCTACTCTGCCCTGCTGAGGCCACATCTGGAGTACTGTGTACACTTCTGGGCCCCCCAGTTCAAGATAGACAGGGAACTACTGGAGAGAGCTGGAGATGACCAAGGGAACATACCACTTCTTTTATGACGAAAGGCCAAGACACCTGGGTCTCTTTAGCCTGGAGAAGAGAAGACTGAGAGGGCATCTCATCAATGCTTATAAATACTTAAAAAGTGGGTGTCAAGAGGATGAGACCAGACTCTTTTTAGTGGTGCCCAGCAACAGGGCAGGAGGCAACAGGCACAAGCTGGAACACAGGAAATTTGAGAGTGACAGAGCACTGGAACAGGTTTCCCAAAGAAACTGTGGAGTCTCCTTCTCTAGAGATATTCAAAACACACCTGGATGCATTCCTGTCCAACCTGCTCTAGGTGAACCAGCTTTGGCAGGAGGGTTGGACTAGATGATCTCCAAAGGTCCCTTCCAATGCCTGCCATTCTGTGATTCTATGTTTTCAGTGGTGCTCAGTGACAGGACAAGAGGCAATGTGCACAAACTGAAACACAGGAGGTTCCCTCTGAACATCACTTTGTTACAATGAGTGTGACTGAGCACTAGACCCAGTTGCCCATAGACATTGTGGCCTCTCTGTCTTTGGAGATACTCAAAAGCTGCCTGGTTATGGTCCTGAGCAATTGGGTCTAGCTGACCCTTCTTGAGCAGAGGGTTTGTCCCGGAAGACCACAGAGGTAACTTCCCACCTCTGTCATTCTAAGATTCTGTGAAGTATGCTTTATAAGGTCCTGAAAAAGGTATTCTTTGATGAATACAGTGATGAATAATAGCAATAGATAAAAATCTCATTTTTTTTTTCCTATAAAGTCATTTATTGCTATGATAATGACTGGTAATACCCACAATTTAAACTTAAAAAGACATACTTTAAAATATCAAATACATAGAAGGAAATGGTCATAAGTAACATACAAGCTTGCAGTTTGTATTGCCATATTTTAGATATAGGGAACATTCCAAAGCCAGAAAGTGCACTGGTATTTCAACTCATGAATTCCAAACTAGCTTAGTCATTTTAGAGGATTTTCCAAGCTTTCCCAAGTATTACTAAATAGCAAACACTGGTAATAATTTGTCATGGGCCTAAACTGTGAGCCAGAAAGGCGCTCTGTCCTGAATGCTGGAGAATGACAGCCACTTACTTATGGAGAAAGTGGTACAAGAGTTTTCAAAGATCAGGCAGATGTCAGGCTTGCAGGATGAACTTTCTGTGATACCATTGTTCAGTTAGTACACTAGGGGCTACTCTTTTCTGTGTGGGTCTCCCTACAGGGGATAGACCAAGTTTTTATCTGGGAATGGTCCAACTGCAAGAGGCTTACTTGTTGGGAAGAGACATGGTTTTCTATGAAGAATTCCTGTATTGATTTAGAAATGTTAATAAAGGTCAAGCTGCTTTACTGAAAACAAGATAAGAAAATATACATACTTCTAGTCATGAAGAAATTCCTTTGAACATTTCTCAGTTTTATTCAACGTCACATGAAACATATTAAAAATTAAGATTGTTTGAGTTAAAAGAAAAAAGTGACTACTTTGGTCTTTTTCCCACTTTTGACGTAAGCAACAGTTTCATCATCTTCTACTCATAATATAAAAGTAATGCCTAGGAAAAAGCGGTGTCATTCATTGGACTTACATCATTAAATTATTCCTCAGACTGTTCTTTTCAGCATGCCTAACTCCTTTGGGCAGCAGTGACATAATAAATTCATATTTTACACAGCTGTGAAATTTGAGGAAAGTTATTTCTGTTTTATATAAGATAAAGTAATATTAGATTCATATGTCCCTGATCAAATTAATCACATCTTAACAAGTAGTTCTAGTAAGGATTGTCTTTACCAATGTAATTCATTATCATCATGCAAAATCCACTTAATTCTCAATAATTAAATGTGAGGTATTATGGCTATGCATCTTAAAGGAATGAAATATGTATCATTATCTGATTTTCACCTAAACCACGTCGTAATAGTGGAAAGATTAAAATTAATAAATAGGAGATACACTCAAACAGTAGTCTGAATATTTATATTATTTAAAAATAGGGACAGTGAATGATGTCAACAATATGTGCAAATGAAGCAAAAAAATTGCTGTCAGGGTAGCAAAATCTTATAAGAACATTTAAAATAAGTGTGTAAAGAGTGTAGTGGGGTAATAGGTATTTTATTAAAGTATCATGATAAAGTCAACATTGAGAGGTTAATGATGGTGCAGTCTGAGATCCCTGAGGCAAATCTAATTTGAATGAGAGATCAAACTGGTCCTCTGCAGGTCCTAGCATGAGCAAGAAGACAAAAATGACTATTTGTATTCAGTCCCACATATGATGTCCTGCTTTGTGTTCCTCAGCAAGCATGTTGCTCAAGGCCTGTGTAGCTGGAAAACAAATCTGAATAATAAATTAACGTATGCAAACCCTCTTTCACAAACAGTTTTTGATGCAAAGGCTCAGGAAACTGAGCAAGCAGACAACTAAGCCACACCTCTTTTCAAATACAAGTGTAAGCAAAAACTCAGGTATGCTGGATATTACAAGGGTGTCTGCTTAGCAGCTGTCGGAAGCACAGGCTTCTCTGCATTCAGTTTTCCCATCCACTATGCATGTGATATCTTCTCCTAGGCACTCGCATCTCCCAGACATGAGACCTGAAAAAGAGGGAAGTTATTTAGAAAACCACTGGAATTTATAAACATTGAAATACCCCACTATTAAACTGCAGAGGAGAAGAAGAAAAAGGGTACAATAGGCTATCTGACTATTTCCACCTAACAGGAGCAGAATAAAGTTTGAAACTAAGGAAGACTTTTCCCTGATCTAACGTAAGACAAGAAAAAAAGATTTTTTTTTTCTCTAACATATATAGATTCTGTATAAATTGATTCAGACTAATGCTATACTGCAGCAGAATCCAATGCAAGCTAAAATTGCTAGTAGATACACATCATCTTGGTCTAAAGCTTTTAGAACATATTTGATTTGGAGAAAAGCTGTTGGAGCTTTGTACAATTGTTTTAAGCTCTGTCTCACTTTCCATCATGAAATATTTCAAAGAGTTTTAAAATTAAAACTGCTGATTGCCCCACTACTCTTTTTATTCCCTTATTTTGTGTAAATGTTGAACTACATCTTAAACTCCTGAACACTGGCAGAAATTATATGTGTTCACTGTAGATATTAAACATTTAGAGTTATTTTGGGTCATGTGATGGCTGCAGTAGGAGATTGGAATTCTTACAGGTATTAAGACAGATATGGGCAGGCATTGACACCAGTCATGAGTTTATCTCATGGAAAAGGTTTATTTCAGAACACCAAAAAGGAAATATGTGAAATAAGTAAAAAGTTAAGCAGTGCAAATTTTTTATTTATATCAAAGGGCATTTGAAACAAAGATCTTTGTTTTATGGCCTATGATAAGATCTGACTTCTTTTCCATAAAAGAGGTTTCTGTAGCAATCATCACCAACACTGAGGTCATCTCATGGGTGGGAAATGAGCACTGTTTTCCAAGTGATAGAACTGAGCCTGGCTAAACTATGGTTACAGGTTACTTGTTATCTGGGTCTACTTTAATTTTAATCTGTAAATTTTACTCTTTCCCCTGAACAACACTGAAGGTCTGATTTTTAGAGTTATCGAGCGTTCAGAACTCAAACTTTTTTTGATTAGCAGCTTGATTTTATGTTGTCATTCCAAAACAGCATTTAAATAAACCTGTAATGTGTAATACAGTATATGACGGACAAAGGAGCTGTGTGTGTTTTAGGCAAGAACCAAAGTAATGGTTAAAATCAACCATTAAGTAAAAACACTCAGGTTCTGCTCCTATGTGAAATAGGGCTGCTTGGGGCTATTTTTACAATATATTCAGAGCTAATATGTTAGCTTTAGAAAATATCAAATGTATGAATGGCATGATCAGCTTTCAAACGTACTTATCGCTCAAAGAAATAAGAAAAATTAAGAGAAGAATATTTCCACTGTTGTTTCCAGTGTAATAATCATACCAGAAAAGACATGGAATGTTATAATAATAATAACAACAACAACTGTAAGAACAACAACAATAATAAAAAGTTTAATTTTCAATGGAGCTGTAATAAGATTACTCTTCATCAAGAAATCTGAGTACTTGTAATGGATTACTATCAATGTGTTATCTTCTAATCTTACCATTTGGGATTTGTCATTGTGCCCAAGAATACTTCAAGATCATGAGTTCAATGGGGAACAGAATGATGAACGGTAGTCATTCTACTCAAGGACTTCATCTGTCATAGAAGCAAGCAAATGAATTTCTTGTCAAGAGTACCAAAAGGAAAAGCTCATTTAATTTCTTATGGGACCAGCTGCAAAACAGAAAGACAAAAGTCAGTTTTATAATGGCATGAAACAAAAAGACATCAGAATAGACCAATACTGCCACATTTATGCAAATCAGCAATTCTTGCACAACAAGTAACTCCATACATTTCTTGTATCAAAAAAGACTACTTATGCGACGATCAATCTGGAGAGTCAGAAACAAAAGTATCTCATTTTTTTTAAACAAATATAAACATAACTGAAATACATTTTCCAAATCAGATGGGAAAAAAACCCTTTTTACAATTATGATATAATTGCAGTTAAAAGTTGTACTTATAGATATTATGAAATACTGTGTGGACTTTATTCCTTTTCCAGTAAAAACAAAATTGAATACAATGTTTTTGTACACCTGAGCTCATTCAGTTGAATTCTTTGTAGAGGCAAGACTTTGCCAAAACAGTTTTAGCTGTGTTATCAATAAACATATCTTAGTTTGTACTTACGTCGCAGCAACTTCCTACTCAAGCCCTCCCTGCATCTAAAGATGCATCAGCCCAGAGAAGACAAATGTACTTAGACAATATGGAGAACAGCATTGTGTCCACAGTTCAAATTCTACCCTGAATTTCTATTTAGGTGTCAACATAAACAAATATTTAGCCTTTACAAATGAAAATAATCTTCCTGTTCATGGGAAAACTAGTGACAACGATATGAAGAAGGCTGAGGTACTCAACAATTTCTTTGCCTCAGTTTTCACTGGCAATCACTCTTCTCACATCTCCAAGACCCTGAACCTCAGGACAGGGACTTGGGAAAGGAAGTCTAATCCACTGTAAGAGAAGATCAGGTTCAATACCACATGAGGAACATGAACATACACAAGTCCATGGGTCCTGACAAGGTGCAGCCCAGGGTATTGAGAGAACTGGCAGATGTAGTTGCCAAGCCACTCTCTGACATATTTGAAAAGTCACAGCAGTCAGGCTAAGTCCCCAGTGATTAGAGGATAAGGAAACATCACAGCCTTTTTCAAAAAGGGTGAAAAGGAGGACTCTGGGAACTACTGACCAGTCAGCCTATGCCCAGTGAGATCACGGAACAGATCCTCCTGGAAGTTATTTTGAAGCATATGGAAGATGGGAAGGTGACCAGAGACAGCCAACATCACTTCACAAAAGGCATATCATGCCTGACTAATCTTGTGGCTGTCTACAATGAAGTGACTGCACCAGTGTACAAGGGAAGAGCAACCGATGTCATCTACCTGGACTTCTGTAAGACCTTTGATATGGTCCCCAAAATTCTTATTTCTAAATTGGAGAGATATGAATTTGATGGATGGGGTGTTACATGGATAAGGAATTGGTAGTATCCAAAGAATACAGTCAACAGGTCAAACTCCAAACAGAAATCAGTGATGAGTGGTGTCCCTCAAGGGTCTATACTGCGACTAATACTGGTTAATGTCTTCATCACGGACACAGACAGTGGAATTGAGTATACCCTCAACAACTGCAGATAACATCATGCTGAGTCATGCAGGTGATACACTTGAGGGAAGAGATGCCATCCAGAAGGACCTTGGCAGGCTTGAGAAGTGGACTTGTGAGAATCTCATGAAGTTCAACAAGGCCAAGTGCAAGGTCTTGCACCTGGTTGAGGCAGTAAATATCAGCGCAGACCAGGTGATGAAGTGCTTGAGAGCAGGCCTGCAGAGGACTTAAAGGTAATGGGATATGAAAATATGGACATGAGCCAGCAATGTGCACTTGCAGCCCAGAAAGCCAATCGTATCCTGGACTGCATCAAAAGAAGTGTGGCCAGCAGGTCAACGGGGGCAATTGTCCGCCTATACTCCCCTCTTGGGAGAACCCACCTGTAGTACTGCACCGAGTTCTGGGGTCCCCAGAATAAGAAGACCATGGACTTGTTAGAGAGGGTCCAGAGCAGGGCTGCAAAAATGATGAAAGGGCTGGAACACCTTTCCTGTGAAAAAAGACTGAGAGAGTTGGGGAAGAAAGGCTGAGAGATTCACCCTGGAAAACAGAAGGTCCTAGGGAGACCTTATTGCAGCCTTTCACTATATAAAGGGGGGCTTATAAGAAAGACTAAGAGAGAATTTTTACTTGGGCCTGTAGTGACAGAAGAAGGGGCAATGGTTTTAAACTGAAAGAAGGTAGATTTAGATTGGATATACGGAAGATATTTTTTAAAATGAGGGTGTTGAAACACTGCAACAGATTGCCCAGCGAAGTGGGCAGATTGCCCACAGATTGCTCCATCATTGGAAGTGTTCAAACTCAGGTTGGATGGAGCTTTGAGCAACCCAGTCTAGTGAAAGATGCTCTTGCCTATGGTGGGGGAGTTGGACTAGATGATCTGTAAAGGTCCTTTCCATTACAAATCATTCTATGATTCTTAAGATTTTTAACACTCTTTGAGACTTTAGTGCAAACCATTCTATGTTTCATATAGGGATATAATGTATTCATACGTAAGCATAAGTAATTGCATTTTCAAGTTTTTTACTATTTTATATATTTTATGAATTGTCCTTTTAATAATATCTATTTCAAAACCACTGTAATTATGTGGTCCACCTTATGTAGTTAAAGTAGATAGTACTTTATGGGCAAGTGCCCTGCCAAGTCAAGTGAGGGATCATTAAATAACTTGAATATTTGTTATGATGCAATTACTAAATAATTTGTTTACTGATTATAAATTAACATTAACTTAGTACTGAGGTATATATACTTAGGTATTTTTCTTTTCTTCTCACCATCTATACTGGTTTATGGCTCATGCATGCACTTCCACAGTGTCTTTGGCCCGAAATATTCTTCTATTGTCATATTTCTATTATAAAAAAGAAGATGCATTATTTACACCTTATACATAACAGTCAACACAGTTAATTTCATTTAGACAAAGCTTTAAATGCACTAAAAGAAAATGAAAATCCATATCATGTGATTCCGATGTGATCTCAAGGGAGTAATCCTTGCTGTTAAAACAACAATTATTAAGAATCCAACACACACTGTGCTCACATGCAGAGCAAGAAAGGAGGCTTGCCATTTCAGTACTTTATAGATGATGGACTTTTCGTTTGACTGTTACATGTAAAGAAATCCTTCTTCCAAGCTGAACCTCTTTTTTTTTATATCACTCTTCTAAATCCTATGTGGCTTCTAGGAGATCTTGAAAACCATGACCTGTGCACATCATTCTAATTATGTAATCACTTGGCAATTTTTCAGAGTAAAAAAGTCAGCTGGCTTCACAGACTAACACATACCTTTGCGCTATTTGTTCGCACTATCATGATTTTCTGGAAGACTAAATTGGTTTAGATCCTGTTTCATAACCGTTCTGCTATATCATGCTCACTACAGACAAGACAGCCACTGATTATCACATCCACCACCTGTTCTACCTTGTGAGTGAACAGTAGATCCAACTGTATGTCACCCGAGAGCACAATGTGACCCCCAACACCTTCGAGAAATCTTGATTGTTTGAAACACAGCACTGCCCTGCCAGCAGATACCAGGGAGGTTACAATCCGCTGTGAGAACTGGTATTTGTGGTACAGACACTTCCTCCTATGGTTTGAAGAAGCTTTGTGCACTTCCTCAGCCTGGTTGGGTGGACACAATCCCACAATGGCATCACCCATAATGGCATGATCCTCTGAGCTGGCCCTATGAGCTCTCGTCCCACCCCCTGTCTTGTAGAGGAGCGGCATGTATCCAAGCTTCTCCTTCATGTTAAGGGCAGCCTCTCTCCCTACTCTGTCTCTCTTGAAGATCTTGCACCTGTCCATCGCTTAAAGCTGTTGTGCTAGATGTCCTACCATATCTCAGTTTTTCAAACAACATCCCAATTGCATGGCTGGAGCTACAGTCACTCCTGCTTGTTTCCCAGGCTGTATAAATCTGTGGACAGGTATGTCAGGTTGGTTCCCTTCCACCCTTTTTCATCATTCCTTAGGTCTACCTTGTTAACATCACCCTGCACCCGTTACTTTCCACCCCCTCTACTGTTTGTCTCTTTACTTGACTGTGGTTAGCAATCTCACTCCATCATTTTCCAAGTTCAAAGATTTTCTGACGAGGTTGGCCTGCCTCTTGACAAAAGTGCTTTTGCCCCACTTTGCCAGAACTATCATATCTCTCCCTAGCAGCCGTTGATCCTCAAAGGTTCTGTGATCATAAAAGCCAAAACCTTGACGTTGTACACCTGACGATGATACCAGTTGATGACAACCATATACTGTCCGGAATGATCTTTTCCCTTCATCTGCTATCAGGTCACTGAACCAAGTAGTAGATGAGTGACAGAAAGCGTAGCCTGGAGATGCACCAGATCTAGCTGAGCCCAAACCACGCAATAGCAGAAAAAGGACTGCATGTGATGGTATTAGGAGTTTTCCTCTATTTGGGGGAAAAAATCCCCCATCTTTGGACCTGAATTGCTGGGTGAGCAGTTTTGCTGCTTGCTGAGAGCTTGGATCTGGGATGTTGATGATTCTGTTGATGATTTGCTAAGCTGTTTTTATTCTTCTGGAAAACCAACATTCATTTTTAATATGTCTTTTCTTTAAAAAGAAGCAGAATCTCACAGGGGGTCAAAGCATACTTGTAAATTAGAATAAGTGCCACCAATGCAGAGTATGTGTTTTGACTTTATGTTGTGGATGAAGGTGGCATTGAGGATGTCTTAAGTATGTAATGTTCTCGGAGCACAGCTTTGTATCAAAAAAAGCTGTTGTTGATACATGGAAGAAATAAGAGGAATTTAGGAAGTGGATAATATGGGCTGAAAGCACAATATTAAAAAAAACCCCTATTGTTTGTTAACCATATTTTGCTTGGTGCTATTGACAGACTTCATGAAGAAAGGAAGCACAAAACCCTATAAGAATGTACTGGTAAAGAAAGCATGCCTTGTAATGGTAAGCTAAACAACTTTTATTTGTCACTTTTTTTCATGGAACCATTTAATTGGATGGTGACTACAATCTAAAATTAGGTACATAGGCTCCTTAATTTAGTACATGAAGACATAGCACAGTCCTATGGCCAAAATTTGAAGATAAAGTTTGAATAGGAAAAAAAGATGCACAGACAGCATCAATACTAATTAACTTTTCAACAGGTCACCCCTGAGGGACTGTGTCCATGGGTGAGTCATGCCAGGGGAAGACATCCCCAACATGCCTGTGGATAACCCATGATGGAGGAAGGACACCCCTGAGGGATCAAAGGGGCAACAGGCACATAGCCTCACTGCCTATGATGCCTATCACCTAAGCTAGAGGTGTAATCTGCAGTGAAAATGTGGGAAGTTTTATAAATGGGGAGGAGATAGTTGTTTATGTAAGTGTTCATGTAAATATTTATGTTCATGTTTTGATTTTCACAGTTTCTGAGTCAGTGATTCGAGGTTTGTGCTGGTTGACATTAAGTCAAATAAATTGTCTAACTCTAGACTGCTTTGCAGGCGACTGATGGTGGAAGACACCCATTCAAATGTGCAACTGATTCTGAGATTGTTACGAGAATGATTCTGTGAGGTACCAGAATTATTGGCTGCTTTTGAGAAGCTGACAAATTTAGAAATTCTGTTATCATATAAAGCCATTAGTTTCTCAATTCAGGTCTCTCTTTCTCTCTTTCTGATTGAAAGAACTTTGGTCAGGAAAGCTTCCTATTGAAAGCTCCACTGGAACTGATGTGTCTTCATGAAATGATTCCACCTTAACAAGACAGTAATTTTCCAACAGAAAAATGTCTGTTGTCAAAAGTGTTACAAATAAGAGGCAGCCATGGGCACACACCTCTGGAAAACAGGCCCACGGGGCTACACATGATGAAGCGTGGGTTAAAGACAAAAAGAAGTGATTGATCTTAACGGACCCTTGTCAAATAAAAAATATCCTATAGAAGGCCATGATGCTGAAGAAGTATAGCTCTGCTTTGTTTAAAAATTACTCTTACCAACCTAGAGAAACTGATTCAAATTTCAGTTGTCCCAAAGCTTAAAAAGAAAGAAAGAGAGAAAGAAAAAACAAAAGAGAGAAAGAACAAAAGAGAGAAAGAAAGAACAAAAGAGAGAAAGAAAGAGAGAAAGAGGGAAAAAGAGAAAGAGAAAGGGAGAAAGAGAGAAAGGGAGAAAGAGAAAGAGAGAAAGAAAGAAAGGAAGGAAGGAAGAAAGGAAGGAAGGAAGAAAGAAGGAAAGAAAGAAAGAGAAAGAGAAAGAAAGAAAAAGTTCTGCAAACTGGTGATAAACAGTGAAAGGAGACAGATAAGAACTTTGGCAAGAGAAGCTGGAGCTGGTGGATGGCAGTGAAAGGTCTCTGATGATGACATTAGCAACCCAGTTTTACCGAGTGACCGATCAAGTGACACAAAGTAATACAGAATCATTCTGTGAAAATATATCATGAGTTGCTGGGTGAATAAAGGAGATACTGTGTTTCTCTCATATCATATGGAGATCATCAGCTAAAGATATTAAAGTTCTACTTTTATACAAACTGTAAGTGAATAAGTGATAATGATTTACACAATAAAGATATTCCGCAATGGAAAATAAGAGCAGTTATCTAGAAAGTTAAAAGGAAAGCCAAATAACCTTCATTACTGGGTCTACCATAGCGTCACAAAGGTTGAAATTTTATGACAGTTGCTTATGCTTAAAATAATTTTTGACTACTCTTTTATATAAAGAATTAATTTTATATAATGAAAATAGTTTATCTTACACTGTTACTAAATGTAGACCTGGATATAAGCATAATTTATTTAAATTATTTCTATTCTTAATAGAAATCTTTGGCAAAAAATCAGTAGGTTGTTAATAAGTGGAAACAGGTTCTAACAGAGAAAGTCTAACTTGAAAGTATTTGGATTTTTAAAGTCAAATATTGACAAGTAAATTAAAAAATAAGCAAAAGCTTGGATTATATGTATACCTTTGTGACCTTAAGTGGAAGGACATATGTGAAATGCTGGTAGGTGTTGGGAAATAATGTGAAATGTTATTCCATGACATTTTTCTGAAAATTTGCTTCCTTTTAAAAGGTCCTTATATATGGACTGATACCACTGAGTGTAACACAGTTTTTGCTTTTTTCAGTCCTGTTTTTTTCTGTGCTACTCATTCACAGAAATTAATCACCTATTGATTTTATAATCGAGTATGAGTTTGCACACAGGATTTGTTGCCTGTGGGAGCTGCTATACTACAGGAAAGCAGGAAGGGAAGGAAAGGAATGAAAGGGAGAAGGAAAGGAAGGAAAGGGAGAAGGGAAGCAAGGGAGGGAGAGAAGAACAGAGGGAGGAAGAAAGAGAAGGAGGAAAAGAGAGAAGGAGTGAGGGAAGAAGGGATGGAAGGAAGGAAGGAAGGAAGGAAGGAAGGAAGGAAGGAAGGAAGGGAGGGAGGAAGGAAGGAAGAAAGGAAGCTAATTTTTTGTTGTTCCAGTCCTCTTTCTAACCCTTTACTGCAATTAATGTATTTTCCGAAGACCATACACTACAAATACTGCTTCAGCATCTTGACCAGTGCATCGTATTTAGGATTTTTGTATGTTGATTTCCTTGTTTATTGGCATGGATATTGCTCCCCCACTCCCCCCCCCCAACAATGCTTCTTTTCTCTTTTAAGTGAGGACACATTGTATGCAAAGAAGCCTACAAGGGAGACTAAGCTCCTTAGGGCTTTGCAAGTTTACAAGAGATTTGCAGTTTGAATTGGTACTTTGTTTCCTGGCATCTATACATTGAAAGAATGTAAAAGAAATAATCTTCGAATATGATCATTATACATTGTCAGTTGGTAGTTTCTTTTCATTTTAAGAAGAGAATACCAAAGATGGGGCACTTCTGCTTAGCTCTGAACATAGGTGATTTGAAAATCAGTGCTTTGGAATGAAAAGGGGTGAGGCCGTTCTGTCTGAGTCATCTTCTTGAATGAAATTAAACAGTGGAAAAATTTGTGTAATAATAAACTATGTACTGAGCTTCCTTCATATTTCAATAGTCTTTCAAGCCATTTACAGACCGGCAAGTCCCAGTTCTATGAGCTGTACTGAAGGCAACTTCTGTATAGGTCAATCATTCACCATTTAGTAAGGAGTACTCAGTGGAAGAAAGGACAAGTGAGGATGTTGCATGTCTTGCCCCATGCTAGGGAATTTATCCACAGCAAATATCTAAAATGTGTGATATCTATCCATGTGTGATAAGGTCTCCAGATTTTTCAGTTCATGCAGAACCAATATCACTAAAATTTGCAGGGTCAAGGCAGTGACCATCTGTAGGATAACTCATCCAGTAACAGCAAAACGTGGCATTCAGAGAATGGGTACAGAAAAGCCCAGCAGAGCAATGTGGTTGCTGTATCAATGTATTTGTGAGGGTGAGAACTAGGAGGTCTGTCGTGCTGTCAAATCTTGCAGCAGTCACTTCACTAAAGAAGAACTCGGTATTGTTTTTAAAGAGTTATCCTTTATTTCACAGCTTTTAGAGACTTCTTAGTCCAGTGCCTTTGAAATCCTGCAATGGGAAAGGGTGTCAGGATGTTATGGATTGTCCCTGGATACAGCAGCAGTGACTGCCATGACTTCTAGAGCCTTCTTGAACAGCAGCAGACACTAATGCAGCAAATGTCAGCAAGTACTGGCCAGACTTGTCCCGTCTTCTTCTTTTACCCGTATCTACCTCTGAACAGCTTCCTCTTTGTTACATAAAGATATTTGATTTCCACCTAGCTAAAGCATACTATCTTTTGTGTGTGGTATTTGGAATGCCTGACCTCTTTGCTTCCATTATTAGCCGACTAAACATGGAAGTAAAAGCAAAACAAATATTTTCACCCCACCCCTCCTCACTGAAAAGGGAGAATGACATCAAGACTCTGAATGTCTGCTAAAACCCGGGTTCTGATCATAGTTTCTCTCTATTCTTTGCCCTCTTTAGTACTGGCAACTCTTATGAGAGTGGGTGGCAGCTGCTCCCCACCAACTTCAGGGACAGGGTGCTGGTGAGAACATGTTTCCGGTAGTGCAGAAGGAGGGTGACCTCTACTGGATAAGGTGCCACTGGCTGGCTCTGGCTGCTGTTCTCTTCCTGAGAGGAGTAGTCAGCTCAAATTGTTCGGCTTGATAAGACAGGCTTTGAATTAACAACGATGAGAAAGGGAGAGACACACCAGTTACAGCAGCCCTGTAAGAGAGTGATGGACAAGGCTGGCAAGCAAAGGATGATGTGAAAAACAGGGAACACATAATCAGCAAAACAGGGGTTAAGCAGAGTCACCTCAAATATTCACATGTAAGCAAGGACGTGCTTATGTGGCATTATTACAAGGGGAAAAACACAGAGCCTTTCTGGAAATCAGCATGCCAGAGTGCCTCTCTGAAGTGCTCATACATGGTTGCAGCATGGTGAATAAACACAAGGAATTAGAGGTCCAGGCGGAGCTGCAGGGCTATGATGCTGGGATCACAGGAACATGATGGGATGGCACCCACAATGGATGGGTACAGGCTTTTTAGAAAAAACTGTCTAGGAAGACAAGGATGGGCAGTTGTCCTTTATGTGAGAGAGCAGCCGGAGTGCATAAATCTCTCCCTGAGGATGGATGAAGAGTCAATGAGAGATTTTGGGTAAGGATAAAAAAGCAGACCAGTATAGGTGACATTATAATGGGTGTCTGCTATAGGCTGCCTGGTCAGGGAGAAAAGTAGATGAGACCTTCTTCAGACAGCTGGAATCAGCCTCACATTCACAGGCCCTCATCCTCATGGGAGATTTGAACCACCTCAATAGATGGTAGGCAGCACAGCAGAGCAGAGCATAAGCAATCCAGGGGTTTCCTGGAGAGCACTGATGACAACTTCCTGACCCACGTGACAGAGAAGATGGGGAGGAGGGCTTTTCTGCTGGACTGCATAGTCACAAAAAAGGACGGTTTTTTAACCATTTCACAAATACAGAAACCCTTCTTCTATCTACCTCTCATAACATTTTTTTTTATTTTTACTGTCTGCCTTCTGCTAAAGGATTAGCTATTTGCCCTTCAGATATTACCATACCTTACCTGTGAAATATGCAGATTTTTAGAGACAAACCAGCACCTTATGTGTGTGCCACAAACAGAGTACTTGTTCAACCTAGTGACAATTTCACTTCTAAAATTACAGTATGAAATTAAACAGAAAGACAACTAAAACCAGATTGCATATTGTCTAAATATTTCAGGGTCTGTATCATTTTGCTGCTATATTTAGTCTGCCCCTTAATTTACAGTTATACAGAAATGAAATACATATTTTTGAGTCATGACATTTGAACAGAAAAAAAAATGTAGATGTATTGAATGTTGACACTGGAATGCACACGTGTGATAATTTTGTCTCATAATTAAAGTTTTTCTACTTGAATTCTTCCACCAAGGTCTGCAGGGTACCACACATACAGAGCTCAGTCCCATCTGAAGTCCTGTTAGGAAAACAAGCCTATGTGTTGAGGCATGCTGTAATCCAGTTCTGCAAGAGATAAAAAAGGTATTTCAGGAATAATAAAGCCTAGCATGAAAAAACCTGAAGAATTCAACTCACTGACCATATCTAAACCAAAAACAAACAACCATTCCCCACCGCAATCCCATCCAATTAGTGAGTGTGATTTCTCAGGGGATAAAAATACCAGATGTTGAATAGTTCTTTTATTTAGTAGAGAAACAGATCACATATAACCAGAAAAGGTGCTCTGAAAATAAGGTATCTCTTCCTTTGGGACCACGGTCATCTTGGAAGCTACCTTTCAGCATATGCAAAATGAAGGTTTCAATGTCGACAAAACTCAGTGAAATAATAATGATTTTAAAAAGTGTTTAATGGTCAGGCTGCAGGAATTTTAACACAATACTGAAAATTCACGGGAATTGTAAAATGCTTAGATGAGGAACCAAGTGAGAAAAGAAGATTTTAGTCCCAGCCTTTGACAGTTCTACATCTCCAGTGGCACCTGTCTCTGTTCCTCATGTTTTGCTTGGTGGTCCCCCAAAAGAATTATGGTCACTAAAATATTTTAAATTTTAAAAATAGCATACCTCAAACTGAGACAAAAATGCATTTAGCAAATGTGAAAGCATAGAAAACTATGTGCTAAAGTAGAATTATTCACCTCTCCAGGTAGTCCTTTCTTACATACCTGGCTTTAACTTACCCAGGCATACCTTACCCAGATTGTAAGGCTTACATTATAAGCAGAGGATTTAGACAGAAAGAAAGTTTTAAAATTTACAACTAAAATATGAAGTAGTGTCTTTTTTTTTATAATTCTGATCTTTCAGACAGACCAGACTAGCAATGAAATAATTTAAGGAAAGTAAAAAGTCAAACTCCTGATTTTTGTGCAAATTTTTAAAAAGAATCATGAAAGTGATCCAAAAGCTTATTGCAAGAACAGCTGCAAGCCCCAAATCCCACAGTCACAGTTAGGCAGTGCTGTGTATAGTGCCTGGAGTACTTTGTGGGTTTTTATTCCTCTTTTTTTCAGAGCTTGCAAGAAAACAGAGAGGATAAGAGGAATTTTGACTGACCTGTCTGCATTTTCTTCTCTTTAAAATGAAAGGCTGATGGTAGAGAGGAGTTTTTGAGCAGCTACTGTTTCCGCCAGATGTGTGGATAAAGGGGGAGAAGACTGTGGGCGTGGGCAGTGCCAGCCAGAATCACTGTACAGCATCTATCTGGGAATTTTACTTGATGTTTTGAGAAAGAGTGTGGAGAAATAGAGGGGACACTACAGGCCTACTGTCACTGTACAAGTGGAGGTGCTTGTATAGTCAGTGCACCAGCAAAAACTTGTTATGATTACTCATGAACCTTTCTCCTTTCTTCTGCTCCTCCAGCAGCTCCTCCACATGACCATGGCAACTGAGGTTTGGTGACCGCCTTCAATATGATGGGTCTTTTGCATAGGGTTATGAAGATGGGAAGAGATGCAGTGTAGGAAGAGGTTGGGAGCTGATGAGAGCAGGGTCACAGCTCAGGAGGCCAGGGCAGAGAATCAAGCCAATGGTGGTGACACTATGGTGGGAGTGTGTCTGTCCAACAAGGGTGAGGAAGTGAATGAAACCTTCTTCAAACCACTGGAGGAAGTCTCTGTGTCACAAATCCTGGTTCTCACTGGGTACTTTGATTTCCTTGGTATCAGCTGGCAAGGCAAAACTGTTGGGTATAAGCCATAAAGACTTCTGGAGGACATCACATATACCCTCTTGATATAGGTAGTAGATGGAATAATCAGGGTTAATCCATGGTTGGATGTGCTATCAACTAATAAGGGAGAACTGGTTGTTGATGTAGCAATGGTTGCCCTGGCTGTAGTGACCATGATACAGCAGAGTTCAAATACTCAAGGGTGCAAAGGAGATGAGTAGCAAAGACCAGGGTCTTCAAATGAACACATTTCAACTTATCCAGGGAACTGGTATGGGAGGCAGCACTGAAGGACAAAGAAAATCTGTCAGGTCTTAAAGAGATCATCCTCCAATTGCAAGAATGGTTCCTTTCAGTGGAAAAAGGGGTAGGCATAGCAATAATCCGATGTAGCAAACCAGGAAATTCACAACAGCTCTAATAGAAAAGAAACGCGTACAGGAGGTGGAAACAGGGACTGGCAACAAGGAAGGAATATAGAAGAAGCACTTCAGGGACACACAGGCATAGTGTTTGGAAAACCAAAGCTCCACTAAATTCCAACCTTACAAGGGAGAGAAAGGGCAACAAGAAGAGTTTCTAGTGTTACATTAGTATTAAAATTCTGAAAGGGAAATTGTGGTCCCTCTGATGAATGGGAGACTTAGAAACAGTAGATGCAGATAAATTTTGGTGCGTTGTTTGCCTTGGTCGTCAATGGCAAGGCCTTTCACTATTTTGAGTCTACTGACAAGGTTCCAGGAAGAAATGGATGAGTAGTGGACAAGGTTTAAATCAAAGGCAGCTTTAGAGAACTGGACCTACATAAGTACATGGAACCAGACAAGCTGCAAGCAAGGGTGTTGAGAGAGCCAGCTGATGTAGTCAGAAGGCTGTCATCTTGGAAAGGTGATAGAGATCAGAGAAAGTCCCCAACAACCAAATAAAGTCAAATCCTGCTGCTATTTTCAAAAAAGAGCAAAAAGACATGCTGGGGACTACAAACTTATCAACCCCAATTTGGTCACAGGGGAGATAATGGAGCAAGTCTTCTTGATAGCCATTTCAGGGCACATGAAGAAGAATCTTAACAGAAACAGCCAGCATTAACCCACCAAGGTCTGGATGGAAGAAAATTGACTGAATGTTTGGGTTCAGAGGCCAGTAGATAATAGAATATACTGTACCAGGCTACTGGTGATACATGGGGTACCGCAGGGTCTATCCTTGGATCTGTCCTATTTAATAACATGTCAATGACCCAAGAGAGTAAATTGAATTAACATTCATTAAGTTTGCGGGTGAAATCAAGTTGGTATTTTCAGACTGACAACAGTGACAGATCTGAAGGCAGGATTGCCATTCAAGTTGAAGATTAGAATTAAATCAAATGGAATTGAATTGAATAGTTCAGTTTGAAGGGACCTACAACAATCACCTAGTCCATCTGTTTGACCACTTCAGGGCTGACAAAAAGTTTAAGTATTTTATTAAGGGTATTGTCCAAATGTGACTAAAACACTGACAGGCTTGGGGCATTGACCACCTCTCTAGGAAGCCTTTTCCAGTGTTTGGCCACCCTCTAGGGAAAGAAATGCTTTCTAATGTCCAATCTAAACCTCCCCTGACGTAGCTTTGAACCATTCCCATGTGTCCTATCACTGGATCCCAGGCAGAAGAGATCAGTACCTTCCTCTGTACTTCACCTCCTCAGGAAGCTGTAGAGAGCAACCAGATAAATGCAGAGTCCTCAGCCACTCCTCATAGGAAATGCCTTCAAGCCCTTTCACCAGCTTTTTTGCCCTCCTCTGGACGAATTCAAGGACCTTCACATCCTGCACACAGTATTCGAGGTGGGGCTGCACCAACACTAAATACAGTGGGTTAATCACCTCTTTTCACCACCTGGTTATATTATATCTAATGCACCTCAGAATGCAGTCTGCAGAGTTAGGTTGAGACAGGGAGGAAGGGCCTGACCTGACGCCATGAAATTCAGCAAGGATGAGGCTAAGCCCTACCCTGAGAAGGCTGAGACCTGCAGGGATGCAAACTGAGAATGACAAGACCAAGGAGCAGCTGTGGGGTATGGCCCTGGGCCCTGATGGGCAGTGAGCTGAGTATGGGACAGCTGCCTTTCTAAGCGGCAACAAGTGCAAGGACCTCGGTTGGTGTGAGCAGGATATGAGCCTGAGGATCAGGGGATGGCAGGGACTCTCCCTCTGCTCAGTGCCTGTCGGACCCCGTCTGGGTACTGCCTTCAGTTTGAGGCCTCGAACAGGGGAAGGATGTTGACAAACATGGCCAAGTTCAGTAAACAGCCAGCAAGACAATCCAGGGTCAGAGCCCTTGCTTTGTGAGGAGAGGCTGTGGGAGCGGGGCTGGTTCAGTTGGGAGAAGGGAGCGCCTAGCAGCATCTCCAGCACTGATGGGAAGGGATGGAGAAGTTTCTGCCAGGCTCTTCACAGTGGTGTGTGGTGGTAGGGTGAGAGGCAGCAGCAGCAGAAGAAACACATGAGGCTCAGGCTGGAGATAAGGAGAAGCCTTTATCATGACCGCAAAAGTCAACAAGTGAAATTGAGAATCAGAGATGTTATTCTTTCTCCATGCTTCAAGGTTTTCAAGCCCTGAATTGATAAATCCCTAAACAAACTAGTCTGCTCTTCTGCTTTGGGCATGAGGCTGGATTAGACACCTCTGAGGTCCCTTCCTACCTGATTTATCCTGTTTGATCCCATCATTAGGAATGTGGTGCTGGGAATACCAAAGGAAGTGCTGAGATAGTGTGTGGTGTTGGAGAGGTATCGGAGAAATCGTTGGCCTGTGATTGTAGATAAGTCCCAAAGACCCTGGGGAGAAAAGAGTCTTAAAGAGGAAGAAGAAGAAAACAGGATGACTAGAGTGGAAAGTGTAAGGAATACTCAACATTTTTGGGAAAATAAATAATGGAATGAGAGAACAGTACGGACCGGCTTCAAACAGAACTATTTTAGTCTGGCAACATGCAGTAATAAAGGCTTGGCACTGTATTTTTGGATTCATAAGCAGTGGTAGTCTGGAGTCTGAAAACACTATAACAAGAATGTTGGCAATAATAATAATAATAATAATTTTGTTGTCATAATATAAGACTCTCTTTGCTTGCTTTAATTGCTTGGCCACCATATAATGAAGAAGGATAAGTAATTGTTTCCAGTTCTTGATCCCTGGAGAACAGGACTGCATAACTTTGTAAGGAAGATGCCTGTAACCAGGTCACCTTTATGTGACTAATAGAAATATATGGTGTTCTTATTTGAGTTTAAGCAATAGTGTGCTCAAATTTATTTCACTGTGTATGTTTACACAGACTTAGGTAAGGAAACAGAAATTAGATTCTGCTGATTAAAGATTGGTTTTGGCTGGCATAGAGTTAAATTTTCCTTTTTAAAAAGGGAAGAAGGAAGACCCAGGGAACTACAGGCTAGTGAGTCTCACCTCTATGCCCAGCAAGACCATGGAGCAGATCCTCCCAGAAACGATGCTAAAGCACATGGAAAATAAGGAGGTAACTGGTGGCAGCCAACATGGCTTCACTAAGGGCAAATCATGCCTGACAAATTTGATGGCTTTCTACGATGGAGCTAGAGTGTTGGTGGATGAGGGAAGAGCAACTGACATCATCTACCTGGACTTGTGCAAAGCATTTGATGTCCTCAGTGACATCCTTGTCTCTAAATTGGAGAGACATGGATTTGACCAATGGACCACTCAGTGGATAAGGAATTGGCTGGATGGCTGCACTCAAAGAGTTGTGGTCAACAGCTCGATGTCCGAGTGGAGACCAGTGATGAGTGACATTCCTCAGGGGTCAGTACTGGGACCGGTGATGTTTAACATCTTTGTTGGTGACATGGACAATGAGATTGAGTGCATCCTCAGCAAGTTTGCTGATGACACCAAGCTGTGTGGAGTGGTTAACACACTGAAGGGAAGTGATGCCATACAGAGGGACCTGGACAGGCTTGAGAGATGGGCCTGTGTAAANAAGGGAAGTGATGCCATACAGAGGGACCTGGACAGGCTTGAGAGATGGGCCTGTGTAAACCTCATGAAGTTCAGCAAGGCCAACTGCAAGGTCTTGCATGTGGGCCGGTGCAATCCCAAGCACAAATACAGGCTGGGCAGAGAATGCAT
>RSEF01000031.1:31895988-31923605 GCA_003993805.1 Himantopus leucocephalus
GGATGCACTCAATCCCACTGTCTGTGTCACCAACAAAGATGTTACAAAGCGCCAGTCCCACTACCAGCATGTGAGGAACGCCGGGCGTCACTGGTCACCACTTGGCCATCAAGCTGTTGATAACCAGGTCTCCCTTTTCCTTCTGGAGAGGGCCCACATTTTCCCTAGTCTTCCTTCTAGTCTACAGTCTACATACCTGTAGAAGCTTTTCTTGTTGCCCTTGACACCCCGGCCAGATTTAATTCTATCAGGGCTTTAGCTTTCCTAACCTGATCCCTGGCTGCTCAAGCAATTTCTCTGTATTCCTCCCAGGCTACCTGTCCTTGCTTCCACCCTCTGTAGGCTTCCTTTTTCTGTTTGAGTTTGTCCAAGAGATCCTTGTTCATCCATGCAGGCCTCCTGGTGGTTTTGCCTGGCTTCTTCTGTGTTGGGACACCTCACTCCTGAGCTTGGAGGAGGTGATCCTTGAGGGCTCCTCTTCCCTCCAGGGTTTTATCCCACAGTACTCTACCAAGCTGATCCCCGAAGAGGCCAAAGTCTGCTCTCCTGACGTCCAGGGTAGTGAGCTTGTTGTGCGCCCTCCTCACTGCCCTAAGGATCTTAAACTCTACCATTTCATGGTCACTGGAGCGAAGGCTGCCCTTGAGCTTCACATTCCCCACCAGTCCCTGCTTGTTGGTGAGAACAAGGTCCAGCATAGCACCTCTCTTCATTGGCTCCTCTATCAGTTGGAGAAGGAAGTTATCATCAACACATTCCAGGAACCTCCTGGATTGCTTATGCCCTGCTGTGTAGGCCCTCCAACAGATATTGGGGTGGTTGAAGTCCCCTATGAAGACCAGGGGGCTTGTGAACGTGAGCTGGCTCTATCTGTCTATACAGGGCCTCATCTGCTCCGTCATCCAGGTCAGGTCTGTAGCAGACCACCACTGTAATGTCACTTGCCCCTGTCCTCCCTTTGATCCTGACTCATAAGCTCTTGGTCGACTCCTCATGCATCCCCAGGCAGAGCTCCATGTAGTCCAGCTGGTCATTGACGTAGAGAGCAACACCCCCTCCTCATCTCCCCTGCCTGCCCTTCCCAAAGAGCCTGTATTCTTCCACTCCAACACTCCAGTCATAGCAGCCATCCCACCATGTCTCTGTGATGCCAGTGAGATCATAGCCCTGCAGGCGTGTGCACGTCTCTAACTCCTCCTGTTTATTCCCCATACTACATGCGTTTGCATAGAGGCATTTAAGTTGGGCTTCAGGTATCATCCTTCCTGGGGTTGATACCTGAAATGTCTATCAAACTGAAATAAACTCCTGAGTTCCACCACACTGTCTGGAACAGCAGAGAGTCCTTAACATATGGTAAGAATTTTCTGGCAATTTATATCCTATTTGTTGCAGATAAATAAAAGTATTTAGTAAGGATTTTCTTTATGCTCTATTGGGGTATTTGAACAAGTTTCTTCATGAAGTTCATTAATTTATACCTTTAATGGGTGGAATCCTGTAGCTGGATTTGCATCACAACTACACTTTGGCTTAAAAATGTATATTTGGATGCAAAATGGGCACTTGCTCTGGCCCCTTGAAGGCCAGGGAGCCCTGATGCCACCCACTGGACTAACCATCCCTTAAAGCATTTTGACTGTTTGTCAATTATTTTTCCATAACAGTAGTTCCAAGGGATGTTTGCAGCATGAATGCTGGAAACTTTAATTGAGCAGATGGTAAGGGTTGTGTTAGTTTTAGTTGGTTTGGCTACAAGGTAAATTTATGCTTTACAAATCTGATTAAGATCTGCCCTGCTTGATTTAATCACTAACACAAAGACAGCTGCTTACTATAGTTGCCTTAACTCCAGTTACAGGTTTTATCTGCTAAAGTAGTAATTATAGGTCGTTGGAAAAAGCAAGGAGGGAAACAATAATTACACAGCAGGAGAAGGAGGGCTTTCTAGCTGAAATTCAGGTTTATTTTCCCACATCACCTACCTTAGGAGCCTATCAATAAAGCATGCAACACACGTACTACTTCTCTCTAGAACGGAGCTTGGCTTTAAACGTTGGCCATCTTTCAGACTGACTGCTGCGTGCCTTCAGCTCACCTCATCTCTCATCTGAATGCCACAGCATAACCTGAAGACAGTTCCTTGGGGTAACTGCCCTTTGCAAAAGACACCCCCATTTTGTTTTATTTTGCGTGTGTCCCTGCTTAATCTCAACTGGGCCTTCGGGATCAAAACGCACAAACCTGAATCTCTGGTGTGTCTGTCAGATGTGTGGGAGACGAAGTTTGCCGTTTAATGAAAACAGAAAGGAGATTGCTTAGCAGACCCCCCCACTGATTCTTAACTGACAGAGCATAATTTTCCCAGACTACCTGTTGCCAGCAGACATACCTAGGCAGGAAATTTCTCGACCTCTCTCGAGCCATTCCTTACTGAGGTGCACTGTAAGCTCTAGAAGAGTGATTACAGAGCACCAGAAAGGCAATGTCGAGCCATCCTGCAGCTCTCCTGAGACAGGAGGATAGCACAGTGTGTGGCTCCTGAAGTTTTCAGTCAGATACCTTTGCTCATCCTCACTTTCTGGGTTGTCGGCAACCACACATACCACCACTTATGCAGCATTTTACCATCTGTCTTTCACACACTTTCACCCTGCTTTTTCGGGAACCACATGGATTGTTGACAAGGGTTCTGTCTTTTCCAGCTTCCATCTCCCTTCTGCCAACCACATTTTCCTAATTAAATAATGCTGGGCAGCGCACAGAAGCAAACAAACCTGCATAATTTTGGTGCAAGCAAGTTTAAGACCACATGCACAGTGGAGAGGAAGTCGGGTTTAATCATCACTACTAAAATGTGTGAAGTGTGGTTTTGACAATTGTTTTTGGTCAACAAAGCATACAATTTTATTGTGTCGTTGGCCTTCCTGGGCCAGGGCTTCAGCCTAGCTCAAGCTTTAATAAAAAGCACAGCTTTTGTGACAAAATGGAGGGCCATCTCCCTATTTCTGACCCTTCTTCCCTGGTCTGATCCTTCCTCACAGATGAAGACTGCATTACCCGTCATTTTGAGACTTCACTGCATTGAAGACACAGCCTCAAAGATAGCCTTACCTGTCTTTGGGGACTGAATACAACTAACAAGGAAGATGCATGACTTCCCAAAGGCTCAGCAGTAAATAGGTTAAGGGAAATAATTTCGGCCCTCCAGCTCTTGAGGTATTGTATAGTGTTGCTTCTGACACTTGTGCGCGTAGTGTTCTCACCTGGCCTTACCACTTCACCCAGCAGCTGGCCACTGCAACCCACTTGACTAAACTTTTAGCTACAGCAGTATTCCTGGGACTTTGATTAATAGTTAATTCCTGTGGCAAAAAGTGAATCAAGGAAAGATTTCCCCGCGGCGATTTAAGAAGCAGTCCTGCGTGTAAGTGAAGTCATACCCAATGCTAACGGAATGGCATTTGAAATCGAAGGGGCAACCAAATGCCTTGGGCCATTTTACCATCTGAGGTATACAGGTGTAAATATGAAAGGTCTCTGATGTAGATTAATAGGTATCACAGGTATGTAAATGACCTCTGAGTTTGGCACACTACAGAACTGACTTGTTCTTAGATCTTAAAATATCCTAAAGCGTGACTTTACAACACAGAAAAATACTGTTCTTAATTCCCTACAAAAACTCCATGTCCTTTTAAAATAAAGTTAATTGGAAGAGAAACCTTGTAAATACATTAAAATGACTGTTAAGGATCAGAGGTTACTTACTTGGAAAAATTCTTGCTTCAAGTTTCACTACAGATAAGAAATAATATCAGAAAGCCAAAAAAAAAAGAACTAAAGCACCAGACTGTCTTCTAATTTTTCCTAGGCTGCAGTGGTGCAATCCCACAGCTCCCAGGAGTGGTAGTTTGGTTTATCTGGGCACATCTGTCTTTACTTGCTTCTCCTTTTGCAGTAAGTAACTTCAGGTCCTTCACAAAGAATAGCATCCAACAGCACACACTTTTAAAAACAACTGGCTAGGACTGTACGTGGGCAACTCAACTAAATTTTACCACCTGTAATAAGCTAAATGTGGGCTGTCTTTTGCCGAGTGTATCTATCTGTTGTATCCCTTTGCCTTTACTTAGGAATCTTCCCAATTCAGCCCACACATGGGTTTCTGGGCACGACCTCACTACTTCTCTAAACTTACGTGAAACGGATCCTCAGTGCATTGACAGTCCCCAAAACAAGGACTCTTCCCCCAAAAGAGCTATTGAATTAGTAACTTAGTCCGCAAGGCACCATCCCCCTACACCACGAGGAGAAAACAAAACACCGTAACATTCAAGATGCTGCAGAAAGGTTTCTGCGATTCGACCATAACCTGCCTAAAAGTCATTTATACACATACGCAGACACACACGCACAGAGGTTTTACATGTCTCTTGGCCTTTTCACTTTCCAGCTGCAAGTTAATGGGTGTGAGAACGATGTCAATATGTGCCACTTTAAGAACAATCTTTTATGTAACCCAGATTAAAATTTAACCGGCCTGTTTCACTATTCAGCATGTGCAGCCTTTTCAACGGGACCTGATAAAGATCAGTTTTGCTGGAACTTGTTTTCAAAGCACTTACAAAAACAGCTTCCCTGCCACTGGCTCTTGGAGCAAAACAAATCACACAACAAACTCTGTAAAATCTGCTGCGTTTGAGAATGAAGTATAGTAGCAGTCTGGACATGCTTAGTATAGTTTTACACGTGCAATAAATAAATAAGGCCCAAAAGGGGCTGGAAGGATTTGTGGCACAATGTCAGCCGCTGATCTTGCTTTAGCTGCACTACGACGCCCGTTCACCTTCCAGTCCTGCAGGTAACCACTTCGCCGGCCTGACAACTGCAAATAGCTGTCGACTAATAGAGGATGCCTGAAGCAGGCTGGAAGTGTGATTGACAAACCTTACCCAGTTCTATGTTCACGTAATTGACTCTTATCACCAGGAAAGTTCAGCCCTCCGAGCTGCGGTCGAGGGACTGGCGTGGGAGGGAAGAGGAGGGCTGCAAAATCTTCATTTAAATTGTGGAGAAACAGATGATCAACCTTCAGTGCTGTTAAATCTCTTATCTTGTTTAAACATACGCCTCTCACATACTGACAGGAAAAGGTGAATTTCTATAGAAAGCTGGTAGGTAATGATATTCCGGATGTACTGTATGTGTAAGCAAGCCTCGAAGATAGCCCATGCATCTCTTGATAACAGGCTGTCATTTCTGCAAGAAACAGCTCACTGGGTGAAAGGGTTCACACATGCATCAGCCCAGTCCGCTGGGAGCTCCTGAGCACTTCGATCAATGACAGCCAAGACTGCAGTCCTTGAAGTTCCTGCACCCAAGAAGGAGTAAGCCTATTGTGAATAGGCTGCAGTACAGTTGCAGATTTTGGTGTCAGTCTGTTTAATGTACTTTAGAAGCAGGCCACAGCACTCAGATGCCCTGAGCCGATTATGAACCTGTCCTGCAAGACACGCATTTAGGAGATATTACTGGAGGAGTTCAAGACCTTCAAACTTCAAATTTTAGATCCTTGCCAAAAACTCTTGAGACGTTATCAAAGTAGGATGTGGCATTTGGGTATACAAACCCTGTTAATAAATTACAGAAGAATCTGTGATCACCTACACAGTATTTTGAAACCAAAGTCAGGAATGCAGTTTTCAGAGGAGATTACCAGGTTTCTTACCTTCCACAGCATCACACATACCTGTGTATATTCCTCAGGACTGCCAGAAAAACTGTTTATGGATGTGCAGATCAAAAGTAGGTACATCCATCAAGTATATGGTTCACCACGGGAGTGCACGAGCTATGAAAATGCACAGCACAAGCAGGCAGTAACCCATGCCTTTCTCCTAAGACCTTTTTGCATTTCCTGATCCCTTAGAGAAAAGTTCATATGGGGCTTCTCAAAAGGCTATCAGTAAGCAAGTAAAAGTTGTACTCTTATTGCTTTTCATAGCAGAGATTAAAAACATTAGTTCTAGGCTTCTCACAGAGATGGTCAGTAATGATTTCTTTATTACCTTAAACTCTTATTGGAAAGCTAAAAATGCCAAATATTTTTGCAAGAGATAGAGTAAACTTCCATAAAGTGATAGGCAGAGACTTTTTACCCTCTCTGCAAATGACTTCTGTTGAGGATAAGTTTTTGGGGGCATAATTTTAGAAACCATATATCCCTATGGATATTTTTAGAGGTGTATTTTTACTTCAATCTTACAACATTCATTTTGTGATGGCCACTATGAAACATTTTGAATTTAATGCACATTTTGTTGAAGCTTGTGGCCTTCAATAAAGATCAAAAGTAATAAAAAGGGTGCTGGAGTAGGGTAACTGTTCATGCAACTTCTATGGGTTATTTTGCTTGGGAATACATCAGTGTGGACATTTTAAATACACCAGCAGTTAAAATAACTTTCTCCTGATTGAACAATTTCCATTAGGCTGCCGATCAGAGCTGAACACCGACCACAGACTCCAGTGGTTGTTAGTTTTGGAGTGCGTGAGTTCTTTCAAATCTTTGCAACCCACACTGTTTGAGACTTACCTTGATTCTCTAGTGCTATCTAGCGGCCAGTACTGAAAATGATTAATGCGTAGAAATGCAGCTACACAAAAGTCAGCATCTGTGGACAAATCTAGGTCCCTTTTCCATGGCTAGTCTGACTTCCAGGGTGAGGGGGGGTGGGGGCGGTTGGGCACTACAGACAAATAGCCTCTCCCCCAAGCTCCCAGGCGAAGTGCCAAAGCTGAAACCAGCAGCTGACGGCATAAACACTTTTTTTTTTTTTTGTATTGTCTTGAAATACCAAAGAAACACTCATGCAGGCAGCGTTATCTTGATTGCTGGTGGCCACCTCCAGGCCTATTTGTGCCTAAACGGGTGAGCACTTCCCCTCTCCTGTTCCCACTCACTCTTGAACTGGAAGTTCAGAGTAGGGCAGTTCCAGCCACCTTTTGCTACAGAGAAAAGCAAACAGGCTGCCAGGCGCCAGCAAATACCTTTGTCTCCTTGCATCTTGTTGCCCGAGATTTTTTCTTGGTTCATCTTCTCCTTGACATTGAGAAGGAAACTAATCTAATTCACGGCTGCCACTTTTGGGCTTGGTCAAAGAGGTTTGCCAGCTTGGCCAACAGATTAAAGGTTTAAGCTCAAGTCTGAGTGTAAATAATATATACAGGTACAGGAGTTCAAACTATCAACTGAGTAAAATTGAGTACAGTTTCTATATATAAAAGGAACAGTCCTATGAACATGAGATCTTTGACTAAAGGTCCTAAACAAAAAGCTTTTAGCAGCGAGGAAGTCAGGAGTGTAATCGTACTTGAGGTGCTCTTAGCCCCACAAACACTGCATCAGTATCCCAGACCCAAACATTTCTTGTCTTCAAATAGGATTTCATTGCCCTGAAAGCACAAACTGTAATGTACTCCGTTCTTAAAAATACCAAACTAATAGAAAAGATATACACTCACATTAGAAAAAGGCTCATCAGGAATCACGATAATCACAATCTAACGGAGAAGAAACAGATAATCCCTCTGCTGCAGTTTTTCCTGACATTTAAATACATCAAATATTTACTCCCTTTTTTAAAAATCCTTTGAGACCTAAGGATAAAAAAGGGTTAGAGTGTCTATTTTAATTTCTTCCATAAAAAAAAAAATCATGCCTGGAAGGAATTATCTGCAGGCTAATAATTAGCACTTACACAGTACTATTGCCCAAACTATACATGCATGTGCACATGCACACACACACACAAAGCCTTTGACATCCTCCCCTCACATGTAATACCGTCCCCCAGCACACACACAAATCAAAAGAAAGAGAGCAGGGGAAGTGCAGACAGGAATGATTCAGCTGCTGGCAAAATAAATAGCTTTGAAGAGTCTCTGACTTCTTAGGGTGGGAAGCAGGGGATGCCATATGATAGCAAACAGTAAACTGTTAATGAGTTATTTCTACTAAATGCTAATATTCCATAAATCTGCACTTAAAGACAAAGGCCCAGTTATATTTTTCTTCCAGCTCTAGTGACTGCAATAGGAAAAGTAAAGGCGTTTTTCCAGAGGGAAAAAGACTATATACAGAGAATTCTGATGGTCAGCTGCCATTTGACACAAAAAAAAAGCCAAGTTGTTCCTAGGGAGATAATGCACAGATTGAGAAGAGAGTGTGCTTAGTCATAATAGGAAATTAAGCTCCCACCTTGTCTTGAGCAATTCACGTTCCCAGCCAGGACAGATTTGTACTTACTGCAAAGGCTTTGTTAGACACACAATTTAACACAAAGGCAATCACTGCTGTCATTCAGTGTTGTGAAAGGAGCTTTAAAAGCTTCACCAGGAGACTGTGTCCATAAACATTTTTATGAAGTAATTAATGCACATATTCGGTTAGAACAACCTGACTCTACATTAACAATAATTTTGAGTGGATTGTTTCTCCTTATGTATATGCTTAAAAAGGGAAATATATGATAGAACCGGAGATAAAGGCAGAACAAACGCAGGTCCTCTGCATAATTCTGAAATTAAAGCCAAAATATTCAAGGTTAGATCTTAAAAACAAAACAAAACAAAACACAACCAACCAACCAACAAAACCCTGACTTCTAGGCCTGCAAGTGAAGCTTGTCAGATTTGTGGTACACAGGTGTATGCCCACTGAGGAGAGCCGAGTACACATCAATCCCATCAAGGAGTGACCCTGGAGCCTGCTGCGCCCAGGGGTGGGTTTCTGACCACCACATCCCTCAGACAGCAAGTCCGTCAGGAACAGCATCAGAGCTTTTGTCCACCTGTGACTTAAAACTCAGAATTTCTCATACAGACAGAAACCTATAGTTATTCTTCCCAAATGCTGCTGGATCTTACTTTCCATTAAAGCATGACTGGCAAGGGAAATGGTGGAGCCTAAGCCTTCACTTTACAGGAACTTTTCCAGGACATGGAAATTCAAGCAGTGAAGCATCCAGGTGTACGCAAAAAGAAGAAGCTGCAGATGTAGCTGGTATTATCCAGCATTTAAGGTCACCATGAAACAACACTAACTTACTGCATTAAATGTGTCACTTGTCCTATTTAAATCCCCAGGTACCGAAAATGAAGTCTCCGGCCCAGACACTAGGTTTGGAGTTGCTTGGATTCCCCAAGAGAATTCTAACATTAAGAGTGACATTTTCTTTCACTACCTGTATTTGCATATATTCATCAACACCAAGAAAAATGACGTATCTGAAACAATGACCAAATAATTTTTTTCATTCCAAGAATATCAGAAAAGTAACACCTTATTAGCTCTTTGCAGGCATTTTACACCTGGGAAAAAGTATAAAATCTGGGGAAAAAGTTGGTGTGGACCTACTAAAAAAGCATGACAAAATATGAACACTATCACTTCTAACCATCTTCTGGTCTTGGTGACAGTAACAAAGGTTAATGCCTTCCCCATATGACAGTCTTTCTTATCATTTGTCCTCAGTGGTTCCTGTTACAAACAGGAATTCCAGTGACCATGTGCTGCTTTAAACATTAGGATTATATTGATATTTATATAAGTCATCTGCAACACTGACCTTTCTACTCCCATCAGACATATTCACATTTAACACTGAGTAATGAATAAATTTTTTCAAGCCAAAACAAAATGTGTATGTCTTTGACAGTTTCAGACAAAGATTCTCCCAAAACAGAGAATAACTAATTTCCTATTAACTATCCAAGGTGCTGCTCCCATCGCTTTCTATAAAATCCCCAATAATGTGAAACTCTGAAGTGTTGGACATGGTAGCTATGGCATCCCTGTAATGAGAAGGTACTTGAGAGTTAGAGCCTGCAAAGACCTTGAATGTGCCTCAGCCTAAATGCACATGTGAGGTGCCCAACAAGAAACTCAGGTTCCCTTATCTCTGCCTGGGGTGCAGTAGTGGAAACCTGAGAAAGCATCCTGAAAACGTACCCTGTGGTCTCAAGTCCTCCCAGTCCTGGTACTGTGCACTCTTCTGTAGCTATGAACAGTGAGGAGCATAAAAAAACCACTATGAAAACACACCAAACTGTGACACTGTTGTTGACCAATGCTGACAGTCTCAAAAAGGTATCCCACATCCCCATGTTCACATGAAGAACATTCACCCCCTTTTAGCTATAATGTCTACCTTGCTCAGTCAAACTGTACTCTTAACTGAACTACACTTAACAAAGTGTAATCCTAACTAATAAGCTGCCTAAGGCTGAAATATCAGAAAACATTAACAAGTGCCAACAAATTCAAAGCCTCCCATCTTAGACAAAAACCTTTCACTTTTCTATCTACGGGTAAACTGGACAACTTACTTAAGCACTTAAAATACCAATGTAGCACTCCCAGCTAAGAACACAGATAGGATTTACTGTCCATGATTTAAACACTCCCTTTATGTAATAATAAAAAGAAGTTATATATTTAAAATACCTATCTGAAAATAAAAAAATAATGGACTGACCAGAAAGCAGTTTGATGAGAAAGACTAAGTCAAAGCCTGCTTTGTTCAATTTCTAAAAACAATTTGCTGCTGCAACTTAACAAAAAATCTTGAGTTAAAACTTAATAATCCAGTTTGGGTAATTCTGTTATCTCCAACTGAGATGTACACAGCTTTCAGGATTAGTAGTTTAGCAGAAATTATTCTCCTTTCTACTGAAATAAGAGAAGAAACACCTATTTTTTTCTGCTCATTTCACATGACCATTTTCACTGCAAGTAGAAAGTTCAGTAATATTGTGGAAGACACTACCTCAGGAGAACGAAAACACATGGCAAAGAGTTAGGCACCTCCACCTACATAGGCATCATCTCCCATTAGTAGGTATACTGTTCTCAAGTGTTTGAAACGCATCTGTCCTTACCTGACACTGTTTGCATTTTCCAAAGTATCAGTGGCACAACTTCACAAGCTAACACATAACCCTGCAACAGTGGCTATGAACTCAAATGCATTGAAATCAAGATCTACACAGCTGTTGAAGAAGGTGCATGACCTCCAATTCAGAAAGAAATAAAACCAACACTGAAGCTGTTGAATATGCTAATGACAATAGTGTTCATGGTTTTAATAGCATTCGTAAGGGAAGTGAAAAATTTTATCTATTCTTAGTAGTTTCAAGTGGTGCCTTAGACAAAATTGCTCCCTGCACGAGAATATTTTAGATGCTTCAAAGAATTTGTTTTTAAAAAGCAAGAAAAAGGTGTGTGTGGGAAACTACTACCAGCCTTTTTCCAATGTCATTCTCACTTTGAGATAAGGCATTCTTTGCAAAACCCTATTAAAAGTACTAAGTTCCTCCTCCACATCACTTCCAACTCTGTCAGTAAAACAAAACATCTTTTTGCCACCTAAGAACAAAGACGACAACTGTTTTCCTCTTTTAGGTTTGTTTTTTTCTTTAGGAACATCCCTGTATAGGTCTACAGAATATACAGCTTCTTTTTTTTTTTTCTTTCAAGAAGAGGCTGGATAGGTTGAAGGGAAGGGGATCCTCAGCAGCTACTAAGTTTCACTCACTCTCCCAACTGATAATTACCGATACTATTGCTTTCATAAAGCTAACCCAGAAATAAAATGCAGCAGAGGAATTAATAGGAAAGCAGCTATGCCAATAATACCTGTTCGCTGCCAAGAAATGAAATATGTGCATTCCCAGGAGCCAGCTGTGCTTTGTCCAGACCCATGCTTACAAAAAGTGACAGTCTCTTTCATTAATACCACTCTAACATTACTAGGTGAGAGGTAAGCAGAGTTAGAAGAAAGGACTGGGTATTTGAACAGACGGTGGGATGGAGCCTTTAAGATGCCAGGTCCTTCAGTTCCAATCCTATCAAATCCCATAGGTAACACGTGGGAAAAACATAACCAAATCTGGAAGACTTGGTAGATCTGGGGCCACAGTACCTAGCACTTTACAGGACTAACTCCTGTGATATGAAAGTTGCATTGAACACCAAATGATAAAGAAAACCAAACATGCTAAGCCTCAGAAGTTTATTACACTTCACGGTCCAGTGCATGGCAGCCACTAAACACTGGTCATACAACAGCTTTCCTGGTGTGGGGCTCCGGGCAGATCCTGCGCTCTGACACAGCAGGGTGGGTCACAGCTAAAAGCAAAGTCCCAGGCTCCATGGCTCATTGTTTTGACCCCTCATGGCAAGTCCCATGCCTGAAGGAATGCTTTTTAAACAGACTGAACAATGATTAATGCTGTCCATTTCAAAAAGCAAGGCAGCTTCATATTAATTCCTACACAGAATCATAGAATCATTTAGGTTAGAAAGGACCTTTAAGATCATGGAGTCCAACTGTCAGCCTAACACTGCCAGGTCCACCACTAAATCATGTCCTTAAGCACCACGGAGAAAGTCATGAAGGAGCACTGTGCTGGCATTTTTTGAGGTGCTGAAATAAAATTTTCTTGTTCTGCTTAGACATAGTTTTCCCATGCATAAACATTCGAAAATTATAGCACCTATAGAAGTAAAAAAACGTGTATCTTCTCCAGGGGGGAAAAAATGACAAAACAAAACGAAAAAGACGGTGTAATATTACCATTGAATTAAACAAGCAAAATCTGTGAATTCCACATTAGGAATATAACCAACTGAACATTGGGTTACTAGTCATCTGTACTGTGGGGTCAAGCATACGCATTAATACCCACTTTGGTAAAATTTTGTTCATAGGTGAGACAGACACCTAGAATGACTTTTTGCAGAGTCCTGCTCTGATGCAGAAGTGACCTATCCCATCCATGACATCATTACTGCTATTCCTAGTATAATTTCTTCTTAGTTAGAAAGGGGATTTGCATTACCATTGCCTTTTGAAATCTACAAATAACTTTTTTTGTTGTAATTTTGGTATCTGATCTCACGGATTTTCTAAGAGTTTGCAAGCAAAGAGAAAATCTTAAAATCCAAATAAAGCAATTTTTAGCAAATGCTTTAAGGTTCACATAAAGTGTATTTTTTCAAAAAAAATTTAAATTGTTTTGAATTAATCTTTCACAACCGAATGAACAAGCATGACATTGTAAAGGAACCAGAAACACACCTGGCGACTTTATTTCTTTGTCAAGACAGTTTGGAATTTATTCACTTAAATCCTCCATTTAGACACAACAGCAGTAACAAAATATCTGTACACTACTTCTGTTACAAATATAGATACTATTTAAAGTGACTTTACATACTCTAAGGTAGGCATTTCTCACTCTAACCAAGGCATTAATATAGAAGAGCAATTCAGTAACAACAGCATCCAGTAACAGTACCATCTGTTTTCTTTCATCTTAGCATACCACAGTGTAACTTCTAGAATAGTTAAAGAGACAAAAAGGGTGGGCTTTTTTTAGTTAATTCACTTAGACATAGCTATCAATTTGTTAATACTATTTCACAGACAATCCTAATACTGTTTTTGTGTCCCACTAAAACAAATGCTAGTGTTTTGTATCTTCCCCTAATAATGGCCTGACCATTGCCTGCATTTTCAGTTCAGATTTCTCTTAAATGACAAGGGACATGGTGACTTTCTTGCTACAATTTTTTTTTTCTAATTAACATAAAGGGTCTTCTGCTAATTAGCACGCTAATTAGCTAGGTATCCTTCTCCCTTAGAAGACTTGGTAAAATTTTTCTGCAGAACGGTAAATCATGGGCAAAATGTGCTTTATCTGCCAGATTCCTAAGAGCCAGTTTGAAGCAGCAGAGGCAAAGGCAGGCTACAATCCCCTATGCGTTTCAGTGAGTGTGGTTTTTGGATCAAGTTTTAGTGAGGATCCAAACTTAGGCAACTGAGGATATTGATAAATTTATTGACCATACTGCTGCCCAAAGAACAGCACCATGGTTGCATTGTACTTACTAGACACTGTCTTGTATTTGTGCCTCTAAAATTAATAACCCCAAAACACTATTTGCAGCCCTCAAATCTCCTCTTCTGCTTAATGCTGATGCAAAGAGGCTTTCACTGCTGACTTACTACTCACCTCCACTGGGAGGGATTTTCAGCCCCTTGCTCCTGGTTTTAGGCCTCCTCAGTCCAAGAAGGACTCCACCTTTGCTGCTACTGATAACAGCAGCAACACCGTAACATCAACTTCTTCCACCTTGGCTTAACCAACATCCACAAGTCTCTGCCTGCAGTTAAGTAAACCTGCCCTGAGCAGTTTGTTCGTGGCTCTGATTCAAGCAGCTCGCAGAAACACCTGCACTGAGCCTGGGGTTAATCTTGTACACATTTCATATTGAGAAGGTTGCTTTCACAGCCATAAATGCTAGAAAACACTACTATTGCAAAAAGAAAAGTCTAGTTCCTCTTATACTGTAGTTGCTGGGCATTTTCACTCACCAACAGTAGTTTCCACTAGCAAATGGATTTTTCAGCCCTGAGCACAAGTCCCTTCCTTTCAAACCAAACACACACACACCCCTGCCTCAAAAAAACAACCAACCAAACCCTCAAACCTAAGCCAAACTAAAACACAGTTTTCTTTTTTTTTGGATACACCATGACTTAGGCAATTTAAACACAGAAACAGACAAGCAAAAAATCCCACCCAAGTCATCTACCCTGCTCCTTCTACTTGGGCATGGTGAAATAATACAAATAACTATCTAAGTCCATTAATCATCTGCCTCCAGATTACATTTTATTTTCCCAAAATTTCCTATTTTGTTAATACTTTCTTTCTTCAATAACCTTATTTCTGTTTTCTGACTACTGCTGCCCACGCCACCCTCTTGTTGACTTGGTGACTTTACCATTCTTCCAACATATTTCAAATACCCAAAGCTTCTTAGCAAAACATTCCAGTTTTGTTGTGCAGTTATTAATGACAACATTTTTTTCAGTGGCTTACAAGCATTCATTATAACACTAATATGAAAAATACCCATGTCTTTCCATAGTTGACATAACTCCATTGCAGTGGTTTGACAGTAAGAGAAATACTTCTATTGCATACAAAAATATGGTTAAATGTTATTTTTCTTCAGTGTTGTAACACAGCCCTGTGAAGCTGGAAGAGCAAGAAGGCTATATAAACATTTCCATTCTCTTTGCTATGCGGAATGTAAATAATACAGTCTTATTGACCCTAGCCCTTTAGACAGCCAGTTCACGACAAAACAGTCAAAGTGACTGTTCCTTTTGTCCTTTTCAGAATAGCAACCGCTTCCTCATGGGTCACCCCTTCTAAACTCTGCCCGTTCACAGCAATGATTTGATCACCCCTCTTCAGGCGTCCATCTTCTGCTGCTGCACCCTGAAACGATACAACATGTAACTGCAGACTCATGCATTTCTTTTTCTCCCTGCCACACTGTCCTTATGGTCTGAGCAAGATGGGTTCAGTGCACAAAACCCCTGAAAAACTTTTGACTTTCAATGATTCAGATATAGTACACCCTGCTAGCGCTGCATATGCCCTGCCCTGTCTAAGTTTCACAACATCCAGAAATCAGATCTACAGGATTTTTATATTCCCTTAACCCTGTCCATCCAGCTACTACAAGATTTAAACTCTGCTATCACAGAAGTAAAATTTTCTAGACCCAAAGAAGTTTTCAGCAACTGGTTTAAGAAATACAGTAATCAAAACCCAGCTCTGTACTTTGATTTACCATAAAAGTTTGCGATTCTTGACTCCAGTTTTCTCTGACTCAGGACTGTTTCCTAGGGCGGTCCAAACTACTAAATGCAGGTCAGTACCTGAACTTCTCCAAAGGTCCAGACAGAGTTCAGTTATTTTGTCTACCTTTCAGATTCTCAGTCAAAATAAAACCATCCCTTCTACTACCTGAAGAAAACATAAGACAAAGGGGCTGTTTTTCTAAGTATGTGTACAATTTCAGGTTTGAGAGTTGAAGAAGACTCTGCCATATGTAGAGTCACATGCATTTGGAAATTCTGAATCTTCCTAAGACTATAGCCTTCAAATCCTGAAAGCACATTTTGACCAGCACTTGCACTAAGGAAGAAAAGCTGTGAGAAACTGTAACAATCTTTTGGCTTCAAACTCAGGTCATGTTTTAAGATAGCAGCTGCTGTGAACTAACTAATAAATGGATTGACTGAACAAATTTACACCTACCTTTGCAAACACCGTCTTCACATAAATGGGTAAGTCTCCATGGGGACTGCCATAACCGCCCACAATACTAAATCCTAGGCCGTCTGGTCCTCTATCCAGAGTAATGGTCTTGTACTGCGGAGGTCTAAGAAAAGGAAAAAGAGTATTGCGATGTTGTCTGAACATACGATTTAATATGTAGAATATTCAACAAAAAACGTATTTCCTTCCAAGCTAAGCAATACATTTCCCTTTCTGCTATAACTACACGTACTTTTATTATAATGAATTGGAGATTTTAGTTTATGTAAAACACTGCAACTGTCTAATGCCCTTGTTATTACTTAAATGTAGCTACTTCAAACATGTCTTCCACCCAGCTCAGGGCACAGTTACAGCTGCAGTGACCCACTAACAGTGCTTACTAGTGAAGTGGATATGCAAAACCAGTACCTCAAATCTCCATAACAAACACCTACTTTAAAAATCCTATAACCCATTACACTCTTAAAAAAACATCTAAAATTAGCCCCAGTAGTTTATGTTGTAAGGTTTAATTGCATCTCTCCTCCTCTAATATATGACTGCGTATTTGTATGTATGTACAGACCATTGTATACAGACATTGTATAAACAGGTACATTTCCCCACATATACTTTGACTATAAGAAATTTTGAAGTTCTATCTTTCGAAGTAGATCTGTGTGGCTAAAGAACACCATTCTCCCCTTCCCTGTTCCTAGAATAAAAATGCCTCAGATTTATGAGAGTTTGAGGCAAAACTTGTTTACATAGCTCTACCTTGCAGTATACCAGAAGCGGTATATCTTGTATATCAGAAAAATTCAATGCTCCTGATAGACCAGTGCTAGAAGGCACAACATGGAAATGCAGGTACCACTGTGGAAACGGCCTTGCTATTTTAAGTCTGAGAAAAAACATTTTGGGTGCACCAATTAATCCCAGCTACCAAGGCTCAGTGAAAAAAAGGAGGTTTTATTTACAAAGAAATCAAACCACATCATAACTCTACAGGGCGGCAAAATAAAGCAGCACAGCAAATCACATCATGAAAATGTAGAAGAGGACCTATGGCTTACCAGGTCCCATGTATATCAAATGTGTAAGTCATGATTAAGTCAAACAATTCACGCATTATTTGCTAGAATTTGTAAGGTTTTTAGGTTGAGTTCCACATAAAATAGCAGGCTACAGAAACTGTATGTTCTATAGTCACTGACCCTAAATCATCCTGAAAAATGCTGGTTGAAGTTAGTCCCGCAAATGAAAGATTGGATGTAGGTGGATCCTGCTGCTGACCAGTTATGACACTCACTTCTCCTCCAGCTACAACCTGGGAACAGAGTTCATAAACCAGTAAAATGAGAATGCTGACAGTAAAATAATTCATTGTAGCAGCTGGCAAAATGGTATTCACAAAATATTCCAAATGTCACTGAAGATTTTTTACCTGCAACTCAACAGTGCCTGAAGCATTTTTTAAGAGACTAACAGCTTGGGAGTGAGTCATGCCCTCAGTAGATGTTCCACAGATGCTAACAATCCTGTCCCCAACCTGCAGAAGAAAATACAGACAATCTAACTAACAGTAAGTTAAATTACATAGTTTTGTCACTTTCTTTCAACAATAGCAGATCTGTGTATTTGCATTTAGCCAGATTTTATCAGTGATATAGGGCAGGAAGAAAGGCAAGTCATCTTTGAACTACATAATGACCCAGTACAAAGGTAGAAAATCCAACATTACAATTAGCATATTGACTGGTTTAGTGTATTCAGTGTAAAAAAGTAATGATGCTTCACAGAACTGATCCTAATACTCTAGAAATATACAGCATGTAAAAAAAGAGATGCATTTTGCAAGCCACCTGAAAATAGACAGACTGAAGTAGTAAATTATCATCGTAGTAAATTATCATCAGAGATTATATGTTCGAATTCATTCTGAAATAACACTGTCCATATTCCAAGGACCATGAGTCAAATTCAATCACCTCTGGTACAGATTAGATACAGTACGCATATAAGTGTTGTATCAGATAAGACCTCCCACTTTAACTAAGAACCTAAAAAGTACTATCTCTATCCTAAGACAGATAAAAATAGAAAACATGAGAGATAAACCAGACTGCATACATACAGTTGCAGGAATGACCGCCATGCTCATCAGTGGAGCTCACAGAATTCATCATTCTGAACCACTCTCTCTACTGTTAATTTTCACAAGCTGACTACCTCTACGACCCAAGGTTGTTTTAGGACTTCCTCCCAAAGTCAGTATCTTTCAGCAATTACCTTTTACCATGCTACCAATCTGAGTTAGTGTTTCATCAATCCAAACAGCAAAAATTCTTGTCACAGCCAGAAGCACTTATGACTCTATCATTAAGTGGTTGATTTATTGCCTGCTGAGGGAACTAGGGTTGTTTAGTCTGGAAAAAAGCAGGCTGAGGGGAGACCTTATCGCTCTCAACAGCTACGTGACACAAGGTTGTAGAGAGGTGGGGGTTGGTTTCTTCTCCCAAGTAACAAGAGATAGGACAAGAGGAAACGTCCTTGAGTTGTGCCACAGAAGGCTTAGGACGGTTTTTCACTGAAAGGGTTATCAAACATTGGAACAGGCTGCCCAGGGAAGTGGGCAACCCTGGAGGTATTTAAAAGACAGACAGACGTGGTGCTTAGGGACATGGTTTAGTGGTGGTTTTCACAGGCTGATGGTTGGACTTGATGATCTTAAAGGTCCCTTCCAAGATACATGATTCTATCATTCTAATTATTGTGCATTACTCATGCAATCTTTACAACTTTCGTAACAATTAACTTACTCTGAGTTTCTGAGTCTGAGCCGCAACTCCATTCGGATGCATCATGGCAATAAATATAGGAACATCTCCAAGAGGACTTCCTACACCTCCAGCAATGCTCACTCCTAGTGAATCTGCAGGGCCCTGTTATTGTCATGAAAAAAGATTAGAGTTTTCTAGAAAGAAAAACACACGCAGAGAATTGTAGGCATATCTCAAAAAATTACTAAAATCCCTATCTTAGGAAAATCACAACTTTTATGTTTCAAGCCATTTTTTAAGCTAATACACTCTGCATCATTTAGAGAAAGCACAGAGAGTACAATATATGTTTCTTCCTATCAGTGATAGGTGACAATTTGCTGACTTAGTTGTATGTTTTATCTTAACCAAACTAAGTACTTACAGAATTCAGTATCAAACCCCTAATGTCAGCATAGAAAGTCTGGGATTGCTTATCCTTAATATTGCCTATATCAATCTCCTGCTATGAACGTCCCGCAGACTAGAATTTATCTTTATGCTCCCCCTAGTGGTCTACTGTTGGAAGAACAAAACTCGCTCTTCACTACCGTACAACAACCTACTACCTAACTGCAAAAACTGCTATTATAAACTGGTATTTGCAGATTCTGCTGTAAAAAGAGAATGGCTAAATACAGTCCATGTAATCAACTGAATCAGATGCCAGGCAAAGTCAAATAAATATAAATATTTTGGATAATCAGAAGCAGTCTGTGACTCGGATCTCATGCTCCTGTAAATAAGTCAGTCCACTGAATTTCACAGTTGAAAACCTGGCAACTGTCATGTAAGAGTCTACCCATTAAAAGTATGTGTGAAGAAAAATACAAAATACCAAACAATGGCCTTGCAACTTTGGTATTGGTACAGTTCACCTGACTTCACGAAGCAGAGTCTGGATTTAACTCAGTCTAACGACTAACAGTAAAACTAGGTCCCATTATCTCTTAGTAACCCTTCCTCCTTTTGCTTTCAAAAAAGGTCACAAAATGTGATAGCATAAATCGCACAGATTTTACATAAAAATATAGGCAGTGGAGATCATACAGTCTTTACCTGAAAAGAGAGGCAAATTAATTAGCTACGGCCACATCAGTTCCTCTCTCTAAATGATTAACAGGGCCAGACTTCTTCCCTTCTGTAAACACACCTATTGACAACTTCAAAACCTGTTCCCAATACATACCACTTCATGCTGTAACTTACCTTTTTTATTTCAACTGTTCTTAGTCCCTGTATTTCAGAAGCTGCTGTCAAATGGATTTTAAAAAAGAAAAGTTAAACCAGCATTTTAGGAAACTTTTCAATTAAAGTTATCCAAACCACTATGATGATTCTAACTTTCTACTGGTTTACTATACACATATGTTTTAAGCAGATTTTGAAAGTGGCTGTCGTTAAATTAATAGGATTGAAATACTTCTAGAATGATTGAAAAAGTAATTCACTGTCTCCATTGAAATAACTTTTGGAATAAGACTGCTAAGCATCCTCAAATAGAATAGAAAAAACTACTATTTGCTAGCAATACTTTGTTACTAGACGTAACTTTGTTCTAAATTTGAGCACAAGACAGCCATACCACATCTATTCTAATTGAATTATACAGCATCCGGATTTCTATGAATAGACAGCTTGACTGTAGATGCATTTAGATTAAATAGAAAATCATGGCTCAACTTAGGTTCTAAATTGCTAGTATAACAAGGTGCTAGTTTCTTTTATAAAAAGCTATTCAAAGAGATATATGATGTACTGTACATTAACCACCCCTGCAGTGTTTTAATGACTAAGGAATAATTTTCAGGCCTACAGTACATAATGACAACATTTTAGAGAAAATGAAGATCTCAGCTACCAATTCACATGTATAAAATACTGAAACCACCAAAGAAGCCTTACTGGTATTCTTCTTTAGACCACTTTCAAAGACCTCAGGAGCACTGGAACCGGAAACCGGGACACTGAATGATGAGAGACTGCCACTTCCTTCACTGACCTAAATACAATGTTAGGCTGGGATTAGAGACCAGCTTCGGACATTCAATTGATAAAAGTAAGATCATAACCCACCGTATTCGGTGGATTTCATTGTATTTTACTTTTTCTGTCCCCAGTTAAAGTTGGCACACTGAACCTCCACATATTTCCTGGTCATTCTATAGGGCTCCTCATTTGAAAAATTATTAGACCAACCGAGATTGCGTGCCTACAGCCCCATGCAACACTTTGAAGCCCTGCTTCTGAGGGCCAGACTGTGCCTTTTTATTTGCACCTTCTATCACCTCATAGAGATCTTCTGGTGCAAAAGTTTGCCATGATTATCAAGGTAGGGACAGAATACAAAAGACAGATCTTTATACATCCTCATGTGTACTCTCATGTTCACCCACTGCATCAGCTAAAAGAAAGATTAGGCTCTCCACTCAGCTTCATCTGCACAATTTCCAGGAAGATTTTCACTGTACGTGCAGGGCAAAGTAAAGGAACAACATGGCTCCCAGTGAAATTAGTTCCCTGACTGTTACAGACCCTTCAACACTGTGACTTTATTCTTACTTACCAGCTTAGATTAAGACCACAGCCTGCATGTTTTCATCTTGTTTGGCATTACCCATTTTGAAGAGAGACTAACATTTCAGTCTCACCCAGTCTTAATCTGATCACTTCAAACTGTTTAATTATGATTTATCTTAAAACTATTTATCTGCAGTACTTGATGATCTGCATACCCAGTTTATAAACAGAGAAAGTTTGAAGGTAACTTGTGAGCTCTCAGAAATATAGCTCCTACTGGAGAGAATCATGATGTGAGCTGCTACCACATGAAGGACTCATTCCTGCATACAAACTGATGTGAGTTTGTAACACTCCACTGTTAGACCAACAATAAAACAAACTTGAGAGAAGCCTGATGGAAAGGGTGCAGGCTTCCTGCTTCTGACGACCAAGATTATGGTAAGAATATGCAAGGAGTGGAGAAATTCACTAAGTTTACTGAAACAATACTCCATTGCATGCCAAGCACTCCTAAAGTAACAAAGAGGTTTAAAGTCCACTCCAAATTCTTCTGGTATCAATGAGAATCAGAGCTCTCTCTGCCTCCCAGGCTGGAGCCATAAAAACCAGACTAGGAACACAGCAAAGCCATTTCTGGAAAACATTTTTGGCTGGATCATGTCTTTAACAGGTACAATATGCTACAGTGAACATACAAAATGGTTACTGAAAAGCTGCAAAGTAGATAAAAACTATTTTTCTTCATCTTGGATCAGGTATGCGGAAAATCATTTCATCAGAAACCCAATTCTTTTTATTTGCTTTAATTATTTAACCATTATTTCTTCCAAACTAAACAGTTTTAGAGTTACACACCTGGCTGCTCTGGGATGTTCTCCTCTCGGAGTGGAATGGACCAGCTTTTATTCTTCCGACCTCTAGTCTTACTGTACCTAATGAACACTAAAGAACCAGTCACTTACAACACATCTCTTCTGTCTACAACATTGAAGCCTATGACAATATTTAAATCACTTATTAGATGGTGGAAGAAGAAAAAAATAGGGACAGAAGGGAAAACAACAGGCTAACAAACCTGCGATAAGCAGTGAGCAGACAGAGCTCGTGGCAGGATCAGAGCCACACTAAGTACACCATGATACTCAATACTGAGCAGAGTACTTTTTTGATTAACCAGTATTACAATACCGATGTGAAGATTAGACAAGAAGACTAATTCTGTCACCTTTCACTTAACAGGGAGTAGTTCTGGCTTCTCAGTTGTAACATCAACATATACTTTCAAGATGGCATTTTTCAAGGAATAGCGGAATTGACTATTTTCACAATAAGCATGAAGAATAGTATAACACCTCAAAGTATTAATCATTATTTCTGATGATATGACTGAGAACTTGTTATTTAGTCATCTCTCTTCTGCTCTTGACATTATCTGTTACTCTGGATCCATACCAACATAACTAAAGAAATTTTGGGTGGGAGATTTTCCAAACATCTATCTGTAGCTTAAGTGACCTTTCTGCATCTGACCCTGAACAGGAAGCTGGGTAATACGGACTGTTTGCACATTGGAAAATCCTTTCACTACTCTTTAAGCTTTTAATTATACTACTATATACATGAAATATACATGAAATGCACGTCTCAGAAGAAAATTCACTCTGCAATCAAATATTTAGAAACGAAGACAGTAGGCTGATTTTGGAAACAGGTAAGTTATTATCATAAACAACAATTATAAAATTGGACTTCTGAAATAATACAAGTAGCATGAAAAGAAGACCACCTATCTGCAACGTATTCAATTACAGAAATTTCAACGTTTTGTTGTTATTTCGCTTTTCCTTCTTTCTTCCATTGGGAAGTTGTTAGTATGAACTCCTGTATCCAAACAACTTAATATTACATAGGTTTTCCTGTATTTATCACGCTTTAGCTGTATTACCCTAACATCAGTTTAAGTATTTGTCAGAAAACTCTCAGTAAGAAATAGACCAATATATCCAAACCAACAACAGGACATATCCATTCAAATAAGGTTTCCATACCTCATATCCTGCTGTTATTCTCTTAGGGGTGACACTAAAAGAGATTTATCACTAACTTGCTTTTTAGTTTTTAAGTAATGTTGATTTCTCTATGTCCTGGGAAAGACCTGATCAGAGCTCAAGCAAACCCATTCTTTCCTGCTTGGATGAATTGACTCGTATTAAGCCACATGGACAACTCTTCTCCTAAATGAAAAACTGAGGAAGTAACCTATGTACCTAAAATTACCACACCCTCACATAAAATGGAAACCCACAAATGAGATTTAAAAGTTATAACGTGTGAAAGTGGGAGGTAATACTTTCTAATTGAACTTGTGAATAAATCAATTCACATTTAGTTCTATTACAGCTTTCTCTCTCTTCCCATTTGAGGGGAAAAAATGAACAGCTTTTCCCATGCTTTAGGGATACTTACAAAGAAACACTGCAAGAGCAGGCAGAATTCTAAGCCTGACAACACACTGTAGTGGTCTCATGCTACTTAAAATACATTGGGATTTTCCAAAGTTTATAAATAACTTTCTGGCAAAATACAATTCAGGCAATTCAACAAAATTTGCTCCTAGATCTTACTCTCATGAATGAAAACAGAACTGATACCTGAACAAAAAATGGTGACTGCCTACATGTGAGTGATTGTGCTTTACTCCATTTATACTGCATGAACAAAACAGAATTGTTAACAATAATATATTTGAGTTATTTTAAAGACTCATTTTTCAGGGCTAGGACAAGTACTACTGAGTGGTATGAAGTATTTAAAACATGAATATACGAATGATAAGTGAGAATTAAGAATCTTCAATTAGATACTCCAAAATGCTTGCCAAAATGAAAGAAACTTTCCACGTAAAATATCATTTTAATTTAGAGAAGCTGTAAAAGTGCAGCATATGAAGAAGAAATGCACTATCCTTAGTAAGAATGGAAAAGCACTATTACCCCAGAAGAGTATATTAACGAGTTCACTGTCAGAATACAGACCCCAGTTCTGGCATTTCCAATTACAGGCACTGGCTGAAAATACAGAAAAAGTGCTCCTACCTCCCCTTTCTAACATCTCCCCCCCAAAAAAAACCCCACAAAACAACAACTTGAGGAACTGTTCAAGACCTGGAAAAATATACCTTTGAATGACAGTGTGAAGCATGATTCTGTGTCTGTTTCCAAGCATCAGCTATGAGTAGTGGCTGTTAATTTTTTTCCAGTGGAATGGTTTTCCATTGGAAAATGCTGACTCAATAGAATCCTTACCATGCAGCAGGAATGTCTCAAAACCTTGGATGGAAAACAGACAAGCTGGCTGACCAGCTGGACCTCCTGCCAGACCACAGGAAATGTTGTATATCTGACTTCATTCTGACTTGGAAACAGGGGGAGGACATCAGAAGCACAAAATGTATTGAAAACAGAAATTCTGGTTCCAAGAGCTGTAGATAGGAGTTTACTTCGGTTATCCTTGTGAGAAAGCAATTTGTGCTACTAGATGCTTTGGTCACTGGAAAATGCATTACAGCATTTAATGGATGTAAGCTGACACTAGACTTATGCAGGAAAAAAAAAAAAAAGATGAACATTATCAACTATGAAAGTAATCACATTAACTGCTCTGACAAATTCTCTATCATTTAAAGTCAGTTTTGGGTATCTGTCTAAACATGTGAGATAGTTAGGCAGTTATCAGTTTGTTGGAGAAATTAAGTTTTTTAAAATACAGCATTAAGTCTTCTATTGTCCTATAAAGATATGGCACTCTGCACAACCACTAGTCCCATTTTCATCATGCAAAGTGTAAAAATCTGAATGCTCTAGACTTCAGGAAGCTTAAGTTTGGATCCACAGCTCATTCTCCCCGACATCTCAATAACAGTCTGAATTCAGTCTAAATAAAACTAAAGCTTCCAAAAAATCTGGATCTCAATTCTTCACTTTTATCCACCTTCTCTTTTCCCAATACCTTTAGCAAAGCTGCAACAGCCTCCTGGTTAGCATTTCGAACATCTTCTCCATTCACTGTCAATATCTGGTCTCCTTGCATCAGTCTCCCATCTGTATCTGCTATTCCTCCTTTCACGATGTCTGACACAAACACGCCCGTGTCATTTCTGCAAATATACACATGGATTTTGCATTACAGTATTGTTTGAGGGCCATTTTTATGGCTTGCTATTGGGAATACAATAAACATTGTTTCATTTTTCTGTTGAGTAACATTGAGCTAGGTCCTCTAGGGATGGCCAGTTAGCTTAGCCACAAAAATGACATGTGCAGCCTTCAAGCCCACAGTACCTGAGGACCAGACCCCAACAGAAACATGAACATGCCCAGCAAGTTCCAGACATTGACTCTCCAGGTACGTTCATACCTTTTCCCAACAATACTCAGCCCCAGGCCTTTGCCAGGCTTCTTTTGGAGCTCTATATTGAGTACATCATACATGTCTTCCTCCTTGTACTGGGCCTCATCTCTGTACACAGTCAGACGAACTTTCTGGGGAGTCTGTCGGAGGACATTTATCGCTTCATCATGTGTGGCATTCCTCAGGTCAATCCCATTTACCTGCAATGAAAACATACAATGATAAAGTGTGCAGAATCTTCCAACAGACAAACAGAAGATACCTAGCTAGCAAATGGCAATAAAAATGACCAAAGAAACCACCACACCTCCAATATCTGATCCCCAGCCCACAGTCTCCCATCTTTAGATGCTGCTCCTTCTTCATATACTTCGTGGATAATTATTGCTCCCTGTGGATAAATAAAACAAAAATAAATTGCATGTTGAAAGAAAATGCCCTTACTTTGAATGAAGAGCACCCGAAAATTCCTGCTTTAATTCATCAGTGATAAACAAAACAGGCAGGTGTACAATGAAAAAATTACCACAATATTTAAGTTCATTAATACTTTCAAATTTAAAAGTGATTTTTTCTTTTTTGTTTCTTCCTCCCCCCCCCCGCCCCAAATGGGTATCTTTGGTATCTTTCTATAAATGCTACAGAAATTAATGAAGAAAAAACCTCTTCTATGAGACATTTTCATTTCATTATGGTTATTTCACTTGAGGGACACACGTATTTTTCCAACCAACCAGCAAAGTGTCTGCTCCTCCAACAATGCTCAGACCAAGACCAGTCCGCCCTTTGGAGATATCAATGGTTGTTTCACATCCAGGAATGATGGGACAAGTAGCTGGATCAGAGGCTAAGGTGGCTGGAGTTGAAGATCTGCTTGTGTCTAAAACAACAATTTAACATCGTTGTTACAGTAAGAGAGCTCAATATTAGAAAACTGACTTTAAAACAGCATTTTGAGAGTCCATTAACAGCTCTACAGCAACAGCAGAACAGCTGACCTACAGAGAATGATGCTACCGACTCTCCCTTCCCCTCAAACAAGTACTATCCTGTAGTTTTAATTGCAGTTGTCCTGTTTTTATACTATTAAGTACCTGGGTCACAGTCTGGATAGCCAAAGAAGCTATTGTACACAACAGATTGTACTTTGGATAGAATTTAATTTAAACAGCTATACCAGCAACTATGCAATGTAGATCAGAGATAAACGAAGTACATAGTATGTATTTAGATACATGGATTCAAGGATGTCAGCCCTGAACTTTTGCAATGGGTCAAGGCCCATCTAACTAAATGTTCCATCTCAGACTCAGATCTGTACCATGAGAAAGAATGTTAAGTACGAACCAAATAGAGTGGTATTTCACGAGACCAACAATTCATGGTCAAGTCAAAAGTTTTATACACATCATTATACTTAGGGGCCCTCAAAAAGAACTTTTTACACCAGTCCAACTTTTAACTGGCCACTGACACAGCTTTTGGAAGCAGTAAGTTCCGTGGCGTAAACATATAATTTCATAGTACAAATATATATGGTGTCCTTACGCAGCAATTTATCTGTAAATTCAGTATCTTTGGTATGTCACAGATGGATCTTTACTTAATATTTTAGTCAATTCTGTATCTTTCTGTCCTGGTTTGAGGTAAAACAGGACCAATTTTGTTCAG
>RSEF01000031.1:31923705-31972303 GCA_003993805.1 Himantopus leucocephalus
ACCTTCCGGGCTGTGACAATAAGGATTGTTACTTTCTTAAGATTGGGATTTTGTTGGTGGTGCTCCGCACGTGTTGCAGGGGTGGTTTCTTGTGAATCACTGGTGCCGGGGTAGCTATGCGGTAACGTGCGCTGCCGCCACTCAGACCGGAGCAGCCGCTCCGCGACCTGCAGCGGCGCAAACCGCGGCCCTGCCCGGCCCGGCACGAGCCCCCCCTCCCCCCTGCAACAACACAGAAAAAAAATGCTAAACATACTAGTAGGGGATACTGTGTAGCAAATAATGGAAAGAATCAGCAATCAAAACGTCTGGGATGTTCGGATTATCTCTATAACTGATGTCCTCTGTGCTTTAAAGAAAAAACAAAATTACATTTTTTCCAAAAGCTAAAAACAGGCATTGAGATCCTTTTGAGGCGCTTTAAAAGGGCACTGATAAAAAGAAGTTCTACTGAAACTAACATAGTACCTGACCATTCAGAAATATGCACTTATGTTAGATACTTAGGTACAGTGTGAGCAATAGGTCACACAGGAACAGTAAACCTCTAAACTAAGAGTCTTGGCCTCTGAAGGGAACCACAAGGGAAATTAAGACTTTTTAAGGGTAAAGTTTCTGTGCAAGTATACAACAGGTTACTCTGCTTCTCTGTTATGCTCGTTCTTCATGATGATGAGCAACTGCCCATGCTTAGTTTGAGCTAAGTAGATGTCGTGGTTTGGGCTGGGCTGGCCAACAAACAATGGATGCTCTCTTTAACCTCTGTTCCTTCAGCGAGGAAAGAGAGAATGACAGAACTTATGTGTTGAAAAAGAAAGTAAACTACTTTAATGAAATATTATTAAGAAAATAATAAAAAGGTAACAATATTAATAAGAAATAATGAAATACATACAATATATACAAAACCGTATCGAGCTCCCAGGATGACAATCACATCACCATCAGGCACTGGGAAAGTCCCAGACTGGACTCAGTGATGGACAGGAGCTGAACTCAGGAACTGGATTCAGGAAGGCGTGTATCGGGATCAATGGCAGAGGAACAGACAGAGTCCTCCACGGACACTGGCCATTGAAGAAAGAGGCAGATCCCTCAGCTTTTATACTGGGCGTGATGGGACGGAATACCCTGTTGGTCAGTTTTGGGTCACCTGCCCTGTCCGCTCCTCCCTGCAGGTGCAACCTCTCTATGCTTTTCCACTTCTGACCCTCCAACTTGATACATAACAAAGTTAGCTGAATTTATTAAGTATAAGCAGGAGCTTCTCTGCATACCGTTCCTTGGTATTAACTATAAATATCAGACTTTATCTGCCAGAAGAAGACACTGTCTGAAAAATATGCTGTTAACTTCAGAGAGTGCAGTTAGTTAGAACCGATTTAACTGAAAAGTAAAATCACTGAAAAGGAAATTGGTTCTGTTTTACCTCAATCCAAGACACTAGGGGAGTTAAGATTTGTGTATAATTCTGTCCAGAAGGTATAAAATGTACATGAAATACATGAACTGAAGAACTGGAAGGGAGTCTTGGTATGCAAGGCTGACCTCATCTAGTTAGCCGCAACAGTGCTGGGTGAAAAATGGCCTACATAGCACTGCTGGAAACACCAAAGTTGGGTACAGATGTAGTAGAAATCAGACCAGTAGTGAAAAGGTAGTTAGGGACAGGTTGCTTATTTGGAAGGAGTGTGTGCAGAGAAAACAAGGCGCAGGGGCAGCAAAAAGGTGGGCTTGGTAAAAGAAAGTGGGGGAAAAAATTATAAAATCAGGTGGAGAACCAAAAGGAGGGAGATCTTCCAACAGTTTGGTTGTGGATGCCTGTAAACAGTAGTGAAGCCAAGCTGCGATCAGATTCCCAGAATGCTGGAGGGAGCACTGCCAAACTCTCCTCGGGTCTTTATCCCTAAGCCTTGCTGTGGCAGGGTGGAGATGGAAGGAAGAGACTTGGACAAAGAATAGATTTTACCCTAAAACTAAATGCAGAAGGGAAGACAATAGAATTATTACCGAGTAGGTCTCCCGTGTGTTTCTTAAGATATCTTTATAGTACTACAATTGTATATAAATACTACTGCCAGCAATAAGCAATAGAAATGTGACTCAGTAATACTTGCAGTGATGTACGTATAAATTAACGGTGATGTGTGCATTACTCAATTAAGTTATTATTAGCTTCTTAGTAGTGTGTTGCTTAACCAATAACCATCATCTATCAGTCACATCTCAACTCTCCACTCTAAAGTGGGAGAACCAAATGTGGCTAGTCATAAATGGCAAGGCAGTGTCAACCATTCTCCTGCTCCAGGAAAGATAACATGATTTTTCACCCTCATTTAAAGGAATGCCTCCCACTCGGTTCTACGAAACCATGACACAGGCACCTGCTGCACAGCCTTTGGGAGGGAGGAGGAAATCTCTCCATCCTCCCACCTCTACAACAGGCCAGCAAGATGGCAAGAGGTAGGTCTTCAGTGTGGAGCCTCTCTGCTTTATTTAGATGGATGTGTAATCTGAAAGTACTAGAAAATGCAACTCAGAATACAACAGTATATACAAAAAGAGAAAACTTGTTTACAAGCTGGGTCTTCATTTTTGCGGCACAACCCCAGTGTAGACAGAGACACAAGGAGAACCTTACTTTTGACTGCTTCTGGTTCTGGCGAGCTGGAAGAGGGGACAGCTGCTGGTAGCTGCATACTGCTCCTCTCTGCTGGGGCAGCGCTTGAAGGGACTGGTGCTGCAGTAAGGCTATCTGCCTCTGCTGAGTTGATTGTAAGCCTCACCATAGTTTTGGATGTCTTCAGGAGACTAATAAACTGAATGATAAAGAGAAAAATTGGTGAAGAGTGTAACTGGACTGTTCAGTTGTAAAACAAAAATCAGGCAGAAGAACTGTTCTGCAAACTGGAGTTACAAGTCACAATCCTGCAGGTTTTCTTGGTAACAAGCAAGGACAAATATTGGTATTTTTTATAAGAAACAGCAATAGACTTAGCTGTGGGCCAGTCCTATCTGATATTAATCAAGTAGCTTCTACGAAACTTCGCCAAACTGTACCGGAGAAGAATGTGGGACTGTTTTGATGGTTTCTCTGGACAAAATACTATGTTTATAGGAATTATCAGAAAAAACTGAAAACTAGTATTGTCTTTTAATGCTTGGGTGAAGCGCAATTTTGACTCCTCAGAAGTCAATGCCAAAACATCTACTGATTTAAATAAATGTGCTACAGCCATCCTAGCTCCTTAATCAGATGCACAGCTGGAAGGAAAATCTGAAACTATTATCTGAACTATGGGAGGGAGAGAAGGACACTAGAGTGTAACGCAAAATCTAGTTTAAAGGGATACTGAAAAACCGTCAACATTAACTGCCATCTCACAGAAAAGACACCAAATCCTCCCAAGACTTTACATTTCAGTAGAATTAGAAGTATTCTCATAAATTACTTAATCTGTCTCTTCTTCCAAAGTCTACCTACTTCCCTGCAGACAACTTCAATATCTCTTACTCACTTACTGCTTCAGAGATAGCAGTGCATCAAAGAGTAAGATGGATGCTCTCCTGATTGCCCTTTAACAAACAGAAAGTAATCTTCTCATGCCTAAAGAATCACTTTTCTTGGTAGCAAGGCAGGTGCTGGAAAAAAGCCCTCCTTGATTCATTACAGAACCCAAATTGAGTTTGCAGAGCTAGAAGTTGGAAATAAATCTTGTTATTTAGGAACGGAGATAGTTTTCTCCAAAGCATTGAAACACCAGGCTTGGAATATAATGAGGCCGTTATTACAGACACTCCCCTATGTATAAGCACAGTTGATGATCTGATTTACCACTGATGCAACTCACCCATGTAAATTTACACATATTAATTTTATTGGTTCTAATACTTCTAAAGTGGACTAGCTATGAAGAGTCATTATTCAGCGACAGTCCATGGCTTTTATCCCACAACTAAGTGCCTCTCAGTCATCAGACAAGAACCACGGGGTGGGGGGGGAGGGAAATCAATCACATTTGTAGCACAGAGAGAGATGATTCATGTAGTGCATTAATGGAAAATAGCAGCTGAGCTTTAAATTCAGGTTTTAGCTTATTCTGCAGTAGTTCGTTATCCAGACAATGCCCGCAGATCTTTGGTTCTTTAGCCAGCTTTGAAAATAAAGTCACAAGTATAGTCATGAAAACTTCACTGGTTTAAGACACAATCACCTCCTACATTAAGTGGAGTGATTTCTGCAACATTCCTGACACTTCAGAAGCACCTTTTCTACTGGATATCCAACAACAATTTCATCATCCACTGCCAGGATCTGATCTCCAACTTTGATTCGTCCATCCTGCAAACAACATAGAATAAAAATATGAGCTCTGGAAGCTACTCCAAAACACATTATTCTTCCCCTATTTGGATTTTAAATGTTCTCGCACCTTTGCTGCTGCACCATGATCTGTTAAGCTCTTAATAACTACTCCATTAACTGTGTCTTCTTCACTAATGGCAATTCCAAAGCCTCCTGGATCCTGGGGCAAACAGAAAAATGCAAATGGTTAGGTACTGTGTTTATCAAAATGTTAGAATACATTCACTAAAGACTAGCAAAGTCTGCAGACATAACAAGAGTTTGGGTTTCCACACTGCATCAATATTTTTAATTAATCTATTTCTGAAATAGATTTTGCCAACCTACAAACAGTATATTGGCTACCAAGGTAAATCTGAAATACTTCTAAATTCAAATCCACTCCTTGGAAACTTACAAGGCCAATTGTGATTCAGTTGTTAAATTCATAAATTGGAATAAGAAACACATGATATTTGGAAACTACAATCTGAGGTAAATAAAACTTCATGATATAGCTTAAATTCATCATCTGAAGCCAGATAAAAAAAATACATGCAGCAATGGAAAATACAGAGGATGGAAAACTGTATGCTCTTCCTGTGAAATCAGTAAATGTTTGTGGCAGAGTGAAATTTCCCTGCTGCATTCAACCTAGAATTAAATCATCCGGATACCATAACCTGCAAGATATTCTCCTGGTTAATAGTGGAAGGCTAGATGCCTTCCAAGGAGAAAACTTACTAACAGTCCGCAAGTCTCTATCCTTATTGTCCACTGAATGCAATTGGCTTCTCCACGTCAACAAGCAAGAGCAGCAATTTTTCCACCCTCCTTTGGCAGCTTCAAAGTTACAGAACACCTGGCCATTTTCCCCCAGCTAATTCATTTACTTTGAACAACTAAGGCAATGATTTTACCTGAGGCACGACCAGCAGTTGGTTACCAAAAGTTTTGCAAATAGGACAAGAGGTCACTTCTTCCAGAGACACAGAGCAATTGGCAAATTTATGTGAAGTTAAGAGACTCATGAGGTTGCCAAAGGCAGTCCATGGCTTTTATCATGAAAACTTTGGGGTCCATTCACAAACAGGAAGAGAAAACCTCTAGAAATCTCTATTCTGACTTCCAGTAAGAGACAGTTTGTTTGCCCTAAGAGGGACTCCATTACAAAAAAAGCAAGCTAGTGAATACGAATGTGTCTGATGCAAACTGTATTTTTTGCACATACCTTAGGGAGTTCCACATACTGAATGTTTTTACATGAACTGAAGTCAGAACAAGCACTGGAGTTTGCAGCACTGATATCAATCTAATAGAAAATGAAAATGTAACTGTGAGCAACTGTAGTCAACATTTTGCATCAAAATAAAGTAGCGCACAAACATTTCACGTGGGTCTGATCATTTTCTGGATTGCTTTAAACTGCTATAACCCTATTCACAGGAATGTTCGATTTACTTCATAGTTTAAATGAACATAAAATAAAACAGAATTACTAAGTTTAGCAGCTTTACTCAAGTCTCATTTGTTTTTCCCTTGGATTACTTTTTCTTTTGTAGTAATTGTGAACAAGACAGGGCATTCCTCTATCCAGAACAATGTTAGTATCTCAGGCAAATGAGAAAAACAAAAATTTACTTTACCTCTTGATGTTGAAGTGTCCCTGAAGTACACTGCGAACCCTCTACTGACTTTGCAGGGCAAACAGCCATCTGATTTACTGCATCTTTATTTCTACAATATATCAATCTTCAGTTAAAGAATGTAGTAAACATGTAGTAATACAGCACCATGTTTCTTAGAACAAGTTTAAGTCTAGTGTTTTCTTTTACTTTATTTCTGGCACTCAAGGCAAATATCAAAACAGAAAACTCAAGACATCTAACAACTGCTAAGATCTAGGTCCAAAACCACACCTACCTTACCAAAATTAAACAGAAGCACTCTGCAAAACTTGAGCATATTAAAAATAGACCTTTGTAGCCAAACCTTTAACCACAACTTACCTGATAAAGATTATTTTTACTTTAGATGGTGCACATTTGATTATTGAGGAAGCATTCTGATGAGTCCTTCCATAGAGTATTTGCCCATTTATCTATATAAAGGAAGGTCGCAATTATTTCTCAAAATATTTTAATTCCCTTATACTTAAACTAATTTTTAAGCCTTAAAAAAATCCATTACCCCACAACAACGGCTAAAGCAGCAATTGTATTAAAATAATGGTACTCCGTTGGGTCCTGCTTTCACTCCCTTCTTCCAGTAAAAAATTCCTTCTAGTTTGATTTCAGACTAATACTGTCACAGTGGTAAAAATGTCACTCTCTGAGTTACATTGTGTTGAGCTGGCACATCATTTATTCCCACATGCCATTGATCACCTCATGATTGATGTGGTGATAAAGCAGGGCCATGGGAAATTCTAACCGTAACAAATAAATTAATCACTTATATCCAGCAACGAGATTGCTATTATTTATCAGACTTCAGCCAGGTACTTTATATACAGGAGTCTGAACACTGGTGCACTTGCAATCTGAATATTTGACCTGAAAATCATTGTCTTCATTTGGCAGAGCAGACTCACTGAAACTCACTGAAACTCCCTGAAGCTCCTATGATTTAGGTATGATTGGAAGTATCAGTGTGAATTTGCAGAATAAATTTACTCACATTTTATTAATTGCATTTGTTCTTGGAAATGGAAAACTACAGTGCAGAAGTCCACTCTAAGAAAGGGGAAACGATTGGAAAAGGACAGTTTGGACCTACACAAAGGGAAATTATGCAACACACACTGAGGTAGTACTAATATCAGCAGAAAAGCAGCAAACAGTGAGCAACAGATGCAAGACACTGAGCTGAGGGTTTAGCGTAACAGCAACACCTTAGCTCCCATGCAGGCTGTGTCCACCAGGCTTGGTCACAGGGATACTGAGCCCTGTCATTTACACTGGAGGTGACAATCCAGATGCAGCACTGCTTCAGTTGTTTGCCATGGGCTTCTGAAGAACCAGGGTTAGCCTATCAGCTGTGAGACAGAGTCATGGCCTGCCACAGCTGCTGGACAGCTACTTGGAAACATAAGGAACAAGCTCAGGTGTCTCCTCTCGGAAGAGGTTAGACAATCTCTTAGCATCAGTTTGCAGGTTTACAGCTTGGACAGTAAGCAAGGAACCATACGAGAGCAGACTCAGACAGATGTGTTGCAATGTGTTCTGAGTACACTCAACATCTGCATCATTAAGGTTTTAAAAACAGACATTAACTGATTAAAGAGAACCATCTAGCAGGTAACAATGGACTCTGCAACTAACAGATGCTTCCAGGAGACTAGGTCCAGAGTGCCACAAAACCCTTAGTTTCTCTCCTAGTCTGCAACTGCCAATCTGCATTGTTTACTCTCTCAGTGTCTCCCTCAAGCTTTGTTCAGTCTCACCATTCCCTCCCTGTACCATCTCCGCAGTGCATCCTCAAGCACCTCCACGCATTGTTCTGAAGTCAGACAAAGCACTTCTGTGAGGGTAATGCTAGCTACTGCTATCAGAAAGAATGGGAAAAGCTATAGCAGAGAATACATCTGCAAGTATCACCAACTGAACTGTGGCAATATAAAAATATACTTTATGCTCGTACACATATTGGGAATGTTAGCTGCACATTCAGCAGTTGGGTCCCTGCACCAAAGCCATTAGAAAACAGCCCAAATGTGTCATGAGATAAAAGTCCATAATACAAATGGATCTGTTCCCATTTCCCCAACTTAATTTCCATTTTATATGTTACACAACATAAAAATATTCTGATATTGTCACACTTCCAGCAGACAGAGAAAAATCTGAAGAACTCCACAGATGGATGGACTAAAGGACTTCAATATTTTCCATGGTGTACAATGCATTGGCCTTCCATGTATCTTCATAACCCATAAACTGCTGTCATCCCCCATTTTTATCCATTTTAAATACATGCACGCCTTTACTTACAACCAGGAAAAAAAAAATCCCAGCTGCAACTATTTGGCATACACCAGAATGAAAATCTGGTAGCATAGCGATGTCAACTTGGATAACTTGGGTATTTCAAAGGCCCCTGAAGAACATCTACATTGCAGCAAGATGTAATATTTTAGTGCATTTTAAGTCAGTACGTTTGGGTTTCAGTATAAATTGCAAAAACTCACCTCTAGTAACTCATCTGCAATCTGTAACCTGCCATCTTTGCCAGCTGCTCCATTTGGATCAATTCCCACTATAAAGACACTCATCCTGGATCGGTCTTTGTTACCAGCAAGACTAAGTCCCAGACCTGTCCTTCCTTTTTCCAGCTCAATCATGTGTAGCTCCCCCGGTAGATTTCCATAGCGCTGCACGATCTTTTCTAAATGTAAAAGTGTGGGCAGCAGAGGATTGATTTATATTAGAAAGTTTTAGAAGTCACCTAGAGAGTCAAGATCAGCGTCCACTGGGCAGTATCTGACAGAAGAATCCCAAACTGGATGAGAAAATTTTAAGTGTACATCACGCTTTCTTTTAAACTAAGCCTTAGGTGATTTATAACAGTATTTCTTGTTCCTTGATTTCCTTCTAACTTAGGAAAACATTAAAACTTTTCTTAAAAAGGCAGACTTTTCATACATAAAAAAAATTATCTTCCCTCCAGTAACACCTTCAAGTAACAGAAGTTATCATATCAATCACTGCCATCAGTTATCTAGAGTACACTGAAAGTCTTCAAGTAGTTCTACAGGTGAAACAGTGAATTTGGACCACAGAGGAAAAGAGAGACTGGAGTACAATGAAGAAGAACAAATCAGTTTTGTATTTCACCATGTGGATCTGACCAAGCACAACTGAAAGCTGACAGCAACATTTAACACTGAAACCACGAAGCACATGAGAACAAAGTTCAAACTGCACCCCCCATATCTTCTGCTACAGAGCTATTTCAACACTGAATATTTCAAACATTATCACAGAGAATAAACTTACTCCAGCTATAACCGAACTCATCCTCCTTCTCCACATCCTCTGGGACTCTGCTAGAAGATGACTGTGCAACATCACAGCTCATTCCTGAAAATGCTGAAGGAGGGGGCAGAGGCAAGTTACAAAGCGAAGGCTCTACATCGGACTGACCAAATGCCTGTGGAGAATAAGAAAAATGCAGTGGCTAAGCAGATGCAGACTCTGTGTAAGGCAAACTAGTATACAAAAATGTCAAAATGGCAACGACTATGGCTTTGAAGTTTGAATACCAAGCAGCTGGAATTCTAAATTAATAACACGGCACAAAAAGGCTGCAAGAGATCCGAGATAGAAACAAACACCAGGCAAGGTAAGAGATAACATCACTCCAAAATGTATTCGGAAGCAAACAGAACTCACAATAAAAGCCCAATTCAGTAAAGTTTTATGTGCCACTTTACATTTCAGAAAAAGTCTCTTACAAAGACTGAAGTGATTTTTTTTTAAATGTCATATTTGTAAAAGACTTCTACTTCATTTTATTTTTAAAAGCCACCGCATATAGTTTCTTCCTACCATATATTTTGGAAGCCAAATAGAAGGAAAGGGAAATGAAACAAAGAATTTGGTGCTTTCAAAAATGCCTCCAAAAAAAGAAAATAACTGGCATATTAACTGAAAGAACAATTTAAAAACAAAATGAAACCAACGTTAACTGAAGAAATCCACAGTAACTGGACTTTTTCAGTCTTATTTACTGGTTTCATATAAGCTGCACAGGGGAGATTGAATAAAGGAGGATACAGATTAAATCACAAAGGAGAAAAATACTTTTGGTCTTGATGTATGTGGTCTATTCATATTCTCAAAAAGTTAATAGTGTAAACACACGACTACTGCAATACAATGGTTAAATGCCCAAATTCACAATCTGGCAAGCCTCCATTCAAGTCAGTTTGCCTGAGGAATATAGACTCTGATCAGGGATTTCACTCAGGGTTTGTAATTTATATCATTTTGGCTTGCTCAGAGTAAACACGTAGGCAAGAAACCCGTGTCTGAATATCATCATTCTGAAGCTTATGCATGCCCAAGAGACTTTGATACTTGGCAGATCAGCTATTGATGTAAACAACAAAAACTTTAGATGAAAACCACGTATTTTTCAAACACTAGGATTTTCAGGTGTTGCCCTAGCTTCATAGCCCTGTTCTCATCATTCCAGCTTTCATTACGGCTCCATTAGCAAAAGTTTGAACACAGTAACTCAGATGGTATCTCTGGGTGCCAAAAACACTGAGACAATTTCTTCATCGGAAGCAACAGTGAAATGAATAGCAACATGCACCTTGGAAGACTTCAATCTGCTTTAAACTGAAGGTGTTGAAAAAACTAGAAAGTTACCAATTTAGTCACACTGAGATTTAAAGAAGGTCTCATCTCTCAGGGAAGATGAGTTACCTTCATTCTCTGTATATTCCAAAGACTTAAAGAAAATGCAAATGCCCTATTGCAGTTCCCTCATTCTGTTTCTGCTTGAAAAAGACTTTCCTTTCATTCAAGAAGTTGTTCTAGGACCTTAACTAAGAAATCCTTAAATGTTAAAAGTGTTGGAAGTTTTAATATGGCACCCAAGCCAATAATTTTTATAAAAAACACATATAAATGTTATATAATTTGTTGTATCATATCAGTCATATTGACCTGCGCTTCAAATCTAAGACAAAGCCATCCTGCTGAGATGATACCTTGCATCACTAAACTTTATGTAAGAATTATTTCTAGTTTATGCAAATTATACTCTAAAACATGCTAATAGTTACAGGGCAGACATAAACTTCAACTGAAGCAACAAAATTCTAGCAAAGACATTGTCATAATTCATAATCAAAAATTCATGTATCCACCATGGAGGAAAGCTGGTGACAGACCTTTACCTCAAGAACGGGTGAAGGGAAGAGTAGTTCTAGGAACACCAATTTGTCAGAATGCTTCACAGAGTTTTAACTAGAAAGCTACATAACATACTGAAAAAATGTGAAAATACTGTGTGAAGCAGACCAGATCAGCAGACCCTACAGTAGTCTCTGTGTTTTAAAACCAAAATTAACATATCACTTTAGTGGTACTCTTGGTAAATAACAGTGTCCAAGAACTCTGCAAAATTAAAGAAAACATGACCCCAAAAAAGGAACAAAAAATTGCTGTCAAGGACCTCTGGAAGAGCTATAATGTGTGGATGTATGGCTACATCATGACAGATTAGCACTTATGAACTGCAGCCACCATAATTTCATTGACAAAAAAATGGTTCTTTCTGTACCTCCGTGCATGCATACATAAATCTGAACGTGTCTGATATTTAAGGAAATGCTGAAACATAAGTAAAAGCAAGGCTCCTTTGTGAGAAGGGTAAAAAGGGTGTTACAACGCCATTTGGGCAGAGGGGACCACATCCTGCCTCCAGAACTCAGCCTAACACACATGCACCGCCAGCAGCAGAAGCTGGCCCCCACAGTTTACATACACATAAGACTTTTGCTCCCTGAATCGGGCCACACACAAAAAAACCTAAAATGCTTTAAATCATGAAATACTTTCAGTGTGCCACAGCACAGTATTTCATTTAAAATGCAAAGCATCAGACATTGCATGAACCCATCTGGCTACCAGGGTCACTCAGATCACAGCCAAGCAAATATTTAAAATGGCAGCAAGTTTGGAGCAGTATCACTTTCAACAAAAGAGGCACACATGGAGGAAGAAGCAGTACTCCGGAAGGTATCACAGGCCATGTACAAGTGTACAGCACACACATGGTAGGACCCACTCACTGGAATCAAGACAAACCTTGAATGGTGTGGGAGCAAAAGGGTTAGTTGGGGAACAACGGAAGGTAACCCTAATTGGATTCGATACCTCCTACAGTAACAGAAAACAGCAATCCACATGTTACAGCACCTTTGGCAATACACAGCATTATTAATGAATAACTCATTTTCAATTACGGATTCATTTTGCTAACTGCAGCAACTTTATTAACACCGTTCATAAAGGGACAAAAGTATTTAAAGGGTTATTAAGGACCCCGATTCAGCAAAGTTTCTTACTGTACGTGAACCTTAGTTCAGCAGGAGCAGACAGAGGTGACAAAAAGCCATTCTTATCTCAATGTTAAAAAGGGAATTATGCAGAAACTGCAAAAACATTAGGTTTTCTCTAAAATAAGCATTTTTTTTTCAGAAATACTTTTGAAAATAGAGAAAATACAAGCCATCATTTGTGTTACACTTACACTCCCTTTCCTCAGAAACAAACACAAAGACAGATTTAAAAAACACACATACAATTATACACCATATATTATATCATAAATGTTTGTTGTACATTTGATATTTGACAATATGCGAAAACAAAGGGCACAATCACTCCCAAGATGTATAACCAGCTAGAAATTGTTTTATTAGATCGGAAATGGATGCACCCAAGAATTAAGCCCTTATTTATTCCTATGTTAGACATTAACTCTGTTCCCAATATCAATAACATGCAGTAAGCACTAACCACAAAAAAAAAAGAATCTAACTTTTTTCATATTTCCAAAGCTGTCAGCATCCTGTTCATGGTGCATTAAAAGAATATTCAAGAAGCAGAAGAAAAATATTTTCAGCAACATAAAATGAAAGCTGCCAATGTGGGTTTTTTCATGCAAAAAGAGAAAAAAGAGATATCAAAGCTGGAAAGTCCTTACCACATAAAAAGAAAATTAAGTACACAGCAGCAAAACACCTCACGCTGATGAGAGAGTTACACTCAGGTGCATATTTTAACATATACCACAGGAACTGATTTTGTAATTGAGAACCTACTTGTTTGGTAGCTCTGATTAGATTAGATTTAATGGTTATGATTAACAGAGCTGGCATTTTTTAACTTCTTCAGAACTTCTCTATGTGCATGCGTGTCTGTCTCTTTTTAATTCACTATTTTCCACTCTCATCAGCACAATATTTTACCCAAATTGGTATAATAGAATTGAAATGCAGAGAGACACTAACAGCAAAGAAGCACACATATAATGTTTGGTGAGTCAAAAGCAGACTGTGTCATCATCCAACCTTGTTAATGTTGAACTGAGAAGAATCAGCAAATGGGTTAGTGCTGCTGAAGACAGCTGGCCTACAGAAAAGACTGTTCTGCGAGAAAGACAGGGAAGGGTTCTAAAAGGAAAACATAATAGAAACTAAGCAAAAACATTTTTAAATGAACCCTTTGTGACTCATGAAACAAAACACATTTATTTAGCAGTTTATGCTAACCAAACAAGGCCCACTTCCTGCACTTTGCTAAAGATGTGAAGGTAAGCAAAACTGTATTTGCCCTGTGTTTGGACCAGCTATGTTTAGCAGTGCATAGAGGAAAAGGACCAATCCTTATACCTGTTCTAGCCCTCAAAGTGCATAAAGCGCAGAATTCAACAGCATGAACAACAGAAAATTTACTTGCTGTGATATTTGTACAATTTTGTCCACGCATCTCAGAACATGGGATACTCTTATACACTAGTTAGTTATAAAATTGTGGATTTCTGGATAAGAAGAAACATAATTCTTTGTAATAATGTGGTAGGGTCTCATAATTTGATTTACCTCTTGTAGTAACACACTCACTGCATATTTTGCAAAAGAGAAGGTTTAGTAATATTAGGCATCTCTAAACAGACTTCATATCTAATAACTTTTACAGATCACATTGTATGTGTGTGCAAGCATCTGTGATTTTCTGAATTTAGAGTTTAATGAAACTAAATTCTCTGGTCTTCTCCTTAAACAATACAAGGTATTTCCTTATTATTATTTAACACAAAATGAGTTTTCATATTTAAACAATTAAAGGATGTATTTTGACCATTTATATTCATTTTGCAGTTTTTGTACTGTAACCTACTTTGAGATCAGAACCTGCTTAACAAACAGGGAGTAGCTTTGATTTTGCATAGTATGTTGGAAATACTGTTCAATATATACTTAAAAGTAACTTCTACACTAGGTGTATCTATCTGGCAATCACCTAAATGTCTTAGGGCTGTAAGTTTAACACTGATGGAAAATAAGCATAGTAAGTGGAAAGGAACGTGAAAAGCTTGCGGCATCAGCTGATACATCTATATCACAGTAATTTAATCCACATATATGCTACTGTTTAAAAATTTTCTTAGAGCACTTTAGTTTTTTAAATGGTCCTGAAAATAGAAAATGCATCCCTAAACATTTATTTTCAAATATTATTTTGCAAAACAAAAGTAATGTAATTTGGTAAGACAATGCATGTCTTGGTTCTACAGTATCTTCAGCAATGAAAAAGTAGAGCTGTGCATGAACAAGGTTTCTTCACTGGTGAGTCACTAATAGTCAACAGGCAGTTTCCCTACAGTACAACAAGATCTTCTGTTTGGATATGCAATTCATGTTAGATTTTGTCTTTTAAAAAGAGAAGTTTGGGAAAAGTAATTTGCCAGTGTAATGACCCCATTACACTTTAACCATTACATTTGTTATCAACATAAAATTTTGAATTGTATCTTGATGAAATTTTAAGCCACTAAAAAACGCATCACAAACATTTTGCATATAAACAGTGAAATCCTAGTAAAAGAGGAAACAAAAAATCAGCCACAGTAATTCAAAATCTTGCCTGTTGTATTTTAGGCACAGCACCTAAAATACTACAGAGCCAGATCAAATTCTAATCCATGCAACAGCATTGTATTCATATGGACTGACTACTGTGATAAAATATGGAGCATTTGAGTTTGCTTAAACAATTAGGTTTATCATGCACAGTCTGGGACAAGAAAAGCAAATGTTAAAATAAAGGGCATTTTTCCTTTTACTGGTTTTTTTTTTCCAAAATAAACACTAAAATAACAGGATTTATTTTACCTTCCTTTTTTTTTTTCTTTTGTACCTTTTTTTTCCTTCTTTTTTTCAACTAACTTGTGTTCAGCATTTTATTGATGTGTTCAGCATGCTAAGGTAGCAGAAACTAACTAGCATTTTGTATAGCACAATGCTTTAACCCTACAAATTATCTGGGACAATAACCATGGTGATAGATCAATTCTTACTCAGAAACACCCAGAGCAGTATCAGTATGAAACACAGATTTGACGGATAACTGCTTGCTAGCAAAACTATCAACTAGCTTTTCACAGCCCATTTGCATTATTTGGGCTATTTGGAGCACACTTACGACCTCTTTAACTACCAGAGCAGCCTGAATGAAAAAAAAACAAAAGGCAAGAAACTGACTCATTAGCAACATGTCACTTGAAACTGACTGCCTTGCTAAAGACATAGTGGTACTACATTAAATATAGCTACTGTGTGCAGGCAGCTAACTATCTGGGTGACTGCACCTGAATGAAGGCAGGAAATTCCCTTAAAAGATCTTATTATAAAGTACAGATGCAAGTTTCAAAAGATGAAGACAATAAATATAATGCCATTTACAAAGATCACAATGCAACACGTGTACAGTAAGAGCATTTGCAATGTTTCTGCTTACAGAGAAACAAGGGTTTGTTAATAAACAGTCAAGAAATAACCAAAAAGCTTAATAATTGGAAAATAAAGAGAACAAAGAACTACAATTAAAAATAGCACAGGAACATTCTCTAAATAAAATTAAGTTGTGATAAAGTAATGGCATCATTCCCATCCCAAACTGGCCTAAACATTCAGCAGTGGAAGTTTCATTCACATCACAGCAAATGCAAAAGCCTTACTTTAGTAGCTTGAGCATCAATAACCAACATTCAATAGAGCTTTTTCATGCAACTTTACCTTAGATGACTGACGATAAAATGGGTTAGTAGGTTTCTGCCCACAGGGAGCAGAAGCTGAAGAAGGGTTATAAAGAGACTCTGGCTGGGGAACAAGAGTTATGAGACAACTAGTAAATAAACATGCAGCTTACACAGACTCTACAATGAGGAAGTTTAGTTTCTAGTGATGCAAGCAACTTATATTAAAGCTCAGTAGTTTTTGTCTGCAATGTCCATGCAGCTTAGTGACGGAAAACTTCCGTGTACTTCTAGGTCCTTTCATTAATGTCCAATGAATTTTTTAACAGGTGCTGTATTTCTGCATGCGCTCCTCAGACATGCTGTCAATCTCTAAGAGCTGGTTTTAGTTAGACTCCTACTCTGCCCCCCAACAAATTATCTTTCTTGAGGCTTTTCAAAATAGTTTGAGGACGGCGTGCTGGAGGGCAATTCCAAATCCAAATCGATTTCATTCTAAATGGAAATAATACTTAAATCAAACCTTTGTTCCTAAAATAGCTGAGATGGAACTTTCAGGATTAAATATCCCATTCCCAAACACCACCACCTTGAACACTTGTTTCATCTATTACTATGTATTACATCTCTTTTCATATTCTTTATGCTTACCTTTGGTCTGCTTATAATGCTCTGTACCATAAAGACTACAGGATTGCCTGCCTTCCGTATAGCTTCCACAGCTTGTTCATGGCTGGCATCTCTGAGGTCAATTCCATCCACCTGTAATTGGAAGACCTCATCTTAACACTGCAAGAATCTACAAGCATCATGAGTCAGCTTTTGGTAATGGTTAAGCAACTCTGACTAAAACCTAAGTCCAAACCTCTGTTACTGGTGGAGAAGCTTCCTACTGACTTGCCTTGAAGTCCCTCACAAACAGGTTTTAGATTTCCAAGAGCACTGAAAGGACATCAAATATATATTCTCTATGGTTTTAAAAACAGGTTTTTCAACATTCCTGGTTCAGGCTCCATACGTTTTCCCACAGGCAATGTAATATAGAAGATATGATAACAAGAAGAGATAAGGTAATTTGAAGAGTGGTAGCATTTGCCAAATACCATTTCCTGCAAATCCTATCTCAGAATAACCTACCTCTCAGGGCTTTATGAGATTTACAAACTGAAACTTGTTAGGTGCTGGAGGGTCTTTCATTATGGGGTATTATGTCAGTACAGTGTACTTTTTTCCCCTCTTTTTTCTTTTTTTTTTTTTTTTAAGCAAGGTAAGACCAATTTTAGCTACTAGTTGCTTTCCCCAGAAGTTAAATTTTTAGGTCAGAGCTGAAAAGCTTTCTCTCTTCTGTAAGAAAGCATTTACAAAGGATAGCTCAGGAAAAATTTTTTCCTAGTTGCTTTTCTTCATGCCTTCGTGGGTATTGGTGTGTAAGACAGTTTGTCCTGCGATCCAGGTAAGAACTACATTATGGTGAGGTTAGCATCAGTAAAGCATTCTCACAGTGACCGTAATAAAAGCTAGAAGCTAACACAGAACGGTTATTTGTTAGTGGCAACTCTTGCACACAAGGTTATATAATGAGGATTACCCCTACCTTTTTAATAGTCTAACTCTACCTTGAACTTAACCATCCTATGTAAATAAAGAATAAAAACCATCTGAGGGAAAAAATTCTAAACTTACAAGGAACTGAACAACATCAAGGCTCTCCTAGTCCCCATGTCTGAAATACTTTACATACTAGTAGAGAGAAAAGCCTAGATACGCCACAACTTGAAAAACTGACAGAATCCATTCAGAAACAGTCACATTAATGCAACATTAGTTACTTAATTTCACTCACCCACTCCAACTTCCGCAAGCATCATTGTCAGAGACAATCGCTACATTCATAAAAATCCAGATATTCAGATATAATGAATGTTCTTTAACTTTGTGGCCATCAAGCAAAATTCCACCTCCCAACTTGTTATACACTGGAAACTCTTCCATTCTGTTGTAGAAAGTGCTACCTATATTAAGGTATTATTTCAAGATCCTTTATATGGATCTTTTAGCAGACAGTAAACTGCAGTTTGAGTATCACCATGCAAAGCAAGCCCAGTCTGATCCAGGGGAAGAATCACCATCTCCATCACCCTGCTTGTTACATTCTTATTGATGGACAGTCAGCTAAGGACATCCAGCAGGGTGAAGAAAAGTGCGGTTCCTAATGGCCTGACACAGGACACAGGGTAATGTATGACTTACTGATAAGCATCACAGGGAAGACACAGTCGTTTTGGCATGTTCATTCTTCTTTAATCAAGAAAGCAGAAATGGCTGCATGAGCACAGGATTGGCTAAGCAGAAGAGAAAGATACACAAATTCCTCCCTGTGACACCACTGGCTACCCTGTCCTCAGGCATGGGCACAATGCTCAACTACCTTTGCACGAAATCCAGCTTTCTTCACGTCAGCAGGAAAAAAAGTCTCCCTTAATTCCTGCACAAGAATGATGTGATCTGATGAAGATTTAAGAGGCAAACAAGCTTGACGTTTACTTGCATGATTTGCTATTCACTAGCCATTTCTGCTGCTCTCCAATATGCAAAAGTAAAACCTTTTAGCTTTACCAAACAAGCTTTTTCCTACACATGCTAGCTTTAAAACAGGCAGGTAGAACTGCTGGCTGTATAGACCTCTGCTCACACAGTCAGCCATCTATGCTTTAGGTTATATATTCAACTTAAAGCTGTCTGCACACGAACACTAGCAGATGGTACTACACTCTATGGCTCAAGTGCTGCCAGCTGGAGCAATTACACAGCTGTTGGCCCAGGACCACACATCCATCTCAGTGGCTCACAAGATGCTGGGGGGGTTGCAAGCAAAAGGCACTCGGCTGGTACCTCCACAATCCGATCTCCGGTTTTGAGCGTTCCATTTTTGCCAGCTGGGCTGTCTTCCAGGATGTGCTTGATAAAGATCCCTCTCATCACTTCTCCATTACTCAGGCGGCTCCCCATCCCTCGTCCTCCAACAATGCTGATTCCCAGTGACTTGCTAGGCTCTCTCCAGAGTTCAACCCTGGTGTGACAAAACAAGGACCAAAATAAATGAAAATCTGTTGTGATTATGACAGTGCTGTGCACTGAAGACACCTAGATTTGCACAACAGTTTAAAAACATTCAGAAATAACTCCTCCTTGGAAAGTTGTGCTTTTCAATGGGAGTTATCTCCTGAATCACTCAGAAAGTCTGTAATTTTGTCTACTGTTGTTCACTTTCTTTTGGATTCTAATCAAAACTTTGAATCTCTCTCTTAATCTCTTGTTACTGGCTCCCAGAGAGTCAGCCTATAAAGATAAATTACTGAAGCAATCAAGAAACTGCTAGATTGCACGGATTTAGCCCAATGGCAGTAAAAATCAATGGTGAATTACTCCTGCAATGAACAATATATGTAAGTGCAGCAATTCTGTTGTTTTTTTTCTCCTCTTAAAATATATTACAGGTTTCAAAATTTTTGCATTTCAGATGAGATTTTATACTGTGCAACTAGGTCTGCACTTACTTTCTGGGCTGGTTCCAGTTGCTGAAAGCTGCATTTTGAAGTTCACTTTCTTCTCCCTCCCCTTCTTCACGTTCTGGAAGCTCTGGGAGTTCCCTGCTGATGAATGGGAATATGCAATTCATTTTTAAAGAACCCACATAATCACTAGATTTCACTGCAAAATTTCATGTATAGGATCACCCTGCCAACATTAGAATTTGTACACAGGGTTCATGTAAGGAACTTCTTTTTCAGACGTCTGTTAGAACACATACTGTGTTTGGGAATTCCTTGTCCCTGTCTCTGCAATTAAGTTGCTACTAACTGACAACCACAGAATAAAAGAGTCTGTATTTTGGAACTAGAACCAAATCAAAGCTGAAGGTAATTACTTATTGTTTCCAAAATGGAAGAAAGTACAACAGCAGCATTCAAAAACAGTTACTGCTTTTGGAGATTAATTTCAAGAAAACAAAAATTATTAGTCACTTTGAATATGTTGGCCTATAACTGCAATGAATATTTGAAACTCAAGGAAGAGGACCACATGATTCTTTTTTTCCAGTGTACATTCTGGGAAGACCGTTGACGCCAAATTCTCATGCTGGAAGCACTGAGTATTTGTGGCGATACATAATCAAATTGCATGGTATTTAAGAGAAGTTTAGGATGAGGCAGTATTCATTCTCTTTTTCGGGTACATCAAACACCTATAAAAGAGCCTTGTAAAAACGTCAGAAACATTTCCTAGCCAAAGCAAAAACTGTATTCTGAACAGTTTTCTATTGTAATGGCTGCTGGCCTGAAGGAAATCATCCATCTTACAGGTCTTCTAAAATAAAATTTATCTTCCTGAACTGTGCAAAATGCATGGAAAGAGTTACATCTGAGAGCCCTGTGGGAGGAAACAGTAAGTCTTTAGGTCTTTTGACTCACCTGACAGTATGCGAAGGAAGAAGTTCAAGTGGCACAGCTCCCTCTGCCTGTTGTCCCATACTAGCCCTGTATTCGTCTAAATTTTCTGCTGGCACATACGTAATACTGCAATAAAAAGGGACATGATTAAAGTATCATGAGGACTGCTGGTCCTACCTTTGTTGGGTGTGATGACTGGATATGAGGAAGCCACTTAAGACTAATCTGTATGGTTATTGACTTCAAAGCCACAATGTTGGTACGATATGAATAAGGAGTTACATGAATCCTTTGTGACTTTGCAACAAATATGCATTTATGGTCAAATGAGGTAGCTGAAGAGCACATAATTTTCTGAGGGCTGGCCACTCCATCTTAAGTAAACGGTGCTTGAACAATGACAAGAGTGTAACAGAGTCAATCCAGCTTCAGTCAAAACAGAGATTCCTTGTGCAAAGACAAATACTGAAGGATCTATGAGGTGTGAAGCACCACCACCATCCTAAATGCTGACTGAAAATGCTTCTGGAGGTTGGTTTGCAGGAGGTTTTGTGATTTCCTAGGTGGCTTTGTATCTAATTTAGGTTTCTATGCTTTTTGTGAAAAATACTGCACGGATTTCGACATACAAATGTGTTACAGCAGACCACCTATGCTGCAGTGAGCAATCCCCTGCCCAGCTCTGTCCTCCACCCCTTCAGGCACTTCCAGCCAGCTTGGGACAGTCAGACAGCCGTGTCAAATGAAATGCAGACTCCTGAAGCCCTGATGTAACCGAATCATGTCTGAATGCCAGAAAAAGAAATGGCCCAATAGACTGGGCAGGTGGAAACAAAGAGAAGGAAAAAAGATTAAGGCATGAAAAACATTTCTTAAAAAAAATTCTCTCTACAGGCAAAAGGACACCATGATCTAAACAGAGCTACTTAGATGGTCTTCCTTCAATGATACTTTGTCTTCTTAAAAACCTTTAGTTGTTCATTAAGCAGTTTAGCTATCAGATCCAAGTCTGCCAAGAAGTAAGGCTGATGGAAAAAGAACACAAAAAAAAATTGGCTGTCCTCCCATCCATCACATGATTTGGTTTAAAGAAATATGAATACATTTCCCCACAGAAATGACCGGGAGGGGGAAAAAAATCTTGACCACTTCACAAGGATGTATAAGCTGCTGAGGAGAGACTCCTTCAGCTCTGAGTTTCTCTCTCACTTGGAGCCCTCTCCTGTCCGTCACTCCCTGCATGGAATCCTCTTCTGTCTGTCACTCCCTGACTGTTACTGGTTCCCCCTCTCATTGGTTTTCTGCTGAATACAGAAGCAGCAGAAGGCAGAGCACATAAACTTTTATATGACTAACGCTGTCTGTCCAAAACACTCTACCAAAAATTGCTGGTATGCAAACTATTACAGGAGCCAGACCCCTACAAATCAATGGACCCTGATGCTATCCACCCAAGGGTATTAAGAGAGCTGGCTGACGTCACTGAGAGGCCACTCTCCATAATCTTTGAGAAGTCCGGGAGATCAGGGGATGTCCCAGAAGAGTGGAAGGTGGCACATGTCACCCCCACCTACAAGAAGGGCTTAAAGGAGGATCCAGGAAATTATAGGCCCATCAGTCTTACTTCAGTCCCTGGCAAAGTTATGGAAGGAGATGTCCTGGTGGCTATCACAACTCAAATGAAGCATGTGATTGGGAAAAGCCAGCACGGATTCACAAAGGGCAAATTTTTCTTGACAAACCTGATTGCCTTCTACGACAAAGAAACCTGCTCCGTTGATGCGGGGCGAGCACTGGACATTGCCTACCTGGATTTCTCCAATGCTTTCAATATGATTCCCCACAGCCTCCTCTTAGAGAAATGGATGCATTACAGTCTAGACAGGTGGTCTGTGCGTGTGGTGGGGAACTGGCTGACAGGCCACACCCAAGAGGGTGGTGGTAAATAGCTCCATTTCAAACTGGCAACCTGTCACAAGTAGGGTGCCCCAGGGATCAATACTGGGCCCAACACTCTTTAGTATCTCCATGACTGATCTGGATGATGGGGTCAAGAATACCCTGATGAATTTTGTCAATGATACCAAATTGACCGGGAAAGTGGGTACTTCGGAAGGGAGAGCCACCCTGCAGGAAGACATGGATGGGCTGGAAGAGTGGGCTAACAAGAACCTTATGAAGTTCAACAAGGACAATTGTAAGGTCTTGCACCTGGGAAAACATACGCTAGGAGTGCAGCACAGGCTGGGATCTACCCAGCTGGGGAGCTGCTCTGCGAAAAGGGACCTGGGGGTCCTGGTAGACAACAAGTTCAGTGTGAGTGAACAGTGGGCTGCTGTAGCAAAGAAAGCCAATGGGATGCTGGGTTGCATCAACAAGGGCATCACCAGCAGAGATAAAGTAGTCACTATCCCACTCTACTCAACACTTCTCAGGCCACACCTGGAATACTGTGTTCAGTTTTGGGTCCCATTATACAAAAAAGATGTGGACAGGCTGCAGAGGGTGCAGAGAAGGGCAACAAAGACGATCAAAAGACTTGAAGCCTGCCATACGAAGAAAGGCTGAGAGAACTGGGCAGAAGGTCACTGAATCTTATGTGTCATTCCTGAGGGCATTCCAGCACTGGGAAACAAGCAAGACAGGCAGCAGTTATTCTGCGAAGCCCTAGCAGTGAAAGGGAGAGAAGCAAGAAGGAGAAGAGTTTTTGAAAATAATCACTACTGCTTCTCAGCCACCTCCAACTCCAAATGCATTGAACTATAGCAAAGTGTTAGTGTTATGGTCACAAAACTCTTATGGGGTAAATGGTGCTGCAGAAGCACCACCCAGTAAATCCATAAGAATACCTTGCCTCTGCAAAAGCTATGAGATGTGCAAGCTTCATTTCAATGAAAGAAAATGTGTCATTTACCCAGTTACATTCATCAGTTTCATCCTAATCAAATTCATCAATTTTCACCCTACAAAAATAAGTAGGAAATAATGTATTCTCCTTTGAAAGACAGCTGCACTAAAGAAACCAGAATTGCAAGCAAACCTTCTGCTGGCTAGAAGGCTTGGACAATATCCTTTATGCTAAACTGCAGCTGGAAGCTATTGTTCAAAGTATGGAAAGGAAAATGGCAGGCTCCTAAAAAGGAAACAGATATGCCCAGATTCAGCCTGGATGTAGACAGTACAGTGCAACCACTGGTGGTAGAGTGCCCAACATCTTTCAGCTCTTGTCCAGTCCTTTTGTGCAAGGAGCACACGACAAACAATTATGCAGCGTCCCAAGGTTCAAGGGTAGTAGTAGTCCTTACCTCATACTTCTGTGCAACATCAGCATTACAGATCAGCTAACAAGGAAGCAAACGACATATACTCCAACTTCTCGGATATCCTGTTGTTTTTCATTATATGAATGAATAACCAACATTGTGCTGGGACATTCAAAAGGTAGAGCTCAAAGGATTGTGCACAAACAGCCTTACATGCTACTTACAAACATCTTCCAAAAGCCCTCTTAGGTAGGTAAGCTTCCCTTTCTGTGTACAGCAAAGGAACTGAGAAAAAAAGAGGTTCACTCCACCATTTTTAAAAATGCATCTAAAATTGAACAACTGAATTACCTAATTGATTTCCACAGATGGAGTCAAAGTAATATAGTATCACTGGGAGCTGTTACAGTTTAGCTCTTTGGAAAACTACATTATTTCTACCCTAGTGCTTAACTACAGTTCTAATTGCCTCATTTTAAGTACTCAAAGGAACATTCAATATGTTTTTAACTGTTATTCTTATCTACAACTAAACTTCAATACTGCTTTAGCTAACTCATAAATATAACACTTACTAAACAGAACACTTACTTGCATTTTGGAAAAAAATAGCATAGAAAAGAACCAAATTACATGGATCAAATGCATGAAAAAGTATATTCTGTGTAGGAGGTCACCTTTGTTTCTTACTTATGATTTCCAAAGTTCAGTTAACTGCGAAGGTTTCCTAGCTGCTCTTATTAGTTAAGCTGTATTATTGATGTGACTGTCCTCCTCCCCTCTCTCCTTTGCACGTTATTATTGAAATGAAAAGTTATACAAAAAACATAGCTCTGCTAAAAATTAGTTTTAGGAAATATGTATACCAGGAAGTCATCGTTGCTAAGTTGCTGCCTGTGCTGCTCCTGCCTTCTGTGACATGCAGCAAGGTCAGTTTGTGCTACAGACCTTGGATTTATATCTGCCAAGAATTTGTTCCCCATTTAGTACTTCACAGGCAGACACCCCACAGTTATCAAATCCATCACTTGCTGGATCACTACTGTAGATCACTTCTTGGAGGTCACAGTGAGGTCTGAAAACATCAAGCATCATCCTGAACAGTTCAGCGTGTGACTGGAATGATGAGGGGCCCAGAACAAAAAGGGTGTTGGGCTCCTCTGGTCAACTCAGTTGACCTTGTGCTGTAAAGTGGAAATAAAAGTCCACCCAGACACCTGAATGGTTCATCTGCAAAAGGGACTGATAATTTCCTTAATATGGTCACAGGGAAGACAGTAAGAGAAACAAGTACCAGGAAATAGGGATTAAGACACAGAAAACAGGAAACAAGTAAATGACTGCTCTACTATTGTGTTGTAATTGTTACCTACAACAGAACAATTTCAAAGGAAAGTATATGCAGCGTTTAATAATTTCCTCTCTTTCATAGCTGTACAGCTTGAAGGAGAAAGTGTTCTGGTTTCCTTTCTTGAGAGCTACAGCCACCCTCTTCCCCCCAGAGATATGGTCTGAATGAAAGCAGTGACAATGGAAACACCAAAGAGTGTACATATGAAAATATCTTGTAAACACAACACCGCATGCAGTACAGAAGAACATTTATCACATGCTTGACTGAACAGCCACACAAAACCTTGAAACACCAACAAACCAAATAAAGTATGGAAAATGTTCACGACAAATTACTGCCATTGACATTTAAGGTCTAACTTGAACCTTTTTATACATGAAGAAAGTAAAATGTAAGTGCCACAGAAAATATGACACTGAGATTAATCCAGATATCAGTACATCGTAATCATGCCAATTCTAGCAGTGAACCCTGTACACACACACACACATGCTCTGAGCACATCTGGGGTGGCTGTCATAGATGAAATTTAAAAATATTAGCAATGATTTTTTTTTTAAATAAAGGTGTTTTCATTCCAGTCTTAGGAAGTATGCTCCAATCTTCCAGTTTAAAGCCATATATATACACACACAGCCATACCTTTTTTTTTTTAAAAAAAAAAACAACATATATTCACATCCACACGTGCAGCCACATGTGCATGCACGCACACACACACAGAATATGTACCTATATCTGGATATATCCCTGACATTACTATGGATGTCATAAAAGCATGGAATGATTTTACAGACAAGTTGTAACACAGAGCCATAATGAGTTTCTGAATCGCCAATACTCACACATAACAGAGGGCCTGATCATCAGCAGGTGCTGGAGAAGATCTAGAATGTGAAGCATACGATGCAGCATCTTTTTACAATGGTGTTAACAAATGTCAATGTCTCATGCTGAATGTGAGAGGCATACTTATGTAGTTAAAAGTGTGAGCTGCTCTTTTTTTTTCTTTTCTTTTTTTTCCACTTCCACCTCGACTTCATCTACACCTCCCCCAGAAAGCATCTGATCTTTATTATTGTCTATAGCAGTGATTATTAACAAGCACGGAAAATGGAATTGCAATCTATCTTTTATTTCTTGATCAGTAATTCATTCCCACACTTTAGGCAGGTGAATTCTGATTCAGCTCTGTAATTATCTGACAGATGTTACACGCAGCTGCTGCTGAGCACAAAACCCTGGCTATTATTACAGAAATGTAAGAGCTCCTGGCAAGGTGCAGTGAGAAGTGAAACAGAATGCATTCTAGTAAGGCCACACATCTGGTTTTCCACACACAAAGGGGAAAAAATTTAAATACCTAAGTCTGAAACTCAGATTGCTGGTTCTTCAACTATTCAAAATCAAATTTCCTTCAATAAATTAAAACAAAGCCTTTATGTGGCAAGTAAGAACAGCTTTATGTTTTCTCAGCAAATCATGTTTGCCACTGAAATACCGCTTCGAAATTAAATACTTCTGCCTGATTGTTTTTTGGAGGCAACCTGCTACCCAAAAAATGCTTATTCTAAAAGTTAAGGTGCCAACTTTGCAGCCCTATATGGATAAAAAGGATTGATATCCAGATGGCCACACCTGAGTACCTGTGCACCCTTGGTTCCTGAGGAAGACACCAAAGAGATCCAACTTGCTTATTTGAAATGCTGGCCCTTAAATCACAAATCCTGCATGGTGATGCACCACATTAGCTCTGAAATGACATCTATATAGCTGTGTATCCCTCTCAGCAAACAGGAAGAACTATCATGAGATAATGCTCCATATTTCCATATTTCCAAATTTCGATTTTGGGACATTACCCACATGTTTGTATCGTTCTATTTTTCTGGGATCCTGTACTGCTCCTCCAAGTACAAATTAACAGAGAAGTTCAATTATGCTGAATAGTTTTGTATCAAAACTATGGAGGCCCAAAAACACTGTCCTTATTCTTGCAAGACTCCTTTAGAAGCTACCAAAGGATTTGGTCTTACAGCTCTTTGAAGTGCAGAAGCCAGATTCTCTTTAAACCCTTATCATGGGAATGCACAGACGAACATAAATAGAAAATGAGAGAAAAAAATCTAAAGTAAGAATATGAATAGCAACTGCCCCTTTTCTGTGAGATCTTTCAGAAAGGGGATGCACTGTCCTCTGGAAAATATGAATATTCACATCTAAGACAAGATTTTGGTATTTCCAACATATGTGCAAAAGACTAAGACTACAAAACAAAACTTACAGTCACATAGTGTAAAATGCAGCATCTATAAAAAGATAAGCACAAATAATGAACTCGTCTGTGTTTGATCATGTAACTACGGCACTAATAAAGTCTCCTCACAGAAGAATGGTGCTGTAGCATTTGTGTATCTAAGCAGACGTACACACACATGCATGCGCACATACCAACTGATTTCAGTCATGGCAGTCGGAATTACAATACAGTTTGAAAGCCTACAATAATAATCAATGTCACATTTTATCAACACTGACTTGCTCATATTCATGACTGCACTGACAATAATGTAATTCATTATATAAGCATATCCCACTATTTAAACAAGTTTGCATTAAATCATAATCCTAAACGCATGACACCTATGGGGCAGACAATTAAACCTACCATCCACAGTGGAGATACTCTGCCTACCTGTTTGCAAAACGTCAGGTCTCTTCAAAGCTAGAATACTTCTGGGGAACAACAGAACGCCCTGCAGTACACGCAGTTACCTGCAGCCGCACTGGGACTGAACTGATCCCTTTCAAGTCCACCCTCTTAAATAAGTAGAGGCTTCTATTACCAACAGCTCCATTAATCCCATTTGCAGGTCTGACCCAATCCATGTTACCATGGGTTTGAGAAAAAAACCTACCAGATTTGTGGAGCTGTAAACCCAGCATTAGTATGTCTAAAGCACTGTCTGCAAGCTTAGGAACAACCTCATTTCTAGATGGTGCACATGGGCTAAATTAACTCCACAATCATGACAGCTATAAAGAATTGTACTTTAAGGGGAAGTTAAAATTCTGTAAATTGAGTGAACTTCAGAAGAAGACGACTTCTTATCAAGCACACGGATTTTTCAAAACTGGTATTAATTATTGCAAGTTTAAAGTAGTATTCCCAAGAGCAGATATTTATGCACTAGAGCAACAGCTCCTCTGTATGTACTACTAAAAACTTGGAAGCGACTTCACAAAACAGACTATTTCTACTGTTTGTCACAGATGTACTGAAGATGTTTTAAGTATTACTTTTCTGCATTAACATCATGTGTCATACTTTCTGTCTGGCAGTCAAAACCAAAATCTGTTACGAAGACCTTCATCAAACGAAATCACTTGTGCGATGGCCAGGACAGTCCACCTTTGAGAAACATAAACACCTTGAGGAAATCCTCACTTTCTTTAGAAGAGTCATACTACGAACGCAAAACTCTGACTAATCCCATTCCTTCAATAAAACCAGGGCATTAAAGATGATGATTACTAATGACAGTAATAACTTTTCTAAGAACATCCAAAGCCTCTCACACAAGTGATTTTATCTTTCAAACCCATGAAGCTGTAATCTGAAGGTGAATTATCCATCTGAAGCCGTAACTTAAAAGGTAAATTCATGTTGTAAAAGCAAACAAAATTTTCATTTAGAATACTTGCATAAGTAACCAAATTTTGATTATTAGCATCTTCCTACCACAATTCATCATCCAGCTTCACCTACTTTATATCTGGTCCAATGAGCGAATGCCTCCTTAGCATAGCCCGGGCTTGTGCATTGGTTAAGTTAGTGGTTGATTCTTCATTAATGGACAGGATGCAGTCCCCTACACCAATCCGTCCATCACGACTTATTGAGCCACCATGGATGACGCTGCGGACTATCATTCCTGAGCCATCTTTATTGGAACTTACCGTCATCCCTATAGTGAAAAATACATAAAACAGTTAATAACACCTTTGAGCCCCAGCTCTAAATGCCAAGAAAAAGAAATGTAACCTGCAGCAGGGAAGGTAAAAGCCAGCCAGCCAACCTGCCAATGTCAGCAAGCTTATAATGTTGCTCTTACTCTGCCTTGCATTTCCTCCTTTCTAACAGGAGGCAGCAGCTACAAATCACAACCTTTACCTTGTGTCATTTCACATAGCAGGCTCAATACAATAAAACCAAGTCAAAAATTTAAGCAGAAAATAAACAAAAGAGGTAATGAAATTGCTTCTAAAACAGTCAAATTTACCACTCTGGATGGTTCACTGAGTTTACACACCACATTTCAGTTTAGTTTATGATGGTTCTCTTTGGAATGGAAGTGAAATGATTAAGCAGTTAATTAGGAGCATAGGGTCAATACAACCACACCCCTATTTTCAACAGAAAGCCTGAATCAGATCCCATTGAGATAGTGGCTGCCTTCCTGCTCTCCTAGGTGGACCATCAGTTAGGCCCAGAAGAGCATCCTGACTTCTCTGAGGGCCCATGCACTACTCACGGACACATTCCACCACTTGAGTTACATCACCTTGTGTGGCACAGCAGGACACTACTTCTCAATGTTTATATACACCGTTTAACTTCACTTTCTTTTCACTAATGGGAAATGAGACAGAGATGCTCTTTCCCCTCCTCCCCCATGGGGAACCCACAGGGACTTACTTGTGGTGCTCGGCTTCACATGTCTTTGTGACTGTTCTTACACGCATGAGTTGTCACTGTTATTTTGAGGGCAGCTGGTGTTGATGAAATCAACCTTGATGAGGGTTCCAGGAAAAGCTGTTCTTCACTAAGGCAATGGAAAGGTAACTGAAGGGCCAGCACCAGTCCACTGGTGGACTTCCAGTATCTTAATACTGCCAAACTCTTTTTATTGTTTGGGTTTTTTTGCACCAACATGGAAGCCTTCCTTCACTAACAAGATGAAGCCACTGAAGTAAGAGTGCCTTATAAAAGAATATCTATTGGAGAAGGAGGCAGTGATTATCCCACTAGGTGTTCTCCTGGTTTTGCATGTAAACATCAGGCTAGCAAGCACTGGGAGTGCATTTGTGTGTCTGCAAGCCCTTACCTTATAGTCCAGACTGTCAGTCAAAGGAAGATGACAGCTACCCAGAGCAAAACCACCAAGGATACTGACTATGAAAGAATTCTAACCATTTATACACAAACGTGGCTACAGAAGACAGAGACTGAACACTTTACTCTGTGACCTTAGACCCTGGAGACAGACTGGCTGAACAGAATTTAGAAGGCAGCTATAAGCCCCAGGCTACCCAGACTCAGCCAATCATACAAACATCTGCCTCAGAGAAAAAAATAAAATACTGTAACCATTTAAAGAACAACACTAATCTGAATATTCATTTGTGCTTTTTAAGACTCCTTCCAGAAAATAAAAGTCTCTTAATAGTGTTGACTCCTCACACCCACTTTTAGTTGAGATCAACTCAGCAGTCTAAAGTATGAGAAGGTGGCCCTGACTAGCAAGGAACTGCCCAATAAGCTTCTTAGACACAGGAATACATGTACCTCTACTTTTCTATGCAGAAGTCAAGATTTACCTTCTGGAAAAAATCCAAAACCCATTTTCATGATGGCACTTTATATTAAACGGATGAAAGAATATGGTGTTACCACTGACTGGAGATTTATATTTGTGATTTGCCAATTAATGATGTCAGCTGCGGTCTGGCATAATTTAAACATCGGTGTACCATACTTGTGACACAGACACACAATGCCACTGATTTATTGCCTTGCTATTAGAAAAAGTAGAGGTAAACTGCCTGTCCCCAACCCCTCAGATTAGTAACGTTACAATGCTGAGCACATCACAGATGGCATTTACAGATCCTGTCCTGGGGTGGATGCCCCAGAGTTTATACTCACATACTCCTTCCAACAACCATGTCTTGACAGATCTGCTCACACCAGTTACTCAGTCAGATGTGAATGTAAAAAATAACTCCGCAACAGAGTGGTCTCTACCACAACACAGGCAACGTGCACAGTAAAGAAAACTGCCAAGGAAACAGCTGAAATGTGGTTTGAAATTCTGAACCTAACTTTGCTGCTTGGTTGAACCAGTAACAAACAACAGTATTACTAAGGCTAGTGTAATAGCAGTTTAGAAAAACATCACTCACAGTTTCTATGCTGACATCCTCATTACAACAGATCTAAAGGCTGATGTCACACTTTGGACAGCTACAGTTTCAGGTTAAAAATGTAAATGCCACTGTCAAGTTGCCAAATGAATCACACAGGACAATAGCATTTCAGCTCTTCTTGCATGTGGGTGCTCTGTCCTCTTACCTTTTAAAAATCACAGTCAAAAGGTTAGAGCTCCAGCTGTGGCTGGATTTGAAGAGCTGTTGCAAGCTATGGGTGACACCACTTAAAAGGAAGAAAGAAGTGCCAGTTCTCAACTGGAGTAATTGATGCAGCTGCAGCTTTCAACAACATTCACAGCTCTTGATTTAGCTCCTTTTGTAAAAATGAAAGTTAAAAGCAGTGCAGCCATGTGTGTAAATTGGTCCCTGTGCCCAGGCAGCTTCACAGGCCAGAGCACACAGAGACTGGACAAAAAAGACTACAGTCAAAAGCCAGGAGAAAGCATTATTCACATTCATACTGTAGATACATAAGAGGCCAGTCTTACTTTTCATGCATGTAATGTTTGCCAGTGTGCACCCTGCCCCAAGTTTGTATTTTTATGCTGTATTACGCTTGACGTGAAATTTGCTCTGTATATTCACTGCACTTAAAATACTTATAGACATACATGAAAAACACTGCTCCATTGAGTTAAGAAGTTATTGCAAACAAAACTTTAACAAAATCCGAAATCCATATTCCTGGAACTGCACTGTGACCTGCACTTTATACAGCCTGGCAATGAGGCCAGTAAAGTCAGTAGCTACCCATGCACCTCATACCAATGAAAGTCAAAACTTATACTCACATCAGCCTTCCCTACAGCTTTATATTCTGGGGAGGCTGATTTTAAACCAGACCAGATCCTGACCCAGTTTGGAGGCTGGCTGTATCATGAAGGAGAATGTGATATGGGCAGACTCAGCATCCAGCCATCAGAGGGCTGTTTATTCCAGGCAGAAGCACCCACTGAATTGCAGCATCACAGCATCCTACCCACCTCTGCACATCAAAGGAGACCTGAGAGGTGGCTGTTTATGAACAAGGGGCCCATGGCCTGCTTTCAAGGTGCTTTCCATGGACAAAACATCTTAAAGCATTTGCAGAGGCAATGCAAACAGCCAGTACCCACACAAACTCCTGCCCTACCAATACCAGAGTCTTCAAGGACGTGCAGCTGGCCGGAAGAAACGGCACCAGAAACCTAAACCAAAGCAAATGAAACACATCGGCCATGAATAGGAGCACCACTGCCTCCCACAACAAAGCCTCCCACATGCTGGCTCTGGGAACTGGTCTGGGAGAATGCTAACCCCATGCTACCCCTCACATGTCCCAGGGCCATACCAGAGACTGGGAGAGGACAGCAAAAAAGATTTCCATCTGTTGTGTCTGTTTGCTCTAAAACGTGCCTGTAGTCAGTATGCTCAGGGAGGTTGCAGATTGCAGGTATTTAAAACTCTGCAAATCTCTACAAAATTATATCGTTGAGCTAAAAATACTACATATTAAATGTATCAGTGATCTGATTTTCAGAAATACCGAGGTATTTAAGATACAAGTACAAATATGTAGCAAGGAAGCAATCAGTTTGTTTAGACCCTTTTGACCATCCTCAGAAAGCAAGATCATTTTGTTTTTACATACATTTGAAAGTCTAGTCTGCAGCTCTTTGACCAAAGTGTTCTTCTACAGCATTCCTTGACTATATCTTGTTTTTCCACTGTATTATATAAATGTAGAGACATTGAAAAACAACGTATTAAAATTGTCCCGTTAACATTTAGGAAAGATTAAACTCCTTTATGGGAAAAAAATAATTCTCAGTGAGTCTGGACACTTAACTTTTGTGTTCACGGTGACAGCAAATGGATCCACTGACACCATAGCCCAACAGGGCAAGAGCAGAAAGAATGAATATCCTGTTATGTCTTCCCCACTAAAAGGGAAATGCTTAGTCTTTGTTAATAAAACAGGAAACATATGAGAAAAACAGAAAGCCATGTTCCTGAATAGGTTACAAAAAATGTTAGCTACCTTACCTAGACTTGAATTGCCTTTTGCAATAGAGATAGTCTTCTCATATATGTTTTTAACTGAATTTGAGGTTGTGGAACTTTCCTCCAAAGACACTGGGCATCTCTTTTCCATTAAAAGCACTTGATCCTAACACAAGGGAAAATAACATTAGTTCAGAATACCGAGATAAAAATATGATTGGACATACTGACCTCAACTCACCTTATACAAAAGCTGGGTGCATAACTAATACAGATTCCTTATACAGACATTGGAAAAGTCAGTCCATCAAAGATCAAACCAACATACATGAAGTTGCTATTTTTATTCAGGTAACAAAGCAAATCTACCCAAAGGTATGCTTTTAATTTAGGGACATCAGTTACACTTTAAAATTAGTGGCATAAATCCAAAGGCTCTCAGACTTGTTCACCAGACATGTCTGACAAACTGCCAGTGCTAAAGTAACAAATCTTATATGAAATTGCATCTCTCTTAAGAATTTCTTAATAAATCACTGAATGGAAGAAAAAAGAAACACATGTCACAGTGACTGTCATATAAAGGAATATTATGTTTGCACACTGTGGCATCACAGGCCAGTTTGTGAGCTGAACTGCTCAGGCTTGTGTGAACACCAGGAAGCAAGACTTTCGCACCAATTTCCCCTGGCTTCCTAGGCCTGGTTTCCAGCTGCGCACCTTCTCCTTGTACCCATGCCTCTGCTGAGGTTAACAAGGGATAAGAAAAGCCCCCTGGCCTGCCCAATGGGCACACTGTGGTCCAGCAGTGTCTACTGCTGTGAGGTATGAGCAGACTTCTATATACCCTTGTATCGCCAGTCTCTGGGAGATGACTGTCTTGACATCATGCATTACCTCCTGTTTTGGATAGGTCTAAATCTGTAAGTTTTGATGTGAGCTACCACATCTGATGGACATTTACAATCAGAGAACCATACATGGCTGCTGGCCAGCGTCAATTTCTGTAGGAGATACTATGGTGTAATATGGCCTTTCTGTAGGTTTTAATTATTATTGTTTTTAAAAAATGTAAAATCTTTACTTTTCCAGTGGGATCAAGCTGCATGGTAGTAGCAAGGCTTGTACTTAGTGCAATTTCTGATGTTGTCTGAGATCCAGTCCATGGTGCTGTGTTTTCACTTTCATTTTGGTTGACATCTGAAACATCCAGAGGCAGAAGATCCTTTTCAGTAAAACCAGTTGCAGCTTCAAGGCTATTGTCCACTACAGACTTTTGCTCTCCCACTCTCTGATTCAGATCCATGTTGTACAGATTCTCGTCAGATACACAGAAATCAGCTGCAGCATTTGAACATTCCTCTCCAGACTGTTAAACACAGGAGACAATGAACAATCAACATTCTTTTGTAGTATAAATAAAAAGTACATTTCATGCAAAAATCTTAAACAGAAACTAATCTCACGGAATTTACACATACCTGTTTTAACATGTCTTCAGTAGATCACTATTTTTACTATAAGATCACATTTTACTATAAAATTTACTTGATTCCTCAGACAATTTCTTCTGTTTTAAAATACCAGAAATCAATGAAAATAAGTTACTGATGAAGGCCAAATTCGAATTTGGTACTCATCAATAACTCTCCACTAACTTCAGCAAAGTAACATCCACTCACAAATTCTCAAACTAGACAGAACTCCAGCAAGTTATTAAAATTAAAGCATCCAATTGTCTTTCTCAGGTAGAATTTTGCAAGATCTTTACTTTCAAAACACTTAGCTAGCAAACAGCAATTTCAAACAGCTCAGACAATTAAGCGTGCAATCTAATTATCTATTTAACTGAGTAGAAACATATTTAGACATCCCTTCCACACAAAGATGGAAAAGTAAAAAACTTGGTCAAATCTCAGCAAAAAAATGAACACGGAGGTTTTGAAGTGTGACAACAATGAAATACAATGATGCAGTTACAGAAGCTTAGCAGTTATTACTTATTGCAAGCGTATCGATTACGGCTGCAGTACAAGGATTGAGTTCTCTACACAACATTTGTTTTGACGTTCAAGAGTTTAAGGTCCTGCATTTCAAATATTTTAAGGGATTTCAATAATCATAACCTTCTGAAAAAATATCCTCAAATATTCTCTAGCTGGGCTTTCAAAATAAGTAATTTTAAAAACACGTAGGCCATTAGAAACATATAACAAGGACTTAGCGGCTTTGTATCAGCATTAGAGATTTTTCTCTGAAATGCAGTAAATGTAGTCACAAGAACGTCTACCTCTATCTGTCTTAGTTGTTATCCACTGGTCCTATTAATTCTTCTATTCCTTTTCCAAAAAATGGGGAAAACACTTTTCCCAGGATTTGGGGGTATTTTGCAACATTTTGTATCAAGGGCCTTAGAATTAGTTTTTCTCATCTTTCATGAAGTGCATACAAGCTTGCTCTGTCTCCAATCATCAAAAAAGGTTCACCTGTAAATAAGTGGTTTAAATAGCATCTGAGGAGATAAATGAGCAAAGCCTAAATACAGCTAATCCGCATGACATAATCAATAAAAAAAATTTCCTACCTTTTGGAGAACAGAACAACAGGACTATAATCTATTTAAATTATTTCATAAGGTTTCAAAGACAGGTGGGACATCTACTTTTAAGTCTGTTTTGTATCCATTTACAAAGCAGTGAAAATAAGACTCAGATCATACTCAAAATTTATTCCATATGCCACATATACATATTAGAGTTGCAGCATATGCCCATTTTTATTTTTGTTTCACTTAAAGCCAATGCTGTAATTTTTGAAGACAAACATGATTTCAGGACTGAATTTGCAGCTACAGCAACGTGAGGCCTCATTAGAGCATCTGCATTACTTTAAAATTTTTTTTTCATCACCTATTTTAAAAGTGACACCAAAAGCATTCAGAACCTCTCAACTTCCCTGCAGTCAAAAATAGCTGAAATACCTCTGCATACCTCATAGCATTGAATAGCAATTTCTTTCATTTTTACTGCATTTCACTCGCTTCAAAAGTCTTCTTATATGAACAGATTTTCTCACTATGTTTACTTTGTGAAGTCACTCCTAACTGCAGAGTACAAAAGCTACTTGAGGAGAACTTAATACTCACTTCATAATGGTGCACAGAGAGGAACACTGAAAAGTCAGGACCATAATCTTTAAAAAAACATGTAAATCGAAGCCATCTTTAAGTCAATGCTGAAAATAACTTAAGACTTTCTAGAGCCTCAATGCGATATATAATGTAAATCCAGTCTCTATCTCATAAAATGATTCTCAGTGTGCCAAATGCATAATCCGTTTAAGCAACAATTACAGAGTGAAACAATGCAATCTGTCCCACTGGCACAGCAGAGACGTTGCTCTTTTGTGGATTAGCAGAAACCGTTAGAAGATGAATTTAGCTTTCCAACCAGTGCCTGAACATATTCCAGAAGGGATAAAAGGAGTTACTGCAGCTCAGGTGTGGAGGAAAAACCAGCAACTACCCTATTCAAGATCACAGACTACAAACCCTGGAGAAATCCCTACAATGTTGCTTTCAAAGATGACTGCTAGAAGAAATGACTTGGAAGACTCTGAATTGGTGAAATACAACTATGAATTGCCAAGAAAAAAAGAGAATGAAAACCATGGAGATAAACCAAACACCAACTCTGATACAACCAACTCGTTATGGGTATGTGACCAGCAAAAAAAAAAAAAAAGATACTGATCTTTGTAATACTTTTAAAGAACTTACCTTCGTTTACTGACTTTAAATAGAAATTATTAGCAATCAGAACTTTGATACAGACAGATTTACTTTTAATTACAGTATCGTTATGAACATTTCATTCAAGAACATAGTAAATGATTCACAAACATATTAACTATGAAACATAAAACCAAAGCTTAGAATGAAAACTTACTCTAGCTTTTCCTACCTAAAATATTGTAGAATAATGCAGTTATTTTGTGTTACCACTCTTTACTACGCTCTGACGTAACAACAACTAAGTTTTTGTAGCAGACTGCTCACCCCAGCTTTAACATTACAAACATCTCACCATATTTTATCTGGCTCTACAAAACACAGATACAAGCTTTTAACCTTCTAGCTACCTCTCTCTTCAACACAGATGTCTGAAAGACACCAGCACTACCCTAAACAAAACTGCACTTTAATCTGGTAACAAAGAGTGCGGTTTGAACCAGGATGACATAACACATTTACATCTAATAATACATCCTTTTCACACTTAGAATCAAAGTTTTTCATCAATAAAACCATCCTTCTTTTTACCTTGGGAGTTGACAATGGAAGAGAGAAGCTGAAGTTCATCTCACCGCTACAGGCACTGCCGTGCAGAGCTATCATTGAAGCCTGGAAGACGTCACCCTCTAGAGAATACTGCGATTCAAAGGTGGACTCATCCGCTAGATCTGCCTCACCGGAGTCCACCTAACAACAAAAGCAATTCAATCAGCCAGGCTATCTGTTACCTTCACACCACATAAGCCCAGAAACACATGCACTTCAGCCACTACACACTGACTGACATTTTCCTTCTTTTTTTTCCCCCTCCATGTTTTACATTGAAATTACATTTGCACAGTACAGTAGGAAAAAATTCTGCTTCAGTTACAATTGATGTTACTACATCTTAAGAGGCTGCAAAGAACATCATAAGTAAAGTGAGAGTCTCAACTGGAATGAGTTGCAGGTCTGAGGCAGGCTCATGCCTGTTAAGAGAAGTACAAAGTGTTGGGAGAATTCTGCTGTACTCCCTGGCGTGAATATTTTGATTTCTTTACGGCTTTTTTTTTTTCCCTTTTTAATTTTATTTTACAAGAATTAACACTGAAAAAATAGTGAGCTTCACTTAGTGCCACCTGTCAGACATCTTCTCTTCACCCAACTTCAAAGCTTCGGTTGTTTTCAAAAGGGTACAAAAGATAATCTTCTGGAAACTGCAATGTTTTCCAATATATTTACAAGAAAAATTTATTACATGATTTTTTTGACTTCCAAAATAATTTACATTTGACAACAAGATTAATATGGACAATTCTCTTGTCTTACATGAGAAATAGAATTTTAAAAAGAATTCTAGACTTGGACATGGGCACTACTTTTTTTTTCTTAAATGAAATACATTTTTTTTCAAGATTTACATACTTTCAAATACTAGAAAAAAGGTAAGTCCTAAAAGACTTAATTTATGGTGCTTCCCATACTACGCTTCAATTATAATTTCATCTTCCCTGGCATAGCCCAAGAAAGCAGTGTATGCTAACAAAAATGATCAGCGAGTTCAGAGCCATATCCATATCATAAAATTGCATGAAGCAGCCAAGTGCACCCACATCTGCAGAGACGGGACCTAACCGTTTTTTTTCAGCCTCTGTGGCTAATAATACTAAGAATTCATTATGTCGTATTCACAACAGCAACAATCTGCAGTGATTCAACACACTGATTCCTTTTTGGGGTACAAATGATCCATTTTTTTATTGTCGCAACCCTGAACACTTAACAGCTGATTCAAACTGCTCCTTTGGTGTAACTTACTCTCAAGCCCATCTTCTGGAAAATGCAGACTAGCGTTACCGAAGCTATGCCCAAAAAAAAGGACTGTGAAAAATGGGGACAGACCTGTAGAATCTGAGTGTCAATTTATCTATGAAAAACCGTATCTCACGGGTCCACTCTGCAACCACATCTTCAACTGGGTGATGGCACATTCAATTTCATATTTTGCACATTTAATTAGTTGACAGAATGACAATTTAACCATATTATCTGCCATATAGTTTCATTTTCTTTCATCATTTTTATTTTTTTTAATATGAATCACAGATAGAAGTCAAATTTTTAAATAGTTAAGTTTTAATCTGATGTTTTCAACACATCTTTAATTAAAGGATATTTACAATACGTAACCTGGCTTCTTCTCAATGAATAAAATATGGCAAATCTAACTACTGTACCAAGGAACTGCAGAAGAAAAAACAGGCAGACTTGTTTATAAGCAAGTTATTGAAACCAACTTGTCATTTCCAAACGTGAAAAAAGAGCAAACATACTGGAATCAGTAATTCAGAGACTTCTGCCTTGGAAGGATCCATTTCAGGTTTTTGTTTGGTTTTGGTTTTTTTACTAATGAATTAAGTTCTGGTGTTTAGTAGAAACTGCTTCCCTACTCATGTCCCCAGAAAATGAGGGCCAAATAATTTCAATATCAGACCCAGATCAGTACAAATAACCATGAGAAGACACACTCAGGACACATATATATTCCGTTTTGGGTTTTTTTTTGTAGAGTCCTATTGCCTTTGTATTTTTTATCTGAGTTCTTATGGGTAACTTCTGGGCTATGTAAGGCACTGAACGCTCAGGTAAGCCTCATTGTTTGTAGAATTGAACACCTTTTGACCTTGCAAATCTCATAATCACTGATTGATGCTGAAGTCTAAATAATACTATTAGGAGGAAGTGCTGGTAGCTTTGAAGACAGACAGCATTCCTTGTAAGGCTGGCTTACATGCAAAAAGAGAGTTCCAAGGACTTTTCAGGATAGAGAAGTGATGTATTATGATATATAGGCAAAGAGATTTATTTACAAAACAAGCACATCTCTACATAAGGTGAGATTTTAAAAGGGATATTCAGTGCATGCAAGAAGTGAGTAGCCATGTACTTTTGAAAATCTCAGCAAAATACTTCCTTTTTTTCCAGCAACTAACATATCATAGGCCAGATTCTCAGCTCATGCAAACACCCCAAATCTCCAGATGCCAGTTTCTACCATGTGGGGGTCCATCCCAACTATGGTGGATGAGTAATGTAGTGACAGTAAACACTAAAAAATAAGCATGAACAGTGACAAAGCAAACCCTTTCATTACAAAATGCAAAAACTTAAGAAATCTTTGGTAAGTTGGGCCACTAACCAGAGCCAGCTCAGCATGGAAGAGGGCTGAATCAGCTGGCCCCTCCTCCTCAAGTGACTGGGCAGTGTAGAAAAAGCAATCTTCCTTAGCAGAGACATAGCCCTCCTCTGGTGAAAGCTGCAGAAAGAACGAAGCTCTGAGTTGGATGAGTGGCCAGGACATAGGGCGTGCAGAGTGCATTATGTGTCGGGGTTTAGAGAGGCAAATGAATTCCAAATGCAGCAAAGAGTTCATTTCAATCACAGTCACAGTGCTGGGCAGGTTTTTTTTTTTTTTTTTTNAATTGATTCAGCTTCACATGTCATTTTACATCCCCACATAATGAAAAGGGCCTATCCAGCTATACCACAGAGCCCACCGCTTAGTCTAAACTCATTCCAATTTCTGCTCTTATTAAACATGTACTAAAACTGCCATCAAAGCTGCCACCAGGCAAAGAGCCTAACAGCAGAGGCCTTTATGACCTTGCTAGCCACAGAGTAATCTTGTTAGCAGATAGGAAGACTGCATCCACTGTCTGTGTTTTAAGATTGTATTTGCTGGGTGGAGGCAGCCTCAAGAGGACAAAACACAATTCTGACTATAAACCAGTAGCTTTTTCCAATATAATTTGATGCTAGATGCATTTGGCCAGTACTGCAAAGAAGCCAGTGATTATTCACAACGTTTAACTAATTAGCAAGCATAATATGTGAAATACTGAAGTGCAAATGCTGTATGTTTACAAATTGCCAGGAAGAGAAACAAAACCCCCGTGCATTTTCTCTTCTAGATTGATGGCTTCTTAAGCATGAAAATGTTGACTTGCAAGACATTTTAGTATGTAACACAGTTTCCACTACAAAAAGCAAGTTTAACAATGAAAGTTAAAAAATTACCCTCTTCCTATGAAAAGCAAAGTTTCTAGTAACTTAAATATCAGCCATTCCCTCCCACCCTCTCCACAAGGATCTACTAAAAAGGAAAAATTTGATGTCTGCATCCACAAGGACTACAAGATTTTCATTTCATGGAAATAAAAATGAACCTATAGACTTACAAATATAGTGAAAGGTATCTTCTTTGCATCTATGAACTAATGGCATTCTACTGATTTGAATTTAACACACCAGGGACAGTAGTCCACTAGCATCCTTACTGATATACTACCTCAGTTACCCTGGATCTCCTATAACCTCTTTCTTCTAATTGTTACAGACTACCTTCTAAAAATCAAGCCTGAAATTATTTATGGTTATACTGAAATAACCAGTTTGAGGTATGTAAACTGAAGACTACTCACCATTGTTTAAATGTAAAGTGTGCAGTCTAAATACAAGGACTGGAAATGTACTATGTCTTGCAAAGCAAAGGAATAGGCAAATTCCAGGCAAACCACATAAAATTGACTTTATGTCACGATCTCACACATTCAGAATCTTGTAAAATGTACAAAATTATGCCTGGCAACTTGCAGCCCTGAAAGACTGTGCCAGTTGTAAGACGCTTCACTGTTTTCTCAGCTGCAAGACAGGTGTGCTAGGTCCTGCAGTCATTACACCAGTCATACACTACACAGGCCACTCCTACACGCAAGGAGATACAGGAATATGTGAAAGACTGTTTTTGGATGTTTTGAGCCACCAAGCTGTACCCCAAAGCACAGAAAGCGTATGCAGAAGTTAGGATGTACCAGCTTAAATGACATTAAAAGTACCCATCGAATTCCCAAATCCTTACAGGCAATGGTTTGGCAACTCCTATTTTAACTATTCCTGTTGGGGCTCCTTTCAGTGCTTGTACCGCCTCCTCCAGGCTGCCATTTTCCAAGTTGATGTCGTTGACAAACATAAGCCGATCTCCGGGGAGAAGTCTGCCATCTTGCTCAGCCACACCCCCAGGAACTAATGAGCGAATCACAATTACAGTGTTTGCTGGATCAACGGGATCCTAATTAAATAAAATGAAGAAAAACGTTTCATTTTATTTATTCTTTTATGTCTTGAGAGGCTAATTTTTATGCATAAGCTTTTAATAACCCAACAGAGTTGGGTTATTAAAAAAGCTGGAGCTCTGCTCCAGATGAAACCTCAGCAACATACCCTCTTGTCCATACTGCCCATACGTTTAGACTTCCACCTACTTTTAATTCTCAAATGTGAAAATTATTACTTCATTCTAGGTGATCTCCCACCATATATCTCCAGCATAAAATCCTGCTAAGTTGCACGGTGCTGTTTGTACTGTAATGAGTAATTATACACCAGAAATTCAAATACTTCCTACTGCACTGCCAGCATTGCAGACTTCATCCTCCCTTACACTCAGCAGTCTGGGAATACAGTTAAGACAGTGCAGACTGGGGCAAAGTTAACATATACACTCTGGTGGAACAAAGGGCTTATTTTCAATAACTCTCTTATACTTCATGGCACCAGATCTTGCTCAGCTGCAAAAGCACTTTTTAAGAGGCAAGTCCTTGTGCATGCCTAATTAAACACTTCATGGGAGACAGGAACATACCAATACAGCACTCTAATCAACAAGACACAACAAAGTGGTGTTTGCTTCTAAAAAAGAAAACTGCTTTGAAGTCCCATACTCCAATGCACAGATTTTTATAAAAACACTAGCATCAAATGTTAGTTAGGAAGAGGAACATATGATTCTGTTATAACAATTATCACAGGTCCACACATTTGCATGATTCTTACAGAATTAGGTTCACAAGGATCATCGTTACATGTTAATACTTCCAATACACCACAATTCACTTGACGGCGTGCACAGAAGAAAATGAGAAATGTAATGTACCAGCTTTACTGATAGCAAAAGCAAACACCTACAAACTGGAATGCAACTGTAACAAGTTTCCATGCCAAGATGCACATCTGAAAGGATGCACACCACCAGGGCAGCACCCAAACCCACAGGAATTGGAGACTGCTGAAAGCTAGTGTGAGAAAGCAGCATTGAGGGAAGGAGGGAAGGACTCCAAGAAGACCTTTAACACTTCATGGCAGTTAATGCAGCAAGAAGAATGCCATGGAGCAATAAAACACAAGTGGAAATACAATTAGCATTGCTGGAGATAGTGCTTAAGCCTGAACCCTGACATCTTCTCCACTATTTTAACAAGTATTTACACTGTCACTTTAGATGACACTGCATGACACGTTTTTGGAAAAAAAAATCACCTCTCTAGTGTATATGACAGTCATCCCTGGGGTAAGAAATTATGTAGACTTTCCTACAGACCTGCCTGTATAAAACAGGAGGCATATATTAGTATGAACATAACTGTCCTTAACTTTAGTCAGTTCATTGAAAATTAATTGAAAATTTGATGGAAACAGCAAAATACAAAGATAAATCTCAGTGTAAGCTTATTGTTCACAGTCTTAGATGAAAGCAGAAACTTCAGTGACGAAGTCAAATACTTTAACCACATGTCAAAGGAGAGAACATAGAACAAATCACAGATACTATAACATCAAAAAACAAGGTAAGTTTCAGAAAGCTGGCCAGAGCTGTAGGATATAATCAAACTCACATTTGCAAAATATATAAAACAATTGAAGGTACTTTGCACAACCCCTGAGTATTACCATCTATAAACAAAATTCAGTAACTAACCACATAGGCAACCACCATTTGTGTCAATGCTTCAGATGAGGCTGAAGCAAGAATATACTTTGCTTGGGCTGACATTGACTCCAAATCTTGAGGCTCAGCTATGGTTTCTCACAGCAGAGCATTATGAGTAACACATTAAAGAGCAATCACTGTTTCGTAAAACATATACTTGACTATGCCTTTATCCTTCAGATTATTAAACTACATTGCTCTTCACCTTTATCACTGTGCGAATGCAAAATACTACCAAGGCACAGATTAATTCTAAGCAGTGCCCTGTCGGCGTAATTTCCACCTGGGAGTGACATCCAAATGCAAATGCATATACTCTTAGGGACAAGAACCAGCACAGACCTGGGAGGAGACCGGGTCCTGCAGCACTACCAAACAGCTGGGCTAAAGCCTGTACTGACTGCAAGGAGAAATTACTTGAAGTCAGATTAAAAATTATCCACTGTGACAACTGGGAACAGGAGTAACATTTGTTCTGGGATCCTGACCAAGTGCAGACAGGAGACAGGCACTGAGCTGTTCATCAGGACATACCGAGAATCACAGCTTGAGATACCCAGGAATTTTCAAGTCAAACACAAAATGAATGAAGGCATTTAGGCATGCCCTGGACAGACAGCAGCTAAGCAAAGGATTTCAGAATTGCAGTTCTAGATTTTAGTAAATCCTTCTTTAAGCACATAAGTCCTTTAGTGGATCTTGCCCTAAGCACCTCAATGCAGGTGCAAAATACATGGCTAAACGCCTGAATATTCTGACTACATCATTCATTTGCCCTGGCGCATGAGATGATGAGCTTTCTGAAGACCCTAATATATTATGGATTATCTATTTTTCTGGGTGAGTATTACCATTATCATTAGAACCTGTAGTATTAATATAGCAATAGCAGTAATATAGCTAATGGGATGCCTACTAGCAGTGATATCCATTTAGCTTTACTGTATTGCTTGGTTTCCATTAACATTTACCCTTAAAATACATGTTTAGATCATATTGCGAGATCCAAACAATACAAAGTATTCTGTCCTCTACCCAAAAAAGGAGTGGAGAAGTTACCTGATAGTCCAATATGCTAAATCCAAGTCCCATACTGCCTTTCTCCAGCTCAATGTGCTGTACTTCTGTTTCCCACATTGCCAAAGACGAGCTTTGCACCTCTTCCATACTCTGACCCTCATCAGCTATTTCCAAAGCTGTTCCCTCTGTGTCCGAAGAGCCAATATATCCAAGTTCTATGCGAGCCTGAGAAAAAAATGTTCACCAATAGAATGTAAATATTTGTGAATCTGCAGAGACAAAACTGTTCATGGAAAACAAGATAAAAATTTAGCAATGAGTCTCTAAACACAAAGTGCAAGAACTCTGTAAAATTAACAAACAAGTCTGATAAATCCAGCACAGAAATCACATTTCCTTGTAACAAAATAGCTATGCTGCAAGTATAAGTACTCACTGGAAAAAATATTTACAAAATGGAGTTTCTGTCAAACTAAAAACTTCAGAAAACTTAATTAGTACATGTATTCAAATATATAGGAAATATCTGTTATTAAATGGTATGTCTAAAAATATACCTTGATCTAAACATAGCAACACTAACAGAAGTCAGAAGATTTAAAAAAGGAAAACACACACACACACCTACACATGCATGTATGTTCTTCCCTCCCCTTGGTTTCATACAAAAGCTTAGCAACGATAAGTGGAATTTTGTGCCTTGCCAAGAACTCAGAATTAACTGTATCTCTTTACATACAAACACTACTGCTTTGTATACTATACTCCAGGCCACTCCTACATGTTTAGTACATCAGGCTGCCCCAAGCTTTGCAGTTATGAGTGACAGAAATATGTCGGACAGTGAACACACAGGTAGATCTGAACAACGCAAACCCAGAAAGCAGAAGTTCAAAAGCAGATTAAATATATTCAGATTCTAAAGAACACTGTTCAGTTTGCCATGCCCCCATCGCCCACCTGCAGAACAGAAGGTAAGTACTCAGGTAGGTAGACCTGCATCCCAGAATATTTCTGCCCATGACCTACCACGACTGACTTCTTCTGGTGGCCTAAAGTATGGTTGATGAACATAATCTGCCTTTTCCTATTTATCTGGTTCCAAGCCCTAAAATATTAAAACATATTTCTAGTCTTGTACAAGAATTTTATACGTTTTTTTCTCAAGGAAACAATCACTTTCTCAGTGATTTTTTTAAGACAAAATACCTTTTCTGTGAGCTGAACCTCAGATAGACTTAGGCTCTCCAGTACTTCTGGGTGAGTGATGGGGGGAGCTACCGGACGACAGCACACCATTGTCACCTTAATAGGCAGTTCCTTCAAGATACTGACCACATCCTTGTGATTTTCTCCAAGCAAAGAGATCTCATTCACCTCAATAAAGAATACACAGTGTTTAGAAGTACACGCAGTGCTTAGAAGTACAATGAACAAAAATGGATTAAAAAAACCCACCCCAACTCACTAATCAACTCATTAAAAAAAAAAAAAATACACAAAAAGAAACCCTTAATTTCTACTCAGTTTGGTGCTCAGAATCAGCACCAAGATAAGTTTTGAAATAAATGGACAGTCTCATAAATTGTATGACACCACCCTAAAAATACCACATACTCTGTCACTCCGTGTTTCTTGCATTCATATGAGCCAAATTCACATTTTAATTCTAAGAAAACAATTCAGAAAAGTAAACAGGTGTTTAGCCCTTCACTGTGTAGGGATATTCTTATTAAATCTAAATGCTTTTGCTAGGTATTCTTTTCTGGTGACCTTGAACTGTATCTGAAATTCAGCTCCCAGCTGAGAAATGCATGTAAGCACATGCATTCACATAAATATGTGTAGGTACATACGAAGTGACTGCTCAAGCACTTCTGGTTATGCAGTTAGATATGCTATACTCCCAAAGTCATAACCTGTGAGAAGCAAGTCAATGCTCTAAAATCTTATTGAATGCAGACTAAGATACAGTAGTATTTTTTCTTACTTCCAGCAGCTCATCTCCACTGAACAGCTTGCCACTTCGTCCAACAGGTCCCTCCGGTAAGATAGATCTGATGAAATGATGTCCCACTGTAGCTTCAAGGCTTATCCCTAGCCCACTGCTTTCACTAAATTTGTTAACTACAGCCACCTAAAATAAGATTAAGAAATGGTAACTTTTGACATATTTACAGCCGTACCTGTTACTTCGCTTTCAATTTACATACAATGAGGTAAATACTCCAGAAGTGAGAAACCAGAAATATTGTCGTGTGTAATGGGGACAGTCAGGTAAAAACTGAAACTGGGATCATGTAACACTTCAACATAAACAAGTGGGAACTGTATATGACAACAATATATCTACATGCTTTTGCAGAGACTAAGCTCTGGCACGTAATTTTGAAATAAAGTCCTAAACTCAGGTACTGCTTTTCATCTGTATCTACAGTAAATGTCCTATGCATTATTTAGATCATTACAACAAACAATTCATTCAGTATGCAGAATGGATAGGATGTTTCAAGCACTAGCTTCAAATTCTGGCTAACGAAGGGAGCTTTGAAGTTCACCTTAAATATTATTTCTTCTCTTAATACACATTTATCCTCTTGAAGCTAGGAAATATGTGAAACAATACTCATAGGCACAGTAACTTAAAAAGCCTGTGATTATTTTGCTAAAATCAATACAGAAAAATATGTATCTATATGCAAAATTTATAACCAAAATAAAATCATCTCAACAGATTAAGGAGCGTATGTATGATTTTTCATAAATAAAGGAACAAATATAATACAAACATATTTCTGCCTGTACGTTAGCAACATAATAGGTGGACCTTTAAAAACAGTAATCGAAGTTTACCTACCACTATTTCATAATTTGAACCCATAATCCTCTGCCACTTTGCCTTCGTAGCTGCTTCTTCTGTAGTAGTTAGCTGGAAATCTAAAAGTTATGTCTGAGATTACTGTGACAAAAAGTAAAACATCCTGTCTATTCCTTTAACTGATAAACTATACAGACCATGCAAGACTACACAATCACTCCCATGATGACAGAGGTCCCCTAAATATGAATGAAAACTTGGCATGTTTTGCCTCACCAGGCTTGCATTTACCAGAGGAAAAACTTGCAAAATAGTATTAGATCCCACCCCTGCAAAACTACCGCGGTATTTTGAAAGACATGAAGATCAGTCAAAAAGTTTGGTGTGTGGGGCTAAGAAAAAAGAACATATACTGAAACTAGCCTCAGTATTCAGTGAATTTAATGCAACTTTACAAGATGATGGGCACAAAGAAAATGAAAAAGTTACGTGCATGCCTGGGGCATTTGTTAAATCAGACTGTATGTGGGCTGATCAGATTGATTCAGGGGGATGGCCAAAATATTTACATATGTGATACTGCATACTGATCCTTTTGGACAGACCCTGCATTTTACAGACAGTGTCCAAGGAAAGTTTTCAAACAAAATCGGGAGGTTTTGTACTTTCAAAACTGTAAGCACAACTGTAAAAGATTTTTTTTGAAACTGTAGGCCCTAGAGGGCAGTGAGAGAACACAAGTCCTAGCTCTTTTTTTTTTTTTTTTTTTTTTTTT